>JACVVK020000585.1:0-5000 GCA_018292915.2 Batillaria attramentaria
TGACTGACTGACTGACTGACTGGTTACCACGGCGCCTCGCCACAGACGCGACGTCCGCTTGCAGGGTCCGAAACAGTGTTCCTTCACTTTCTGTCATAATCGGTAGTGTACAGAACTTTATAGAAATATCAGGTCGCTTTGACACCTAAATTTCGATTACGATTAGCAGTGGCCAACCCGCTTCCACCGTTGAAACCGCAGTTCCACTGCATTTTTCTTTGTACAGTACTTACTGGCCATTCTCTCTATGCCCTTTCTTCCTATCTCTTTCTTTACAGATCTGTCCTATCATAATCCTATATATTTGACGCCTCCGCCGCTATGTTTTCTGTACTTATGAGCACACTTGTAAGTTTTTGACTTGTTGTGCTCGGCCTCGTGAAAATTGTGAGAGTGCATAATTATTTATATTTGTTCAAAATGAATAAAACTTTTTAAAACAGTCGGTAGTGACTGTGTCAAATGCCAATGAACGTTTGATGTTCAGTTTCCATCAGCTGTTAAGTTTGTTTGAGCTCCATTTTTGCCATCACCCGGTCCGAAGCAGATCAGTTTTAAAACGTCAAAACGATGGCCTTCACCTTGTTTGCGTTCTTGGTTTACCCTCCCCCTCCCCCCCCACCCCCAGTCCGAAGCTGTGCTCCCCTTGTTTTCTTCTATAGTCATTAGCGACTGTTTCAAATGCCATAGAAAGTTTGATACTCAGTTTGCAGCGAAAGTGTAGTTTGTTTGACCAAATTGGAACATGACATTTGTGGGATCCGCCTGTGTGTTGTCGCTGGTTAGTCTGATAGTTTGACACAAACAAAGAGTTTGTGACAGCAGGTCTTCTTTTTGGCTGTTGTCGTTGTTTAAGTGTCAGATTGTATGAGTGTGGAGAAGGGGAGGGTTGAGATCGGGGGGGGGGGGGGGGGTGTTGGAGGTGTATTCTTAAAAAGCTGTTAAGACAGTCAGTCGGGAGTGCGTGGGTATTTGGGAGCTTAACGTCCTTTTCCACCACGTATCAAAGACGGGGTAAGGAGAATAAGGCCAGGACAAATATTTGGCCCCAGTCGGGATTCAAACTCAAGACCCGAGCATTTAAAGGTCAACACTCCGACATTCGGCTGTCGAGGCCTATGGTCCCTGTTGCCGAAGGACCTCCCAGCTGACGTCCCTTGTAAATATTTTTAACTCTTGTGACATATTTTTAATATGTAAGGTGATCCCTAATTTTACCTGTTTTAAATGATAAGCAATAAAATTATTATTTTTATGGATAGACAGGGACCGCTTTGGGACCAAAACCCTACCCATACCTATCATATTACAATGGCCGCTGCAAAGCCGGGCTAGGAGAGCTTGGCGATCGCCCGGCACCACCTCCCCTCCCTTGACATAAAACGATTTTTTTTTCAAAAATTAGTAAAAGAAGTCTTAAAACCTTTCGAAAATACAATACTAAGTCTACAATCACACATAAATGGCAGGGACTAGAAGTCTCAAGTTGACTGACTGACTGGTTACCACGGCGCCTCGCCACAGACGCGACGTCCGCTTGCAGGGTCCGAAGCAGTGTTCCTTCGTTTTCTGTCATAATCTGTTTCAAATACCAATGAAAGTTTGATGGTCCTTCGCTTTATGTCATAATCTGTTTCAAATACCAATGAAAGTTTGATGTTCCTTCGCTTTATGTCATAATCTGTTTCAAATACCAATGAAAGTTTGATGTTCCTTCGCTTTATGTCATAATCTGTTTCAAATACCAATGAAAGTTTGATGGTCCTTCGCTTTATGTCATAATCTGTTTCAAATACCAATGAAAGTTTGATGTTCAGTTTCCATCAGCTGTTAAGTTTGTTTGAGCTCCTTTTTTCCCATCCCCCGGTCCGGAGCAGATCAGTTTTAAAACGATGGCCTTCACCTTGTTTGCGTTTGTTTGCATTCTTGGTTTACCCTCCCCCTCCCCCCCCCCCTTTAGTCCGAAGCTGTGCTCCCCTTGTTTTCTTCTATAGTCATTAGCGACTGTTTCAAATGCCATAGAAAGTTTGATACTCAGTTTGCAGCGAAGGTGTAGTTTGTTTGACCAAATTGGAACATGACATTTGTGGGATCCGCCTGTTTGTTGTCGCTGGTTAGTCTGATAGTTTGACACAAAGAAAGAGTTTGTGACAGCAGGTCTTCTTTTTGGCTGTTGTTGTTCTTCAAGTGTCAGATTGTATGAGTCTGTGGGTGGGGGGGAAGGGGAGGGTTGGGATCGGCGGGGGGTGGGGGGGGGGTGGGGTTGGGGTTGGAGGTGTATTCTTAAAAAGCTGTTAGGACAGTCAGTCGGGAGTGCGTGGGTGTTTGGGAGTTTAACGTCCTTCTCCACCACGTATCAAAGACGGGGCAAGGAGAAAAAGGCCAGGACAAATATTTGGCCCCAGTCGGGATTCAAACTCAAGACCCGAGCATTTAAAGGCCAACACTCCGACATTCGGCTGTCGAGGCCTATGGTCCCTGTTGCCGAAGGACCTCCCAGCTGACGTCCCTTGTAAATGTTTTTAACTCTTGTGACATATTTTTAATATGTAAGGTGATCCTTAATGTTACCTGTTTTAAATAACAAGCGATAAAATCATTCTTTTTATATATAGACAGGGACCGCTTTGGGACCAAAAAACCCTACCCATACCTATCATATTACAATGGCCCCTGCAGCCGGGCTAGGAGCGCTCTGCGCTCTCCCGGCAACACCTCCCCTCCCTTGCCATAAAACGAAAATTTATTTTGTTTTGCAAAAATTAGTAAAAGAAATCTTAAAACCTTTTGAAACTACAATACTAAGTCCCCAATCACACAAGTGACAAGACTAGAAGCCTTAAGTTGACCGACTGACCATTCGGCTGTCTCGGCTCCCCCGTCCTCTTAAAATCAAAGTATACATCACTACATCAGTATATCACAAAGCTTTTAAATATAACACACACACACACACACACACACACACACACACACACACACACACACACACACACACACACACACACACACACACACAGAGGACACAAACTAACTATGGGGTCAATCAATGAATCAACTTAAGGATTAAAGTCCCTGTCACTTGTGTGACTGGGGACTTGGTATTGTATTTTTAAAAGGTTTTAAGGTTTCTAGTTTTTGAGAAATTTTTAATTTTCGTTTTATGGCAAGGGAGGGGAAGGTGCAGGGCGAGCGCCGAGTGTTCCTAGCCCGGCCTTTGCAATATGATCAGTATGGGTAAGGTTTTTGGTTCCAAAACGGTCCCTATCTACACACAAAAATATTTATTGCTTATTATTTAAAACAGGTAAACTTCAGAATCACCTTAGATATTTGAAAATATGTTTCAGGAGTTAAAAATATTTACAAGGGACGTCAGCTGGGAGGCCCTTCGGTAACAACGACCATAGGCCTCGAGCAGCAAAAAAAAAACAAAAAAACCCACCCTTGTGTTCTACAGGTCAAGGTGCATGCCAGGTGGTCGCAAAAAGAGGCAAGCTGCCAGTGAAGTTGGGACGTTTTGCACAGAGGCCGGGCACAAGTGAGGATTACTGTGAACTGGCTCTCCGGCCTAAAGTATACATGCATTACTCCACTGAGGCCTGAGCGGAAAGAAGACATTCGATTGTTTTTTTCCAAACTCCTGTCAGGTGCGCGCCTTTGAATGGTCTGTTTTATGTTAGTAATTGTTTCCAGATTGAGGCAGTTCGGGGTGACTACGATGCCTGAGGCTAATAGGGAAGATACTGATAGGCATTTGAGGCCATGTGTATTGTGTCCTTCGCTCGGGTGGTGGATAGGTGCATGACAGGTCGTCGCAAACAAACCGCTATAAGGGGGGTATTCATAGCGTACCCAGGAAGCTAAACCAATTCAACAGGGATTATAACACCCGCGCCAGTCCCGACACAATGGGAACGCAAACTGAAGGAGTTCGAAAGACGACTGACTCGTAGACAGCACGACGGTAGGATGCAACAGCTTAATGTGGTTCCCCCTAAAGGCCGTTCTTAACCGGGCAGACTTTTGGTTCGCGAACTAGGTTCGGAGAGTACGGCGAACTAGGTTCGCGCACGTTGTTTCTTAACCGACCAAATACTTGTGCGGAAACCCTGGTTCGAAAGGTTCGGCGAACTAGGTTCGAGGACTGCATAGCGTGTCGTGGGAACCCTCGCGATCCTTTTGCCGATCCTGCGCTCTGACTTGGTTGCTCGGGGAGAGCTGTTGTGCGCATGTACAAACTTGATGAAAATGGCGGACGGCATCGCGGCTATCGACTCACTTCACATTTCCCTCTCTTGCGCTCTTTTCCTCTTATCTCCTCTTCCTCGGCTTCCAAGAGTTCACTCAAAACGATAACTACCGCAAATGCCTGGTCGTCTCGATCTACGAAGGCGGCCATTTTGGTTGTTTACGATTGTCTCAACTTCCGAGTCCGCCTTGTTCGGGCGATGACGTATGCATATCATTAACGGTCGGTTAAGAAAGAGAACTAGTCCGGCCGAACCTCTGGAACTATGTACGTGTGTGCGCTTGCCCTGTTCGTATACAATACACAGTTCGCCGAACAAGTTCGCCAGACTGGTGGTTCGCCCGGTTAAGGACGGCCTAAAGGCGCACTACATTAATTGCCACTGAAAAGGGGTCGGGGGCCTTGTGCGCTACTTAAATGAAGGTCGGTACCGGTAGGGGGCGCCGGACGGATTAAAACTGACAGTGGGCTACGCCGTCTTTTCAGTGAGAGGAGAGGGTAGAGATGTGATGCTGTAGTGACGATCAGGCGTTTTGGGGGTGGGGGGTGGGGGTGGGGTTGGAAGCGGGGTGGGATGGGGTGGGGAGGTGTATGGGGAGAGTTCTTGTTTCTATACGGTCCAGTATGTCGAGACTGAAGTTATGCTGCAATATACACTATTGTTGTCACTCAATCTGTGTATGACAATCACACATGGACTTTAACTGAGCGAGTTAAGAGAACGAACGAACGAACGAACGAAACTTTA
>JACVVK020000585.1:10000-15000 GCA_018292915.2 Batillaria attramentaria
CTTGCCTGCCTATTGGTGGCGTGCGATAACGCGCTGAAGCGAACCCAGAATGTATCAGCTCCCCTGGGCGCGAGGAATTAATGAATAAAATCCACAAAAGCGGGCCGACTTAGAACACACAGAAGACTGCCGTGGCCACCAGAAAATTTCTAAATTATTTCAGCAACAGGCCACAGCAAAATTCATGCTTTTTTTTTTTTTTTTTTTTTTTTAAAGGAAAGGAGGAAGTGAAGGGGTAGGGGGTCGCTGCAGTCATTGCAACCCCCCCCCCCCAAAACAACCCCCCCCCCAAAAAAAAAACACCCAAAAAACCCAACAACAACAACAAAAAACAAAAACAAAACAACAACAACAACAACCCCAGGAATATTGGAATTTCTTTAAAATCAGCCCACTCTCTGGCTGTGCTGTGTGTGGAAATTCTTTGGTGAATTTTGATGCGTTTGGAAGGTGTTACGTAGAACGTTTTATTGAACAGGAGCGAGTGAGTGTAACTGTATCCGTGCATGGAATTACACAAACTTGGGTTCATTTGATGCAAAAATGAATGCAGTTTACAAGTAGCAGATTTTTTTTTCAAATACCTAAATATAGCCAAAAAAGTTATTCTAAGTAACTGTAAGTGTTGCGAAAAAAAAAGTTGTTACTCGGCCATCAAATTAAGTCGTTTAAACCTTTGCAGCAATTAACTTACTCTTTTTAATCACATTGTAACTGATTTCATTGTAAAGTACATTCAATTACCTTTAATTTGATATATATACTAATACAGTTACAAGAATTGCTTTTGATGTTATGGCGGTTTTCATACACACACTGCGTGACAACTTTTTGTGGGCCCAAAAACTGCGAACTGGTAAGAGTCCTTCTCCACCACGTATGGACAATATCAAAGACGGGGTAGCGAGGAAAAGCCGGGCCAGCACAGATATTTCTCCCTAGCCGGGATTCGAACTCATGACCCGAGCCTTGAAAAGTCTGCTTAACGCTCTACCATTCGGCTGTCGCCCGGCTCCCTATTCAACAGGAGAATATAAGCATCTGTATTGTGTAACCTTAAAGGCCAACATGTAGATCCGACGTTTTGCGGCCCGGCCACAAATTGTTCATCGCTGTTTCAGTAGTGTATGGCGTCGTAACACTTAGATTCCTGCAATCACAGCCTCGCGCAGCCAGAATCCGAAACGCCCAGCGTCTGCTACTGTTGTTTCCTTTTTTAAGACTTCAATGCAAAAACCGAATAACGTGGGATAGTCGTGCGTGGTACGGACTGGTTAACATATCTCCAAATCTACAGCCGGACATTGGTGTTTCCTTTTCGAACTTCAATGCCACTATGCTCTTGTAGACAGAACTCCCTCTGCTTTGGAAATGTTCAGCCCACCAAATTTGAAAAATAAATGCAAATCTAAATTCCGAAATTTAAATAGCTGAGCTGACCCTTCGCACCACGTGAATGTAATGTGTTTATGTCCAGTGTGTGAGAGAATGCGTGTGATTCACGTGAGCGTGCGTGTTGCGTTCAGTTCGCGGCGCTTTGAGCCGATTCATGAAATTGAGTAAATCGCCTATACAATACTCATTATTATTATTATTATTAATTGTCTTGTTTACTGGAGAAGAGAAAATCTGAGTGCCCATTCTGCTGCCAACCCGCCGCCCAAATCCCCCACCCCCCACCCATGCAACGACTCACCCACCCAACGGGAATGCAACCTGCATTTATATGTTTTCATTTCGAAAAATCGTTCATTGAGGGCATGCGTCTACAAAGCAGTCTATCTTATGATAAGACCCTGACAACGTTTTTCATAGTGCCTACAAGGAAAACCAGAAAGATACCCCCAACCCCCACCCTCCTGCCGCACTATTATCATTATTATTATTATGCTCCAAACTTACTCGGTAGGAACTGAGTTGAGTCACTGAGACTGTAGGTCCACACACAAGCAGAAAATGTTCCGCTTCGAGGAACCGGGTTAGCCATGCTGCTACAGCGTTGGACTGTCAATTCTCGTGTTATGAATTCGATTCCCTCGTGGGAACCAAATATATTTGAGGTGGCTTTTCCCCTCATTGTTTCGTGTTTGATATCACCTTTATTTGGTGGAAAAGGGCGTAGTAAAACCACCATCCAATCCACCAACCACCCTATCACCCACTGAACAAACCATCTAACCACCCAACCCCCCAACCACCCACCCACCCAACCAACCAAACAATAAACCAACAAACCAAGCAACCACTGAACCAACCAACAAATCACTGAACCAACCAACCCCAACCACTGAAACAACCAACCAACAAAACAACCAACCAACCGCCCACAACTGTCCAAAAAAAAAAGAAAGAAAAAAAAAAAGAAAGGAAATCTATGTCTCGTGTTAAGTGTAGAAATAGCGGAGGTAGACCTTTCACGTTCCGGCCATGAACTCTTTCATCCAGCGAGTCCACCAACACACACCGCCTATCATCACCAAAACCAACCAGACACGAGGCGGAAAACAGTGTTGGCAAAATAAAAAGGATATCTTTCTTCTTTGAGAGGCTTCGCAGGGCGGCGTACGCCCAAAACACACAAACACACACACACCGCTCCGCGAGAAAGCAAGACAGGCATGCGCTGGTTTGTACATGGGATGCTGAAAAGCACAGTGTATTCTTGACGTATGGCAGCGTTTGCGCAGGTCTTCAACCACGATGTGAAACTCCAGCCGACTCAGTAACAAACCCAGAGGCATTGTCTTCAGTGCTTGCCACCAGAATCGAAAAACCTTTGACAGTTGAATGAGAACAAACTCGGGATTGTGCGTGTGATAATTATAGCGCTCGTTCAGTTTGCCAAGAATGCAAGGGCTACTGTGCAGTAGAAGTGGGAGTCTGCCGTTTCAATTCTGCTGCACTGCTGTACACGCTGTGTATCAGTATTTGTGACAGCAATTTATAGATATTGTCCGACGATACCATATGTGCACAACTGAGGAGCGCAGAGTCACAGCCACAAGGAGAAAAGACGTCAGGTATGTTATTCAGCTGCTGTCCTCTCTCCCCGCTGCATCCCCCCCCCCCTTTTCCCTCTAACCTGCCTGTTGGGACCGTTTCCGATCATTCTTGTAACGGGGTAGGACGTCAATGCAGTCATTGCAAAAAAGAAACGGAGTATTGGAATTACTGTAGAATCAGCCCACACTTGACTCTCTGGCTGTTCTGTGTGTGAATTTTTGTTAGTGAATTTTGACGCAATTTTGATCTCTCTCTCTCTCTGTATATATTGGACAGGTCGAAGGGTAGAGGTCAGACGAATGTGGACCACCTCTCCCAGAGGCTAAATGGGTTTGCGTAGGGTTAACACCCCCACCTGTCAAAAAGACCATGGACGAACTCAAATTCCTGTCTTAAAATACCTTACTTAGCAGCAATGTTTACTTAAGCCCCTTTTCCATGACCGACGTACGTCGCCCGACAATCGGCCAACTTCTGGTCCCAGCTGAAAATCGTCCATGGAAAAGGAGTTGGCAGACATCGGCCGACGCGTCGGTGAGAGTAGAGCGGCGCTCTACTCTGGGCGAGTCGGTGACCTTGTCGGCGGAAATCCAAGCGATCTGATTGGCCGCTAGCATAGGAATGCGGCCTTGATCCGGAAACCGGAAACTTTGAAGATGGCGGCTAGCAGTGTTCAGCCTCAACTTTCGGCGGCTAAAGTCATCGAAATAATCGATTTGATTCACGACCGGCCACTGATACTTGTGGGAGCGAGTCGGCGAGCGCGCGTTTCCATGGCAGATTTTAGTTGCCCGACAACTGATCGGCCGATGTCTGTCGACGTACGTCGCCCATGGAAACTTGAAAGCCGCTTTAGTAAAGTCATTACTCAGCCATAAGTAATGTTGGTGTGCATAGGCCGACTTACTCGCTTGCTCGGCTAAGAAGTAGGTCAGACCCTTCACTGACTTAGCGTCTATTTTTGGATATGGAAGGGATTTCCCTACGTCACTTGTTGCTCGGGGTGTATTAGCCAATCAAAGTTCAGCATTTTCGCAAGTCCGTGCACAAAGATGGCAGACTTTGTTGTGTGTAAGGGGGGGGGGGGGGGGGTGTGTTCACTACGCATCCTGCAATGCAAGCTTAAGGCCTGTGTGGCCGGCCGTACACACATCGTTGGTTGATTTGTTTCCCTTTTGTGGGTTAACATTTGTCGTGTGTGTTTCGGACTAGTTCAGTGCTGAACGCACTCGGTCAGTCCTCATCAGCGACCACCGTTTTGATTGTATGTGCCTGTCAATGCAGGTCTCATTCATTGTGTTGTGGACCCGAAATGTGCGCGTTCCGATTTCAGAGTTTTTGATCATGTTTATCTGCCGTAGTAAGTCAAGTTCAATGCGCGGCTGAACACCGGTGGAGTGTAAGGGGGGTGTGTTCACTACGCAAAGGAAAGGAAACAAATCAACCCACGATGTGTGTACGGTCGGCCACACAGGCCTTTGCATTGCAGGGTGCGTAGTGAACACACGTCCGGTCACGAAATATTCTTTCACGACGCAAACCTCGCCTGCAAGCCACCTCAGTGAAGCGCTAGACGCCGCATTGCCGCCATCTTGAACAACTTTTCAATCGAAAAAGTCAGAAAGGCTAGTTTAAGCTGGGCCACTTGCTAAGGGAAGGCTTCGAGACAGGGGGGAGACAGTCTTAAAGTTAAGTAAAACATAGGTCACTTAAAACTGGTTTTAAGTTCGCTTATGCACACCGGTTTTGCTTACTGTGTACAAAGTAAGCACGCTTAACGTTAAGTAGCGCTGTAAGTACGCTCATGCACACCACCCCATGTTCCAGAAGCATCGACGGCAACAAACCAAGAGGCAAAGGGTCGTCGATGGGCTATGCTCCACAAGTAAGTTAGTAAGGACAAGTCCGCCTTGCCATACACTGATTGGCTACAAGCCACAGTTGAGAAAAAGGTGAGAGAGGGGGGGGGGGGGGAATCTACCATCCTACCGCTGAAA
>JACVVK020000585.1:20000-82500 GCA_018292915.2 Batillaria attramentaria
CTTTGAGTACTCGTGGAGTTGATGAATGATAATGACTGTGGGCCGTGTACGTCGTGCCGTGCCGTGCCGTGCCGTGCGTTAAGCGGCGTTGTTGCTTTGCAGATATTTGTGCTCAGACACGAACAGGTTATGTTCCATGCGTGAAAAGAGACTAGGCTTGTCTCAGACTAATTACGTCGGAACTATCATCAGCGTGCATTGCCGCTTAGTCCCTGAAAGAGTCGCAGACTTGCCCTTAATGGAGCGGTGGTCTAATAGGCAGCGCGTCGGTTTTAGCCGCTGCGTGGGTTAGCTGAAGCGTGGGCTCGAGCCCAAGTCGAGCTTGTGATATGTGATTCCGTAATGGAAACAACATAATAGGACGGGCTAAAATTTCCACGTTCATAGGCAAGCATCTGTGGTACAAACGCACGTCACTGCCGATCTCCCGCAGAGACGATTTTGCAAGTGTAACTCTGACAATGACGTAAGAAAACTTGCGTCATCGATGCTGACGCGTATGGTGTTCCGAACGCACTTCTCCTCCTCAGTGAGTGCCGTCTGTGCGGATGTGTGTGCGTGTGTGCGTGTGTGAATTGTGTCCAGGCCCGTTTCTTCAAAAATACTCAACCGAATGGCTTCAAATTTGGGGTATCCAAATATATCAAAATGTTACATTAGACGTTTCAAGCGTGTGATGATTGCTTAAGTGATTTGGGAGTTATCGCCCTTTTGAGACAAGTTGGTTGTCTTTCGTGTACAGGCGTAATATTTATTTAAATCACTCAATTTTTTGGCAGTAGATAGCTTGAATACGGACTCTGAACAGAGTCACTACTAGAAAATGGTCGCTCTTATAGTTTTCATGTAAACCGAGCCTGAGTTGACATTGCATGTGAACCCAGTTCAGATGCCTATTTCTCCGAAAATACTGAACCGATCGATTTCAAATTTGGGGTTTCTAAATGAATCAAGATTGTTGAATAGAAGGCCCGATCCAGGTACGATTGCACACATGATTTGCGAGTTATCTTTGGCTTTCTGGCGTTTAAAGGCGTAATATTTACCTAAACCACTCCATTTTTTGGACATAGATAGCACGAATACGGACTCTCAACTAAGTGAATTTTGGAGGTTGTCGCTTTTATACTTTTGGCGTAAGTCGTACCTGATGAAAGTGCTGGTGAACACACTTTAGATCTCAAAATCGCTCCTACTATACATAGATAATGAGCCTGGGGTGCCATAAAAAATATACAAAAAAATTAGAAAAATTCACTGCAGCCGTTATCGTCAGTTGACTCGAAAATTTGTACTCACAGCACATTTCCTCTGCAAGCCACACGCCTCACAAACATCGAAGAAGAGACGCACGCGCACTGACGTAAAGTAAGTGCGTCATGTTTGATTGACGTGATGCTACAAAAGGGACAGAAACCACTTAACTTTGACAAAGGACGGCACAGGTCGACGTTTCGGCTTACGCCTTCTTCAGGACATAAACAAATGGGACATAACTTCAACAAACAAGCAAAAGGTAACTCTGCGGACGTACTGACATACACAGCGCGAAAAAAAAAAAAAAAAAAAAACGGTGGGCGAGAAAAGGACCAGAAAAAATAGTAAAATTATCACAACACCCATCCTTAGGTGACAAAAGACCATGGACTGTGTGTGAAAAAAAAAAAAAAAAAAAAGTTGGGCAGAAAAGAACAAAAAGAATAGTGAAAATTAGCAATCACAACACCCATCCTTTGGTGACACAGGACCATGGATTGTGTGCGAAAAAAGTTCAGAGGGTTATGTTACGGCTTTTCGTTCAAACCACCCGGGGCCTGGCTTCCCAGGCGCTGAATAATGTGCGACTCCATGTCGCGTCTGTCTGTGGCGTCACCGTGCATAAGCCACAGGCCAGTTACTGTCATATTTAAGATGGAGTGGCCTGCAGAATTGAAATGCACGGCAACGGGTTTTATTCTGTTGTGTCTGGTGTCGGCGATATGTTCAGCAAAGCGTGTTGCCAGGCTACGTCCAGTTTCACCAACATACAGTTTGTGACATGCTGTACAGATGATGGCGTATATGAGGTTTGTACTGTCGCATGTGAAGTGGCGTTTGATGGTCATTTTTCCTTTGGGGCCCTTGACAGAAGTCACTGTTGAGACATGACAGCAGGTTTTGCAATTTTGTTTTTTGCATGGAGTTGTACCAGGGGGTAGGGGTTGGTGGGGCCTGACATTGGCGCGAACCAGAAGGTCTCGTAAGTTGGTGTCCCTCTTGTATGCAACAAGAGGTGGGGTGTGGAAGGTCTGTCCAACTGTGCAACTCTTCGACAGAATGTGCCAGTTGGACATGATGATACGTTGGACTGACAGATTATGGGGGTGAAATAGAATGGAGAAAACCGGACGTTCCTGGGCAACTGTCAGTCCATAATCTGTCAGTCCAACGTATCATCATGTCCAACTGGCACATTCTGTCGAAGAGTTGCACAGTTGGACAGACCTTCCACACCCCACCTCTTGTTGCATACAAGAGGGACACCAACTTACGAGACCTTCTGGTTCGCGCCAATGTCAGGCCCCACCAACCCCTACCCCCTGGTACAACTCCATGCAAAAAACAAAATTGCAAAACCTGCTGTCATGTCTCAACAGTGACTTCTGTCAAGGGCCCCAAAGGAAAAATGACCATCAAACGCCACTTCACATGCGACAGTACAAACCTCATATACGCCATCATCTGTACAGCATGTCACAAACTGTATGTTGGTGAAACTGGACGTAGCCTGGCAACACGCTTTGCTGAACATATCGCCGACACCAGACACAACAGAATAAAACCCGTTGCCGTGCATTTCAATTCTGCAGGCCACTCCATCTTAAATATGACAGTAACTGGCCTGTGGCTTATGCACGGTGACGCCACAGACAGACGCGACATGGAGTCGCACATTATTCAGCGCCTGGGAAGCCAGGCCCCGGGTGGTTTGAACGAAAAGCCGTAACATAACCCTCTGAACTTTTTTCACACACAATCCATGGTCCTGTGTCACCAAAGGATGGGTGTTGTGATTGCTAATTTTCACTATTCTTTTTGTTCTTTTCTGCCCAACTTTTTTTTTTTTTTTTTTTTCACACACAGTCCATGGTCTTTTGTCACCTAAGGATGGGTGTTGTGATAATTTTACTATTTTTTCTGGTCCTTTTCTCGCCCACCGTTTTTTGTTTTTTTTTTTTTTTTCGCGCTGTGTATGTCAGTACGTCCGCAGAGTTACCTTTTGCTTGTTTGTTGAAGTTATGTCCCATTTGTTTATGTCCTGAAGAAGGCGTAAGCCGAAACGTCGACCTGTGCCGTCCTTTGTCAAAGTTAAGTGGTTTCTGTCCCTTTTGTGTCGCTTTTATTTGCTTAACTTGTAACCACTTCGCAGTCATTACCGTTTCCGTTTCTATTTGACGTGATGCTGTTTTTTCTTGGGGGTGTCTCGCCACTTTCTTTCGGAATTCCTCTGTTTGGAGACGTGGTGTTGTATTTTACTTATGCTATGTCGCCATCATCGTGCACTCGCAGAGATGATACGGGATACAACAGACTACAACTCCAATACTTTATGAACAGAATATGCGCGGAGAACAAATTCATGAAAGAAGAAGAATCCAGAACGCTGTGCAGGGCTGCTTACGAACTGAACAGGTAAGATCTAGAACATTCCTCAACTTACTGGAAGGCTCGAAATCTCTCCAAGGTGACGTAATCTACTGACGTTACTGCACCAGCATGTTCTGGGATGGTCTAGAAATTATTTTGCATCGAAATGCAGTATCTTTTCGCAAGAGTCTCTACAACTTGACATGTAGGCTAGGAAAAGAAGGATTTTTGTGTGAAGTAATTCCTTTAAAAAATATTTATGGTGCAAATGATACTTAAGACTATAACTACATCAGTCGCCAAAGTTGCACAAAATAGCAGCATGCAGTCTGTCAGAAATTGCCGTTTTAAAATGAGGGGGACACTTTTTCATGTAGCACCATGTTTCTACCGTCATCGCCACAGACGTATAGATCTATACGTCGATGGTCATCGCGCTTGAAACATTTGCGGCTGCTGATGCAGGGGTCAGTTGAGGATGCTGCTGCCTGTTCCAGCTTTTCTGCGGTAAGATTTTGGTTATCTATGGTGAATTTCAACAAGATGTGATTGTTAATTTCTATATAAGTTAATATATAACTTTTGGAGGGTGATGTCTTGTCCGAGTAGCGGTAATTGAGTCAAGTTAACCGCGTGGTCCGTCCGGCTGCTTGTCTAGACGATCTGATAACTTGAATGCGCACCTGTATTGCACAGTGCATTTGAAACCCACAAATAATGATAGTAATATGTAAAACAAAGTGCAGCAGATGAAGAAAGTATAAAAAAAAATGAGCTGACAGGCATAAATGTGATACCGATATGCTTTGTGAAACCCTGTAGCCCATCATGAAAGATTGTGCACATACGGTTAATGCTTTGTCATGTGACTAGTTATTTGATAAACAACATGATTGTTTTAAAATAATGTTTTTGTTTGTGTTTTACCTGCTGTTCATGCGTAGAAACGTTAACTGTGAAAAAATTGTCCACTGGAAATTTTGTGGTTATTGCAGGTCAGTACTGACTCGGACTCTGACAAGAAAAGATGTATCAGTAAATATGACACAACTTTCGTTTCCTGCTACAGGAGTTTTCAGAGCCAAAATGTATCACTTGCGTCCGAGAAATAGACAGATCTTTGGGTCAAGCTCACAGAGAAAGGATGCCAGACTGTAAATTCTGTCAGCAAACAAATCAAAACTGCAGTCCATGCAGAACCTGGAGACCTGGTTCACAAGAGTTGTCGCATATCGTATACACACAAGAGGACCATCCAAGCAAAGAAAAGTGAAGTTCAGGTCACAATCTCACCGCGAAAACGGAGGAACCCAAGTGTGAATGATCCAAAGTGTTTGTCCTGTGACAAAGGCGAGAAACGACTAAGCAAAGACAGAGGACAACTTATATCGGTCAAGACTAAAACAAAGTTTTAGCAGACTCTGTTGGAGACATGTCAAAGCAGGGATGATTCTTGGTCATGCAAAGTTAGAGGAAGAATTGAGTTTATGCAGGACTGCCGTGCTAAAGATGCAGCGTATCACAATGTGTGTTATACAAACGTCCGCTCTGGTAGTCAGATCCCCAAAATCTTCAGGAATGATGAACCAGCAAGGAAAAAATCATGCACAGGGAGACCGGAGGACCAGATTCGACTACAAGCGTTTTATCAAGTGGGATGATAAACTGTGTTCACTACGCACACTATATGTGATGGCCTGTGGTTCTGGCCGGCCGTATACACATGAGTGACACAGGCCAATGTTTTGTCAGATCAAGTGTATTTCGAGCATGTTTTGCATTGGATTGCCGGGACTGCTCTCATCAGCCGTATATTGTTATAGAAATGTTATTCATTTCGTTACATTTGTTTGTGGGGTAGTAGGATGACTTTCATTTCGTCCTTGTTCTTTTCTTTGCACTGTGTGGTGCCCGTTTAGGCACTGTGTGCAGTTTCCTTTCTCCTCTCCGGGTCCTGTGTTTTGCTACATACTGGCCGGGTCCGTTTTGTCGTTCATTTCGTCATTGTTATCCATCTGGTGCGTTCCATTGTAGAGTGTGATCATCCCGTGTTCTGACCCTTCGGGCTTCTTATTTGTGTAGCAGTAACAAATGCCCACGAGCCTCTGCGTGGGTTGGCGTTTGCAATACTCTCCAGTTGACGTCGTGTTAATTGTTGCACTGGTTCGGGGACGCGTCCTTCCTCTTGGTCTGTCGGATTGCTACTGAAGAGGCGCGCGCGTGTCTTCGCGTGCGCGCGTGCCATGTTCTTCGTTCAGTGGCTGTTTGGATGATGTCATCTTCTTTCGCGTGTGGTGGCTGCCTCCGTGATGTAATCGGTGATGTAATTTTTCCTGCGGTGTCCCTTAAGTCATGGCCGTTGTGTTTCTCGGTTTTTGCTCCTGGTTTCATTTCGGTAGGGGTTCAGCTAAGTGCTTTTGGATCATCGTCGCATGTTCGGTGTTCGGATGTTGTGCCGGTTGCGTCATCTTACATGGCTGTGTTGGTTGACCCCAGTTTCGCTGTCTAGCTATTTTGGTTTCGTTTGTGATGTCTCTCTTTCTCGCCGTCATGATCGCCGCCAGAAGTTGTTTCTGTCCGTTTTTGTTGCAGTCGCTTTGTTTGAGTTCACTGTTGGTGGTGGTGGTGGTGCTGCTGCTACTGCCGCTGTTCCTCGCCGTTATGATCGCCGCCAGAAGTCGTTTCTGTTCGTTTTTGATGCCGTCGACACAGTTGTTGTTGTTGTTGTTGTTGTTGTTGTTGTTGTTGTTGTTGTTGTTGTTGTTGTTGTTGGTGGTGGTGGTGGTGGTGGTGGTCAGTGGTGGTGGTGTCTCTCTTCCTCGCCGTTGTAATCGCCGCTAGAGGGCGTTTCTGTCCGTTTTTGATGCAGTCGCCTTGTTTGAGTTCACTGTTGTTGTTGTTGCTGTTGTTGATGCTGTCGCTGTGTCTCTTCTTCGCCGTTATGATCGCCGCCAGACGTCGTTTCTGTTCGATTTTGATGCAGTTGCCTTGATTGAGTTTACTGTTTTGGTGGTGGTGGTGGTGGTGCCACCCGCCGTTATGATCGCCGCCATCATAACTTTGTAAAAAAAAACAAACATCACTACTTCTTTCTTTCCGACTTCTGATTTCAGCATGTTTAAACATTCTCACAGTTTGTCCAGTAAGGAAGGAGAAATTATGGGAGAGCATTAACTGACGGAACTGTTTCTCATCAAAATGCTGTATCACTTGGGTTTCGGGGGAGGGTTGGGGAGGGGGGGGGGGGGTTGAGGGCTTTATTGACATTTTCTGCATTTGAGTATATTGAACCCCTTTTTGATCATTTCTGTTTGTAATGGATAAGTGGAAAATGAATCTGGTAACAAAAGTATACATTTTAATGAAGAATGTGGCACATTACACAAGGTATTCGAGTTTGCACGGTTGACAAATAGTGACCTATTTTAACAGGTCAAAAATTGCATTTAGCATTCTGCAATCTTGTGCAACTTTTGCCATGTGTCAAAGGGGTATCCATAGAGCTCAAAACAGGCGACAGCAAATTTAAAGGAATTACTTCACACAGAAGGATATTTCTTACGTTTTTTTTCCTAGCCTAATGTGGAAAGCGGGAATTTTAGTGGGTTTCGTTTTTGCCACTGACTCACACTCAGAAGCATAATGCAAAGATCTTGGAAACATAAAGATAGTTCACTTACCTCCCTTTGAGGGACAACGCGTAAGAGTTGTAGCGCGCATCCCGCAGATCTACGCAGTTGTTTGACCCAACCCTACACTAGCCGCCGTAAAACATTTTAAGAAAATAAACAAAAACGAAGATGTCAGCGACTGACAGGTGGTCTCCCCCCATATATTTCGCATGTGTTTTAGGCCTATGGAAAACATAAGTACTCTCAAAGTTCCGGAGGACGAACGGAAGATCTAGTTTGGCTTTCACTGCTGTACGTAGGCTACGCAGTGCATTTCGTTCGATGTGTTCAAGTAAAACTAGTACGGAACACAGAAAGATCGAATGTGCGAGAGATCCAAAGATGGACGCATCCGCTGAATACTTCCTGCTAACTCAGCATTAATCATATCTGCGACCGACGATCCAGCAGATTCTATGTTGTGATATGGTTTTACAATGGTTAGAATGAAGTTCAGCCGGGTGATTTTGTTCTGTGTGTGTGTTCTGAATTTAGATGCAGGTAGACGCTAGCACAATTTAAGTCACCGTGATTTGTAAAGTTGTCAGGGAAAAAAATTACGCTGTATCTGCGTCAGCCGCGTGTGTTTACTGTTAGTTTACACTGCATGCACACGTACCACTTGAGGTCTTTTTTTTTTTTTTTTTTGACAAGAAAGCGAAAAAAAAAAATGTTTGTTTTTCAACAAGAATACCAAAAGAAGTATTTCCCCGTTTATATTTGTCTGTTATTTGAACAATTCGGCGCAGAACACAATTGCATGCTTTTGTGATCGCTTTCCACTTTCCGCCAGGGGCCAGATCTAGGATGCGCGCTAATGCGGGCAGACAACTCTTCGCGTTGTCCCGCTATATGTCTCTCTTACGAGGGCAGGAGTGACGCGTCTTTCTGATTCCAAGGTCTTTGCATAATGTGTGTGTGTGTGTGTGTGGGTAGGGGGGGGGGGGGGGGGGGGTGCGTGCGTCCGCGGGCAAGCGCGCGTCTAAGGCGAGAGAGAGAGAGAGAGGGTCTCTTCTCCGATACCAGTAAGCAATCGTCTGTCAGTCAGGTCTGCGGGAAGTAACTCTGTCAAAGGGGAACGACTTTATTACAAGAATTCATTCACCCATGTAGAACCTCGCATACGCCAACAAGTTGTGACGTCAACCAGCTAGGCGAGCTCACACGACCTCATGTGTTTGGGTTTTTGCAAGTGCATAGAGGCACGATAGGGGTTTTCAGTACTTTCTTTATGTCAGCATGCTTGATGTCAGAGAGCTTGCGTTCCGGCGTGTGCGCGCGGGCTGCATACATGACACAACGACTACGACTGTGACTACAGCAGGTCATTGAATGGAAACAACATATTGGGCTGGTGGCCATCTTGTTTCCTGACTGCCGCGCTGCTCATCGGGGATTTCTCTCCGGGTTATCCGGCTCCCGCCCCCCCCCCCCCCCAGCAAAATTGTTTTAAAAAAAAGGATAGGTACTGGGTGGCGCTGCACCGCGGCGACTCGCTTCCCCCGGGGGAAGCAGCCCGAATTTCTCAAAAGGGACAATAAAGTAGGAAAAAAAATCTTCGTTTATGCACGTCGAACTATAATCTTTTGGTTCCAGCTTTGTCATGCTTGTCTCAGGCTTTCTTCCTAGTCTCTAGTCTGTCCATGCACCAGGCCCCAATTATACACAAACGGCAATGGTAACTGATTGGTATAACCATAATTGTGCCTGTCGTACGTGATGCGCTGATTGTGATTAATATGAAACCCGTAATGCAGTGCCAGTTGTACAGTTGTAGCTTGTTGGGTTTTCATATGCCGCACCAGCCTGCCTTCACGAGGCAAATATATATATATATAGAGAGAGAGAGAGAGAGAGAGAGAGAGAGAGAGAGGTGGGGGGAGGGGGTGGGTGGGTGTTTAGGAGTTTAACATCCTTTTCCATCACGTAAGGGTGATATCAAAGACAGGGCAACGAGAAAAAGGCCAGCACAAATATTTGGCCCCAGCCGGGATTCGAACTCACGACTCGAGCATTGAGAGCATGCTCTACCATTTGGCCACCCCGGCTCCCCCAGCTGTGCAGCTGTGGCTTGCTGGGTTTTATATACCGCACCAGCCTGCCTTCACGAGGCAAATAACATACAGAGAGAGAGAGAGAGAGAGAGAGAGAGAGAGAGAGAGAGAGAGAGACTTTTCAGCGGAAAAGGTTTAACCATACTTTGGTCAATTTTCAACATACCGTTGCTAAAAACTGCAAGTAAACACAATTTATAGCGTAACAAAATGAGAGAGAGAGAGAGAGAGAGAGAGAGATGATGATGATGATGATGATGAAACGTTTTTTTATTCAGGATAGAGCATTTAGGCATTGCTGCCTATCTTACATGCTGTCCTGCTATTCTACATTAAAGGGTATTGAGAAAAAAATCAAAACAAACAAACAAACAAACAATAAAAAAAAGTTTAAAAAAAGAAAAGAAAAGTATAAACTATCTAGGGGAAATACAGGAGAGAAAAATACACACGATAAACAAATCAAAACATACGTGGCATGTGCTGATGATACTGGCTGTATGCCAAGTAAGAAATTTACAGTCGTCTCTAATATTGCAAAACATGTATGTAACACATTTCTATATATATCGTCAGATAAGCGTATCGTGTAGAATTTGTTTGAAGTTTATGAATTTGGAAACGTTTTGGATACTCAGAGAGAGAGAGAGAGAGAGAGAGAGAGAGAGAGAGAGAGAGAGCTCTTCATCTAGCAAAATGATTATCAAAAAAAAAAAAAAAAAAAAAAGCGTACAGATGCTCTGTCGTAGACATAAGACTTCAGAGTTTTTTTCAATTTCATATTGCGTGGGCCGAAGACCCTCTTGCAAAAGGTACACAGGGGGAGGGGTGAGGGTGGGAGGCATCGGGCTATCACCATTGAATGGAAACCATAGTAGCGTCAGAGTAGAGAGGGTTAATATCTTTTCATCATTTTTGCCTACAGGTCCGGTAACATTTTAAAACGCACAGGACTTGACACGTCAAGAGATATTTCAAGTTCCCGACCGCCTGGCATCAGTCCGCACTTCAGCTTTCAACCATGAGTTGGGCCCGGAACCTGCTGGACGAGAGGAACACGCATGCGCATATGAGCTCCAGCCAGAAAGACTGTTCACGCTCCGCTGGTGACCTCCGACCGCAAGGTTTCGGGAGGGTTTGTCCCGTTATTTGGGACGGGTGGCTGTGCTGGCCTCCGACACTGGCTGGTGAGTGCAAATCTTTATTGATTATATGTTTTTAAAACTATGTCTTCGACGACGACTACTACTACTACTGAATCGTATTTAGATAGCGTAAATTCACACAAAGTGATTCAACGCGCGTACTCCCGCATTCATACCAAGAAATATGCAACACACACACACACACACACACACACACACACACACACACACACACACACACACACACACACACACACACACACCTCCTCACCCCATGGATATTACAGATTTACTCGCTGCGATTTCTCAGTTCACTTACTTGGGATACTTCCCCACCCTCCGCCATCATTACCACCACCACCGACACCACCTCCAATACAAATAAATAAATTGATAAATAAATATTGATAAACACGTAATTTGCGAGGTCGGGTACACTTGTATATGTTCCAGGCACCACCATCAAACAGCCATGCCCTGACATCTATCACTTCAACACGAGCCAGTCCGCCCACAGACAATGTATGCGCAACGGGACCTGGTACAGGGACTGGATTCCGGGCTCTCCACACGGCTGGACTAACTACACTCTCTGTGTTATCGCCCCTGACGTCAACCATGGCGTCCTTAGCAACGCTGGAGCCAGTGTCCTTGGGTATGACGTCACACCCGGGGCGACAATTGCTGCGTCTGGAAGTGAAGCCAAAGGAATTGGAAATGCATCAACGGGTAACTATTATTATTATATGAGAGGGAAAGAGACAGAGCTACTTTATTAATCAGTGTGTGTGTGTGTGTGTGTGTGTGTGTGTGTGTGTGTGTGTGTGAGAGAGAGAGAGAGAGAGAGAGAGAGAGAGAGAGAGTATCGACATTATCTTAAACGGCCCAGAAACTTCCAGGAACTTCCATCTCCAGCTAGATGTGGGCAACGCTATTCTCCTGATTACCCCTCCCCCCCCCCCCCCCCCCCCCCTATGATCACCACGACGACGACGATGAAAATGTTGACTAGGGCGAAGATTATGATGATGATGTTGATGATGATGATACTGACGACGACGGCGACGATGATGACGACGACCACCACCACCACGATGATGATGATAATAATAACAACGACGACGACGTGGACGACGATATCGGTGTTTGGAAATGTTCAGTCCACAAAATTTGAAAAATAAATGCAGTTCTAAATTCCGAAACTTTAAATAGCTGAGCTGACCCTTCGCACCACGTGATTGTAATGTGTTTATGTCCAGTGTGTGAGAGAATGTTTGTGATTCACGTGAGCGTGCGTGTTGAGTTCAGTTCGCGGCGCTTTGAGCCAATTCATGAAACTGGGTAAAACGCCTATACGATACTCATTATTGTTATTATCGACGGCGATGACGACGACGACGACGACGATGATGATGATGATGATGACGACGACGACAACGACGACGACGACGACGATGATGATGATGATGATTTTGTAGAGCCAGCAGAAGGGCTGAGTTCCGGAGTGGAGGTGCCGGTGGACGCCGTCCTGGGTACAGTAGTGCACGGTGTGTCGGCAGTGTGTCTGCTGTTGGCTGTTGTCACGTGGATCACCCTCAGACTCACAGACCGTCTCGCTACTCGCAGGTCAGTACCACATGTATGAAGGTCAGTCTATGAATGGCGAGAAATTTTTATTTATTTATTTTGGGTTTTTTGTGACACATTGGACCATTCACAAGTCCTGCTGAGCATGATCACAATCTACATGTTTGTTTAGTCTTAATTTTAAGAGGTCCCTATTACTTCCGTTCAAAGTATCCCTCATAATTATGCTCAAGAACTATAATCATTTTACTACAACCACCCGCATAGATGGACAGTTTATACGCGTCTCCTTAATGCGCTCAAAACGTGTGTTGCAGGTACCAAATACTGACTGCATGCATGGTCGCTGCGTTCGTGTTCCACGTCATCGTGCTGACGACTCATTTCCAAGCCATGTCTGTCGCTCTCTCAGCCAACGTGGGTGGAACCACTGCTGCTCCTGAGTACCTGGGAAGCGACGTCAGGTTGCCCCAGACTGGAACACCCTCTGGAACCCACGCTGGTAGAGCGCCAGGCGCTGTTGGAACTTTAGATGGAACAGGGCATTCCTCTGAGGGCGGAATGGATGGTGGAGCGTATGCTGTACCTGACAATAGGGAAGCTTCGTTGTCCCAGAGTTTTGATGCTGAGGAGAATGAGTACTTGATAGGAAGTGGGAGCCAACGCGCTAAAAAAGGAGCAGCAGGGAAGAATGCTGGAGATGATTCCTGGGTGACTCTTTGCGAAGTTGGCAGAGCGTTCTTTCTTCTCTCGGACGTCGCTCTGTACTCGTTCCTTTTTGCCATGTCTCTGTACTACACACTGGTCGTGTTGGGAAATACTCTCAACTTCAGCAGACTCCTCACTCTGTTTCTCCTGGGACTGGGCCTCCCTGCCGTCTTCGTCGTCTTTTCAATCCTTCTCTACACCTTCCTGCCTTCCGAAACTGGTTTAGGTTTCTCCTGCACCGTCGCCTCATTGGACGACGAGTTCCACTGGGCCACCACCGGTCCTAAATTGATCTGCATCGTGCTGTCAATGTGCCTAATGACTGTGTCCACATACGGCTTTTGGCGCCTGAAGTTTCCAGCTCTCCACACGTCTTCGGAAACGTTTTACGCACGGCAAGGTGTCGTGAAAACCTTGATCTTCTTATTCATCGGTTCGTTAGCCGAGCTTTTTTTCCTCGTAACCCAATATCAGAGGATGTACGGGCTGACGATTTACCAGCCGATCTGGTACACGAGCACGGCTGTTGTGGGAGTCAAGGGAATTGTTTTATCGATGCTGTGCTGTTTCCTGGATACCGAGGTGCTTCACGGAACCTGCTGTCCTTCCAGCGGGAACGTCACGGAAACTAGAGACCACAGGAATGGACTCCGAGAGAGACAGACAAGAAGAGATGAAGAAGGGGGAGTAGATTTGTACGGAGGCGACAGAGGTTTCTCAGCAGGCAGGAGGGAGAGGGATGAGGAGGGTGGAGGGGGCGACAGATCCAACCGGAGAATGGGCAGACCTGTGAGTGACGCGGAGCACATTGAAATAGACGAACTAGCCTCGTGCAGAGGAATCGCTAGCGAAACCAAAGACGGTAACATCACCGGCTTGTCTGATAAAGGATATTTTGTCTGAAATCTCTGTCGGCACTGGTCCTGCTAAAGCTAATGGACTACAGGCAGAACTGTTATGACTTCACACAATGAAACAGCAAAACACGTGATGGTTAAAAAGTCATTCTACAGAACATCATGGTTTCATTGTCACGCATTTTGCTCAAGTATTGTTAGGGGCTGATGAAGCGCTGTATAAATGAATGATTTCGGTATTTTTTAGATCCATTTTCCCCTGGCGGTGCGGCAGGAGGGTGGGGATGGGGGGTGGGGGGGGTGGGCTTGGGGGGTATCTTTCTGGTTTTCCTTGTAGGCACTATGAAAAACGTTGTCAGGGTCTTATCACAAGATAGACTGCTTTGTAGACGCATGCCCTCAATGAACGATTTTTCGAAATAAAAACATATAAATGCAGGTTGCAGTCCCATAGGGTGGGTGAGTCGTTGCATGGGTGGAGGGGGGGGCGTGGGGGAGGGGGGGATTTGGGCGGCGGGTTGGCAGCAGAATGGGCACTCAGATTTTCTCTTCTCCAGTAAACAAGACAATTAATAATAATAATACTAATAATGAGTATTGTATAGGCGCTTTACCTAGTTTCATGAATCGTCTCGAAGCGCCGCGAACTGAACTCAACACGCACGCTCACGTGAATCACACGCATTCCCTCACACACTGGACATAAACACATTACAATCACGTGGTGCGAAGGGTCTGCTCAACTATCTAAATTTCGGAATTTAGATTTGCATTTATTTTTCAAATTTGGTGGGCTGAACATTTTCAAAGCAGAGGGGGAGGAAACCGGAGTACCCGCAGAATGTCGTTCCGATTAGGGTGACCTGTTGAATATGCGCTGCACGGTCCATTAAATGTCTCCGTATTTAGAATTTATAACGCTTATCACAATAGCAAATGGCTGAGGAATTTTTTATTTTATTTTATTGTATTGCCATTGCTCCACAAAGTGGAAGAAAGTGGGTAAGGTGCATCAGGGTATTTCTGCAAGGAGTCCACGAGTCACATAATATGGTAAAGGTGTGCTTTTATCAGTGTTACTGTTGATATGTATTGACAATAAAAACAGTAAGATGTGGGATCTGACTGTACTTAGACAACTTTAGACAACTTGGTGTGCGTGCGTGCGTGCGTGCGTGCGTGCGTGCGTGCGTGCGTGCGTGCGTGTGTGTCTGTGTCTGTGTCTGTGTCTGTGTGTTGTTAGCACCATGAAAGGAAAAGAACTGCAAGGCCTGCAGTAAACAAAAAAAGAACCAAACACAACAACAACAACAACAAACCGTCTTTGCTCGGGCTTCCCGACTTGGCTAATAGTTTTTTTTTTTCTCGTTGCCCCGTCTATGTATCGCCTAGACGTGCGGTAGAAAAGGACGTCTAACTCCGAAACGTTCACTCCGCCCCTTACCCCGGGTTGTTGCTATGGGAGGTAATAATGCGGTCGTCGCCGAACTGAGCAAAGGAGTTACTTCCCGCGGACCATAACGGGACAGGACACAGTAAGTGCTTTGGGAAAAACAAACAAACAAACAAAACCCCCCAAAACGGAAAAGGTTGGAAAAGGAAGACAATAACATTAAGCTGACTACGTTCACATTTTTTTACTTTAGTCTCTCTCTCTCTCTCGCTCTCTCTCTCTCTCCCCCCCCCCCCCCCCCCTGCGTTTCCTGAGTCCCCACCAATTCCGATCGCGATGTGAGAACTGTAAATGAATGGGGATTTATGGCGAACACACACACACACACACACACACACACACACACACACACACACACACACACACACACACACACACACACACACACACACACACACACACACACACACACACACACACACACACACACACACACACACACACGCGCGAAGCCGCAAAGGGTAGTACAAAGGGACGGACAACAGTTTCGTCTCCAAACTAAACTCGGCTGCACGATTTCCTGTTTACCAAATGCCGTAGAAAAGACTGCGGTCTGCCAGGTCACTTTGTCTTGATATGGCCAATATGCAGCGCCTGGACATGAACTATAGGCGTGCGTTATACCGTGGGCGGCATTCACGTAGCACACGCACTCGTCTCAAGAAACGGCGCTGCAAAGTTCTGTGTGAGTGCTCTCTCTCTCTCTCTCTCTCTCTCTCTTCTCTCCATCAAACAAGTACACAAAATCCGCACTGTTAGTGGTGCATGTACAAGAGATAGCCAATGATCAAACCCACAATGAGGTTCTCGCGATAAGTCAGTCTCACACACACACACACACACACACACACACACACACACACACACACACACACACACACACACACACACACAGAGAACAACAACAACAACACTGAACAACAACAAAACAACCCCTCCCCCGCCACACACACACCACCCTCCTTCCCTACCCCCCCACCCCCCCGGGCCGCACGCACACACGCATACGATAACCAAATACTTTCTTTTCCCCGACTATGTCTCCATCTCGAATCCGGCATGAGGTACAATACAATTTTAACACTTTTGCTAACTAGCACAGATAATTGTACCAAAGAGTAGTCGTGTACCCTCGGTCATGTACCCGCACACACCCCGTCGCCCCAGCGAGACACACTCGGGGACACACGTACCCAGTATTACGATTTCGCGGTCCACGCTCCGCAGCAGATGACAGCTAGGACATCATCACCTCACCATTCCACGGAGAATAGTGAAGTCCTTCGATCCACGGAAATGTGATTTTACCCGAAGGAAACAGGTTGCAGTCGACTTGAAGGTTTTTCACGAGTCACCTCTAATTATTAACCACGGTGAGTACTGTTCAGTCTTTCTGTTGTTCTTGAGTAGGGAGTTATATGTTCTGGAGTGTCTAATCCCGCCCAATTCAATCCAGTATCCACATTTGAAGCGCAGAGAGAGAGAGAGAGAGAGAGAGAGAGAGAGAGAGAAAATTGTTTTTTTTCATGCTTTTTGAGCTTGGAAATAAAACCAAGAAGGAAGAAAGACAATGAAGGAGGGAGATTTGCTGAAAGTCAGTCTCAGTGGAAAAGGTTTTTTTTTTTTTTTTTTTGCTGTGTGTGTGTGTGTGTGTGTGTGTGTGTGTGTGTGTGATTATATGAACAAGTGTGATATAGATATATTTTTGTATATGTGTTTGTACTATGCCATGTGTGAATTTTGTGCCTTTGTTGTTGTTGTTGTTGTTGTAGTTTTTCTTCCTGTATGTATACATATATATATATGTAATTATTATGTCAAAAAACAAGAATTAAAAAAAATAATTGGGGCACTTCTAAATGACTGGATGTTAGGACACTTTCTCTAAAGAGGCTCACAGACAGAGTGGGGGCAGCATCCCTAGGGGATCTAGCAACAGAACAGTTCTTGCTGACATTGTCGCTGTAGCTGGGAATGGCAAGGCGCGATTGAGAAGAGGTGAGGAGAGATCTGGGCCCGCATGTAAAAGTCGGGGTTAGGGAGTTTAGCCCCGGGTTAGAGTCTAACCTCGAACTAAACTAGCTCTATTTTTTTTTTTTTAAATCAGAAAGCGGATCCATTCCAGCAAGATGCCGATGCCGTTATAGAACGATTTTTGTCTTTCTTTCTTCCCTTCCTTTTTTAAAATTAAATTTTGTTTTGGGGTTTCTTTTGTCCTAGTCTGGGTTAGGCCCGTAGCCGTGGGTTAAATTAACCTCGAGTTTTACATACGGGCCCTGGACGGCGATTGAGGAACGGTCAGTTCTTAGAGGCACCAAGTCCAGTAGCGTCAGACAGTTCGCTGAAACTCTGTAGTCAGTGTAACAGTGGTCACATAACTATAGCCATTAATTTTCATTCCCAGTGAAGTAAAGTGAAACGCCAAAGAAATCCAATTCGTTGGTGTTTCTAATATTTCAGTGCTTCGTTAACCCTTTCACTGCTGACGCTTCTTGCACGCTGCATGCTGACAAAATTTCAGTGAAAATATTTCGCTAATAGAATCAATGCTGATAAAGACAAGTCTATAAAAGTATATATATGAAACGAAAGAGAACTGAACAAAGCTTTTGAATAATGAGAAAGTAAGAGACAGACTTGTCAGGCGTTTTGAACGTACACCGTGTGGAGACAGTGCATTGCCGGGGCTCAAAATAGGACGTACACTGTACGTATTGGAGCAGTGAAAGGGGTAAGAACACATGAAACCAAACGTGCCTTACATCGGTGTACGGAACCAAGCTAAAAAAATTAGTTCCTGAAAGATGATGCCTGCAGAGTTTCAAATCGATGGCAAAAACACATAAAGGAAACGAGAGAGCAAAATTGAATATCGATTTTATGTGACTGGCTGAAGTCAAGACTCAGTACGTTTGTACAAGAAGCATGGAGAAACTTTATGTCAGTCTTTCTGAGTAGCTAAGGAACAACAGTTTTGTTGTTGTTGTTGTTGTTGTTGTTTCATACTTCGTGGTCGACATGAGGTACTACATTTTTAAAAATAATGTTTCTTTGACTGTTTTCACCCACTTTTGGCACACGAAAGATTTTCAACATTTCACACTTGTACGATGAGTTTTGAACCCTACCTCTGGTTAAAAAAAGGGAAGAAGAACTGAGAAGAAGAACAAGAAGAAGAAGAAGAAGAACATAAAATAAAATGAAAAAGTCACTTTGTGCAGAAACTATGGTCTTCCATTGTTGACACGATTAATACGAGTATTGTTAGGAACCAAACCTCGGGTCAATCAATCAATCAATCAATCAATCAATCAATCAATCAATCAATACTTTATTAATCCCTTCCGGGAAATTAAATGTCTGCCCGTAACATACAAACAGGACATAAAAGAGTTCTTAAAAGAGACATAAAACATAAAAAACAAATTATCACCATAACACACATCACATTATCACGTATATCACAGACTATATATATTATACACCCCCCCCCCCTCAACACACACACACACACACACACACACACACACACACACACACACACACACACACACACACACACACACACACACACACACACACACACACACACACACCGCAGTCACAGACTATCTGCATGATGTCCGACTCTTGCTGTTGATCGAGCGAACGGCCGAGGGTATAAAAGAGTTCGCATAGCGAGTGGTTTTAACTAGGGGGGCCCTGAGGCGGCCGCTTCGCTCTATCACCAGCGTATAAGTAAAAGTTAAAAAAAATGAAACAAAGCGATGGGACATGCAAAAAAGAGGTCTAAAGCCATGGGGTACTGTTTTGAGCTAGACCCGCAAACAGGTTACCCAGTGTCAGGGAACGGACCAGTGTCCCTCAAAACTTCAAAGAATTATAGTTAAACAATTTATCACACTTAAACATTTTATTAAATATTTCGTATCGAAGGACAGTGTTTGTATGTTTCTACAAAATAACTCAAATATCATATGTGGACATTTGACCATGTTTCACACGAATAGTCACTTTCAAGTGCACACCTGTATGACCATAGTGTACGATTTTCCACAGCAGTTGACAAACGCAAGAAAATGAGCGTGGAACCCAGCCTCGCCGGAGAGGCACTGTCCCACACGGCCACCGTCGTTTTCATCGTCGTCGGTTTCGTCCTCATTATCGTCGGATCTGTCGGCAACGTCCTCATCGTGGCCACGATCCTAGTGAACAAAACGCTGCGGGTTCTTCACAACGTCTTCGTGGTGAATCTGGCTGTCGCGGACTTTCTGGTCACCGCCTACTTCTTGCCGTTGCAAGTCAGCGCTTTTGTGGACGGGAAATACCCTGTGTCGGATTCTTCGGCCTGCCAGTTCGTCGGCTTCAGCATTGTGTGGCTGTTCGTCACTTCTCTGTTGTCCATTGCCGCCATCTCCATCAACAGGTAATTAATTAATTAATTAATTACTTGAAATTGAATTACATTTTTTTGCTTTCTCGCTTGTCAGCATTGTGTGGATGTTCGTCACCTCTCTATTGTTCTTTGGCGCCATCTCCATCTACAGATCATTTATTTACGTATTTGTCTTCATCGTGTGGTTGTTCGTTACCTCTCTATTGTCCTTTGGCGCCATCTCCATCTACAGATCATTTATTTATGTATTTGTCTTCATCGTGTGGATGTTCGTTACCTCTCTATTGCGCCATCTCCATCAACAGATCATTTATTTATATATTTGTCTTCATCGTGTGGGTGTTCGTCACCTCTCTATTGTTCTTTGGCGACATCTCCATCAACAGACGATTTGTTTATTTATTTGTTTATCTATTTATTCATTAAAATTTGCTTGTCCTCATAGTGTGGATGTTTTCTCAACTCTCCGTTGTTCATTGCCGCCATCGCCATCCATCCATCCATCCATCCATCCATCCATCCATCCATCCATCAATCAATCAATCAATCAATCAATCAATCAGTCAATCAGTCAATCAATCAATCAATCAATCAGTTTATTTATTTATTTGCTTTGCTTGCTTGTCAGCATCGTGTGGATGTTTGTCACCTCTCTATTGTCCGTTGCCGCCTTCGCCATCAACAGATATTTATTTATTTATTTACTTATTTGTCTGCTTGCTTGCTTGTCTGCATCTTGTGGATGTTCGTAACCTCTCTATTGTCAACTCCCGCCATCTCCATCAGCAGGTAATTTATTTATTATTTGTTTGTTTGTTTGGTTCGCTGGCTGGTTGGTTGGTTGACAAATGTGATAAGTTGGATGGTTCGTTGGTTGGTTTGTTCGTCACTTCTCTCTTGACCATTGCTGCCATCTCATCAACAGGTCACCTACATGATTAATAGTTTATCAAGTCGCATGTTTGGCTTTGTTGTTGGTGTTGGTGTTGTTTGTTTGTTTCTTTGTGTGTGTGTGTGTGTGTGTGTGTGTGTGTGTGTGTGTGTGTGTGTGTGTGTGTGTGTGTGTGCCTTAAAAAAACCAAACAAACAAACAAACAATTTTTTGTTCGTTGGCCACCTATTTCTTGTCCATTCCATTCTTGTTGTTCCATCATCAGGTCAGTGCTTTGGTCGGTTGGAGTCTGGGAATGTGTCACAAAAACCTCGTTACATAGTTATCTTATATTCTCAGTCATGTCTGCTTTCTGCTTCTCTGCAATTCTAACCAACTGGCACTTCCTTTGTAAGAGATAGATAGATATGATTAGCTCGTTTAGTCATTTTTTCCTTTCCTAGTGTGTGTGTGTGTGTGTGTGTGTGTGTGTGTGTGTGTGTGTGTGTGTGTGTGTGTGTGTGTGTGTGTGTGTGTGTGTGTGTGTGTCTGTGTGTGTGTGTGTGTGTGTGTGTGTGTGTGTGTGTGTGTGTGTGTGTGTGTGTGTGTGTGTGTGTGTGTGTGTGTGTGTGTGTGTGTGTGTGCTGTATTTGCAGCTGCCCTTGTTATTATTGTTGTTTTAGTTGGTGTTTTTATGGCGGTTTCCTTAAATGGATTTTTTTTCAATTACAATAGAACAAAGTTCACACACAGCAAGAACTGCAAACGATTTTGTTCCAGTGCCTGTTGTACCGTAGTTCATTGAACGTGTGATCGGTTGCAGTAAATTGATGTCTCACACTGCCGAGATTGCGTAAAGTATAAATCGATGTCCTTCGTTTTGTCACTGTCAGGGTAAACATTAGGGCGATAATGGATATCCGCTGAATGAAAACTTTCACACACACACACACACACACACACACACACACACACACACACACACACACACACACACACACACACACACACATATACACACACACACACACACACAACGCACACACAATGTAGACGCTTTCCTCATTTGGTTGGTTCAAAGCGCAAACCAAACCCTGCACGCTCGCTCACGTGAATCAAGTGCCTAGACATCGCTTTTATAAAGCACAGTATCCAAGAAGACGCTGGCCCAAAGCGCCTCTCTCTCTCTCTCTCTCTCTCTCTCTCTCTCTCTCACACACACACACACACACACACACACACACATTTGTAAGCACACACACACACACACACACACACACACACACACACACACACACACACACATTTGCAAGCACACACACACACACACACACACACACACACATTTGCAAGCACACACACACACACACACACACACACACACACACACACAGCTGGGCTTTTGATGAATTGAAGCTAATTGGAAGGAGTGAAGACTGACTGGATTAACTGCTCTATTGTCGTCTGTTTTTATGGAACAGGTTCATCAAGGTATGCCACCAGCGGGTCTACCATCAGATCTTTAGCAAGACCAACACACTGCTGGCTTGCGGGGCGGTCTGGGTGCTCGCCTTTCTCTGCACCTTTCCGCCTCTGGTCGGCTGGGGAAGATTCCACTTTGACGAGAAGAACCATTACTGTGGCTTCGACCGCAGCGCCGATCTCGGCTACACCTTGTTCCTCCTCTGTGTCAGCATCGCCCTTCCAGCGGCCCTGATCTTCATCTGCAACTTTGCGATATACAGGCACGTACTTCTCTCCAAGCGGCGAGTCATGAGCTTCGCCACAGGGACGCAGCCCAAACTGTCTGACGCATCGGTTCCTGCGAGCAAGCCCACCACAGGGCAAGGCACTGGGTCAGTCTCTGACCTTAGTCAGACGAGCCAAGACCAGTCCCATCCATCGACGTCGAAAGCTCAAGAGGAGTCTACGATTCATTCTGACTCTAAAAGAAATTCAGTGACGTCAGAGCGTAGGAAGGCGTTCCTGACAGTGTCCTTTGCCAATGACGTCAGGCGTTTTATGTCGACTCATAAACAGAAGACCATTTCTGCAGCAGAACAAATCGAGTCCAATGAAAGGTGTTCCCAAAACACGTCTTCTGTGGCCGATATTGAACCAAGAGTCGTTCCTACAGAGCCTCCGACAAACCCTTCTGCACGAACCCACGCCAGAGGCAGGTCACCGCACAAGCTGGCCTCCGGGACATCCACATCCTCTGTGGCCCCTCCCAAACTAGGATCCGTTTTAACAGAGCCGCCACCAGACCCTGCTGCAGGAACCTCAGCTACAAGCAGGCCACTTCACGATCCTAAAGCCGCCCCAAGGACCGAGCTGGATTTGGCGACATCCCCTTCATCTGTGGCCACTCTCAATCCAGGAGCAGATCCACCAAACCCTTCTGCGGGAACCTCAGCCAGAAGCTGCAGAACACAGCACTACCCTAAAGCCGCGTCAACAACCGAGCAGACTTTTGCGACTTCCTCTTCATCTGCAGCCACCCTCAAACCAGAAGCAGATCCACCAAACCATTCTGCGGCCACCCTCAAACCAGAAGCAGATCCACCAAACCATTCTGCGGGGACCTCAGCAAGTAGCAGAACACAGCACTACCCCAAAGCCGCTTCAAGAACTGAGCTGGCTTTCGTGAAATCCACATTCGTCATCTTCATTTCCTTCAGCATCCTCATGTCTCCGTACATGATCTGCGCTCTCGGCGATCGGAGGACAGAGTGGCCGGCCCTCGTGCACATAATATGCTCCTACACGTCTTACGCACACTGCTGTGTGAACTGCGTGGTGTATGGGTTTATGAGTCGACAGTTCCGAAATGGCTACAAGACGCTCATGATGAAACTCCGTTGCTGGGAATCCGTGGCCGTGCGGCGTCAGGGACTGATTGCAGCATTACGAAATCCTACCAATGCGGCGCGGTCCTGATGAGAGATTTTGTTTAAAAAAAAAAATCCAGAATATTCACTCGGAATGTCAATTACAAATTATCAATATCAGCTACAAAGAAGAAGGGTGGGTGGGTGTTTGGGAGTTTAACGTCCTTTTCCACCACATAAGGGGGATATCAAAGACGGGGCAACGAGAAAAAAGGCCAGCACAAATATTTGGCCCCAGCCGGCGGGATTCGAACTCACGACCCGAGCATTGAAAGTCCAACGCTCTACCATTCAGCCACCCCGGCTCCCCGCTACAAAGAAGAAAATAGAAAACATGATTAATAATAACAATTAAGAACACACAAAAAATCAAACAACAGACAGAGAAAACCCCATATAGTGGGACCAGAGAAACGAGAGAGAGAGAGAGAGAGAGAGAGAGAGAGAATTGAATTGAATTGAATTGAATTATTTTATTTGGTAGGGCATTGGGCCCATGCAAACGTTGGTGGGTTTGAACATACATGCACACGGTGTAAGATACGCATATAAGCACAGTGGCACAAGCACACGTCCATCAGTGTTAGCATAAACAACAGAAATAATTGTGTGTCTACGTTTAAACGCTTTATATAAGCAAGTTGCAAAACGCTGTATGACTTTATCATTTGCACATGATAGCAACAGGGCAAGTCTAAAGGTATTAGGTGACGAGGTATACTTTTGGGGTATGAATTCGAGAAAATGTGTGTGTGTGTGTGTGTGTGTGTGTGTGTGTGTGTGTGTGTGTGTGTGTGTGTGTGTGTGTGTGTGTGTGTGTGTGTGTGAGAGAGAGAGAGAGATTAATTTTAACAATATTGGGAGAATTTAACAGTACTGGTAGAAACCCGAGCTTTTTTCACACATGGGAGGGGGGGGGGTGGTGGTGCGGGGGGGGGGGGAGTGAGGATACACAGTTGTAGTGTAAAACTGTGCACTGCAGGTTTGGACTTGAATACTATGGCTTTAGTGTTTATACGCTATGTATGAAGCACTGTGGTAAAGCATTTGATTTCATTTGTGTAGCCAGGACAACAATGGAAACGGGTCTGCGCACCTAATCTGTCATCCCTGTAAAATAATTATGCCTCGTGTGTCTCATGTGTTGTTGTTGTTGTTGTTGTGGGCTGGATACTACCAGCGCCATCCCCTTAGATGAAAGAATTAAGACCTGTGACCTGTTTTCACTTCAGTTGCCTGGCCACGTGGGCAGCCACGCTACGTCTTCGCAGGACTTGAAATCCCTGTTGCCAGCGGGTGGTGGTTGTTATGCTGGAAGCGTAATTGCCGTGGCTGGAGACAATTCCCCGTTAACAATGATGCCAATACCAACAGTTTGCTGTAGTCTTATTGTTCCGGCAGAGTCAGCAATGACAAAAGCCTTCACCTGAGGCAGTCATAACGTCTCTCAGTCTCTCCCTCCCTCCCTCTCTCTCTCCCCCCCCCCTCTCTCTCCTTATATTCACCAGTAGCCATATTAATCTGACGATGCATTTGCGTACTATAGCCATTGTCCTCTGAAGTTTGACGTCATACGCAAAACGACTGAGTAACTCCGTTGTTGCTATGGAGACGCCCCTCCACCCCCCCCCCCTCTCTCTCTGTGGTATGACCAAGGTTTTTAGTGAAAAAGGAAAAACTAAAAACAACAACAACAACAAACACCCCCCCCCCTCCCCGAAACAAACAAACAAACCCCAACCCCCCCCAAAAAAAACCCCAAAAAACCAACAACAACAACAACAACAAAACCCAAAACAAAAAACCAAAAACAAACCTAAACAAAACAACAACAAACAACAACAACAACAAATAAACAACCAAAAAACCCCCCAAAATAAACACAAAAACAAACAAGCAAACAAACACAAAATACAAAATAATAAACGTTTGAAGGCGTGGTGACTTTCATTAACGTTGTGTTGTAACTCTGCTGATATTGTTGTAGTAGTTTGTCTGTTGCAAAGCTGGAGACAACAGCTGATAAAAATGAAATCGTGCACATTATACATGTTCTCATGTCCCAACTCAGCCCCAATCATTCAACTCAAAACTGAGGTGCCCAGTTGTGCTGTGTTGTGTTGTGCCCGTCATTCTTAAGGCCGTTTTTAACCGGGCGAACCACCAGTCCGGCGAACTTGTTCGGCGAACTGTGTATTGTAAACGAACAGGGCGAGCGCGCACACGTACGTAGTTCCAGAGATTCGGCCGAACTAGTTCTCTTTCTTAACCGACCGTTAATGATATGCATACGTCATCGCCCGAACAAGGCGGACTCGGAAGTTGAGACAATCGTAAACAACCAAAATGGCCGCATTCGTAGATCGAGACGACGAGACATTTGCGGTAGTTATCGTTTTGAGTGAACTCTTGGAAGCCGAGGAAGAGGAGAAAAGAGGAAAATAGCGCAAGAGAGGGAAATGTCAAAGTGAGTCGATAGCCGCCATGCCGTCCGCCATTTTCCTCAACTTTGTACATGCGCAGAACAGCTCTCCCCGAGCAACCAATCAGAGCACAGGATCGGCCAAAGGATCGCGAGGGTTCCCACGACACGCTGTGCAGACCTCAAACCTAGTTCGGCGTACCTTTCGAACCAGGGTTTGCGAAGAAGTGTTCTGTCGGTTAAGAAACAACGTGCGCGAATCTAGTTCGCCGTACTCTTCGAACCTAGTTCGCGAACCAAAAGTTCGCCCGGTTAAGAACGGCCTTTAGCCGGGATGAGTGCTGAACTGTTCTGTGTTTTGAAGAAATGTCGTCAACCTTGTGTTTTCTAATAAACGTTTCTTTTTTCTTTTTTTCTTCTTGTGTGTGTGTGTGTGTGTGTGTGTGTGTGTGTGTGTGTGTGTGTGTGTGTGTGTGTGTGTGTGTGTGTGTGCGTGCGCGCGCGCATGTGTTGTGTGTGATATCTCCAAGTCTGTAATTCTTAGCACAGGCACACTCGTCCAGACATTTTTCAGCCGACGTATACTTATCTCCGGCCCCGATTCCGATCGTTAAGCTAGGATAATTGTTCTAGACAGGGAATCAGCGACGTGAACATAGCTCACCCGTGACTGGACACTGGCTAATGGTGTTGCCAAGTGAACAGTGACGTAGAAAATGCTCTTATTCTCGAAAGTGATGGTCATCGATTTTACTCAGTTTGCTTTAGTTTTACCATTACCATGAGGCCCTCCCTGCCGGTTGGGTGGTCGAATAGTAGAGCGTTGGACTTCTAATGCTCGGGTCCGTGAGTTCGATCCCGGCTGGGGCCAAATATTTGTGCTGGCTTTTTCATCGTTGCCCCGTCTTTGATATCACCCTATGTGGTGGAAAAGGACGTTAAACACCCACACCCACACCCCTGCCGTCCCCACTCCACCTCGCCTTCCGTCACCTCATGCTCACCTCAACGCGTTACAAACGGCTTATAATTACAGACGCATCGTCCTGGGGTGTCACACTTGTTTATCTGTTGGCTGGTTGTTTGATTGGTCAGTTGGTCGGCTGGTGGGCTGGTTGGGTGGTTGGTTGGTTAACTTGCTGGTTGGTTGGTGGGCTTGTTGGTTGTGTGGTTGGTGGGCTGGTTGGCTGGTGGGCTTGTAGGTTGGTTGGTTCGTTGGGTGGTTGATTGGCTAGTTGGTCGGCTGGTGGCCTGGCTGGTTGGTTGGTTGATTGATTGGTTGGCTGGTGGGTTGGCTGGTTGGTGAGCTGGCTGGATGGTTGGTTGTATGGTGGGCTTGTTGGTTGGCTGGCTCGTTGGTTGGTTGATTGGCTAGTTGGTTGGCTGGTGGGCTGGCTGGTTGGTTGGTTGATTGGTTGGCGAGCTGGCTGGCTGGATGGTTGGTAGGCTTGTTGGTTTGTTGATTGGCTAGTTGGTCGGCTGGTGGGCTGGCTGGTTGGTTGGTTGGTTGGTTGATTGGCTGACTGGACGGTTTGTTGGTTGGTTGATTGGCTGACTGGACGGTTTGTTGGCTGGTCGGATGGTTGGTCGGCTGGCTGGTTGATTGATTGGTTGGTTAGTCGGGTGTTTGGTTGAAAAACGAAAAAAAGACCAGCACAAATATATGACCCCAGTACCGGCGAGGCTCTCCGATAATTAATCAAAGAAACCCTTGTTCACAACACTTAGTTTGCAACGCTTGACAATACCGCATGGTTAGATTGTGCTTAAAAATAGCAGCAAAATTTACGTCAGTACTGTGTCGTATCAAAGGAACACAGGAAATCACCCTCTAAGTGTTCGTGTCCGTTCCGGAATTTCTGTTCTGAGAAGCATCATTACGGAATTCTGTTAACCGTAAATGAGTGGTCGCGTGCTGAATACTTTGTTAAGGTGTGCTAGGGAACAGAAGGTCGTAACTGAACGTATTCTGAGTGCAGATAACCATCCAGTGTGCGATATAAAAAAGAATCAGGACTCACTTGATTTGACTGACATAGTGGTTCACGCGTCCGCTTGCACATCCTGAGTTGTCCGGTTCGAATTCCCTGCTCTGTGTGTGTGTCTGTGTGTGTGTGTGTCTGTGTGTGTGTGTGTCTGTGGGCGGGAGGGGGGGGGGGGTCCGGGGGGATACCATGCAGACAATTAACCAAACACGATTTTTCCAAGAGAGCTGCGACTCAGAACATATCATAATAATAATAATAACTGTGTATTGTTTGGACGCTTTACCCAATTTCTTGAACAGGTTGAAAGCTCCGCGAGCTGAACCTAACACGCACGCTCACGTGAATCACACGCATTCTCTCACACACTGGACTAAACACATTACGTGATACGAAGGCTCAGTTCAGCTATTTAAGTTTCGGAATGTAGAATTGCATTTATTTTCAAATTTTGTGAGCTGAACATTTCCAAAGCAGAGGGAGTGGGGGGGGGGGGGGGGTGGAGCCGGAGTACCCGGAGAGAACCCCCGACGATCGTCCCGAATGAACGGTGCCACGTAAGCAAAGGAAAAAATTCTTCGCCCCGAGAGGGACTCAAACCTGACCGCTCGCATTGCTGGCGAAGTCTCTTAACCACTAGACCACCGACCGTCATTAGGTAATAATAGTAGTTGTTATTAATTATTATTATTATGTTCAGACTTTCTCTGTTTTTGCAGAATCGGATCAGAATCGAAAGCGGGTTTTTTTTTTTAAATCTGAGTCTTTCCCCTAACATGATGACCGTCCTGTAGAATGAAAGACAGAAAAACAAGGAGGAACGGCCCCGTCCTACAAAGTTGTTTCTCCAAACTTCATATTATTTTGTCTGTTTTGTTGTTATTGTTGCCGGTTCTCCCCTCTCCAAGTTCTACCAACGACACTAGATCCTCTACGACCTCGACCGGTTAGCCACGTGACTGGGGGTGGGGCCGGGTGGGGGAAGAAGGGGGAGAGAGAGATAGAGGCGGAGAGAGAGGCGGAGATAGAGGGTGGGTGGATGGGTGTTTAGGAGTTTAACGTCCTTTTCCACCACAAAAAGGGTGATATCAAGGACGGGGCAACGAGAAAAAGGGCAGCACAAATATTTGGCCCCAGCGGTCGGGATTCGAACTCTCGGCCCAAGCATTGAAAGTCCAACGCTCTACCATTCGGCCACCCTGGCTCCCCAGAGAGAGAGAGAGAGAGAGAGAGAGAGAGGTCAGTTCCGTGAACTAAACATTTGCCGTCAGCCTCAGGCAGGTCGTCATACAGAGAGAGAGAGATGACGTCAATTCCGTGAACTAAACTTTTGACGTCAGCCTCTAGCACTGAGATCGTCTGAGGATGCTTGTTCATGTCTTGTGATTTCCCTGTTGGCTTTGTGACTTCTCCGACTGAATTATTTTTCACATGAAATCAGGAAGATCTAGAGGGCTGATGAAATGTCGGAAGCAGTGACAATACTTGCAGATTTTGTCTGTGAACCAAACATTTGACGTCAGCCTCAAGCTGCTCGTCTGTCAGGTGATACTTCTTCATATCTTGTGATTTCCTTGTTGTTTCTGTGACTTCCGTGACTGAATTAATTTTGATATAAAATCTGGAAGATCTAGAGAGCTGATGAAACGTGGACTTAAGTGCCTCGGGTTGTACTTACGAAATTGCAAAATTGGAACTTTTTTGACCAGCGCTTCTCGCAGAAACGTGAAAAAATGTGTTTATCTAAAAGCTCTGTTATTCTTAATACTAAAGCTATAATAGTGCAGTAGTTCATGTCATATGTGCAGTTGGCATAAGTGACAAAAATACCGGAATGATGAGTAATTTGAAAGAGTCTTTTCATAGATATTTGGCCCTATATGCAAACAACCCCTACCTCGGAAATATTTTTTTTTACACAAAACCAGTCAGAGCTACAGAGCTGTAGCACGAATCAAGGCAGTGTGATTGGGTGAACTTCCAAAGTCTAGAAAATGAAGGAATTTGAACAACTTTTTCGAAAAAAATCGTAACATGACCGATTTTTTAAAATTGGCGATAACTCTTCTGAAAACGCGGCAGGCTAAAAATCGTGAAAGGTAGCTCTGGAGAAGGTGAATTCCCATTTTATCTCAAAGTAAAAAGGCCTCCAACGAGGTGGTTTAGGAGATAGTCATCATTACATCCGTCCACACACACACACACACACACACACACACACACACACACACACACACACACACACACACACGTCACTCCCGCCAAAAAGAACGCAGCAGCATAGTGTGCACGTAAGGTGTCTGTGACGCAGATTTCGTTACGTCACTGTGTGCGTGAAAGTAAGTATTGTGTGGAGAAACGTCACAGTCTTGTATTGTATCACTGAAACTTGCTGCTGCGCGTAGCAAAATCTGCCCCGTCTCATAAAGTTGTTTCTCTATAGAGAAACAACTTAAAAAAAGAAGAAGAAAAAAATGAAACACAACAGCAACAGCAAGATTACCCCTTCTGTGCTTTCACAAAGAAGCCCCCATACAGTCTCAGGTTAGCATGACATCAGTCAGTCGATCTAGAAACGGCGAAACAAAGGTGCGTTTTCGTTCTGCATTGTGGCGGTGTAGCGAAGCATGCACTACTTGTGGTGACCTGTGTTAGTCTCCATCACAAACAAGTGTCCAATTTTGTATTGAGCAGAGGCTCCACGTATCAACCAGCCTGGTTGGTCAGCCACTGGCGCACTGCGAACATACATCCGATGTTCGAGGAGCAGCAGCCTGAAAAAAAAAAAAAAAAAAGATAGAAAAGGAGGGTGGGTGGGTGGGTGTTTGGGAATTTAACGTCCTTTTCCACCACGCAAGGGTGATATCAAAGACGGGGCAACGATGAAAAACCCAGCACAAATATTTGGCCCCAGCCGGGATTCGAACTCACGACCAGAGCAGTGGAAGTCCAACGCTCTATCATTCGGCCACCCCGGCTCCCCCCCCCCCATAAAAAAACCACAAAAAACAAACAAACAACAACAACAACAACAGACAGCTGTGAAGAAGCTTGAAACTAGGTTTTAACTCTTACTAGTTCGAGTAACCCATGAGTGATCGGGGAAGTCACATCCTGGGTTTGGGATCCAAGCAAACAAACTTTATGGTGGCTACATCTTTCGCGTGGTGGCTAAGCACAGGAAAACGTCAGGCTAAAGTAAGAAAAATGACAGCGTACCTAAGCTGCAGGCTAAAGTAAGAAAAATGACAGCGTACCTAAGCTGTACGATGATTTTCACTAGCTGAGCTTGATTGAAGTTAGAATGGGATCCCCTATGGCGCACGGCGAACCTCACCTTGCAGTGTTAGCATGGGACATTTTCCACTGAGACACGCACGCACTGTTGCTGGTAGGGCTAAAGTGTATATTTTCACGGAGCGTTATTCGGCGTCAGTTATATAAATATTGGTCTAGCCACCACTGAGATATTAATGTGTTGATTTTTTTTCCTATGGTTGGATACATGACCCTCGATTACAGGAGAGGGACATCATGACTAAACTCTTTGTTACGAGCGTGGCTGTGCCTTTTGTTTATATTTTGTTTGTATGCTGTAGGATAACAGCTGTAGTGTTTTCTTGTAGTTTAATGAGACAGAGAAGTTGCTACGTTCATTTCATATTGTGTTTTAGTAATGTAAATCTGTTTCCCTTGATCCAGAAGTTTCTAATGTTTCACGAGTATTCGAGAAGTGGTGACCTTGTTTTGACTGTAGCTATTTCGCCTCGGGCGAAAGGTATGCACTTAGGGCCTAGAGCTGAGTCGCTCGGAAATTTCGTGCAAATCGCATTTTTCTGACTTGTTTACGAGTAGTATATTACGCGCCTAGGTTAGGCGGGCAGGTACTTGATTATTCTGGATTCTTCTTTAGTTTTTAAATAGCAATAAGGTGACTCACGTTCTGATTTTTGATTGGTTCTTCTATATTAGTTGTTTGGAGTGTGCTGGAATACTGCATCTGTATATAAGGCCCTGTGAGGCTTTCGTGTGGGGGTGTGCACGAGAGAAGCTTGTATTTGCGAAGCTTGAAAGTGCTGTGTAACACCAGAGAAGTGCTGTAATAAACTCCACACGGTTATAACTTTTCTACGCGTTCACGTGTCTTCTGTGAGTGAGAGACAACGTGCAGTCCACAAGAACTCGCTACGTGAGGAGTGTTCGCCTGTGTATGTCATCGTATTCCCTCGATAAGACGACGGGTTCTTCAACACATCTCCACACGTAACACTCGTACGCGCCCAAGACCGACCATCTCCTGCCCGTACATGATACAACTTAAAAAAACAACAACAAAAAAAAAACAACAACAAACAAACAAAAACAGAACAAGCCACTGCGACCTAGTCCTCAAAGACCTCCACTGGCTTGAAGTCAAGCTTCGCATTGACCATAAGTTGCTCTCTCTTTCACCTGCATTCACGTCACTGGACTGTGTCTAGCTGAGCTCATACCACCCGGCCTACAGACCTGCACGCAGCCTAACATCTTCCTCTCAGTCCAGACTTCCAAGTTCAAGTTTATTCAGGACCCCTTGGGGGCATGCGAATGACTTCCCACCTTACTATGACAACTCAAACAAGAAACGCTGTGGGGCAGTCCAAACATTCAAGTGGAGCCTCAAGGCGCATCTCTTCTTACAATTCTATTCAGTTTTAAAATTCCCCCCCCCCCCCCTTCTCCGGCTCCCTAGCGGCGCTACTGCTGCTATTGCTGATGTTTCCAACAATACTACATAGAGATTACTGGTCACTGGTAACGGTGATGATGATCATGACGACAATGATGATGATGATGGTGGTGATGGTGATGATGATATCAAGCCTTTTTTTTTTTAAAGAGATGTTCGCTACTGACAAACGCCGGGTAATAAAACTTTATTTTGACACTGACTGCAAAAAGCGACGACGACGACGACAACGACAACAACAACCCCATGAAAGTGCACATAACTAAACTACAAGAACTCACACACACACACACACACACACACACACAGGCCGGCTTGCACTCACCACAACCAAACGGCCCTACGCCCGGAGCAGTAGCGGGAGATAATTCTTCCATCTGCATGGAAAGTTGGAAATCCGGACTGGTCTCCCTTGCCTCATTCTCTTCCGTCCTGTCTTTGGGGTAACCTGCCAGGAAACAAGACTTGGATGAAAGACTTTCTAACAGACCTCTCCACAGCTACTATTTTCAGCCAATCAGGAAATCGGTCAACGACGGTCCGAAACGACGCAGTCATAATGTTCAGCGATAAACTCTGAAAAGTCGGGCACAAGAATAATACTGGCACACGCAAAAATTCACACGGAAATGAGAAAATTAAGGCTGACTAGCGCCCTGGGCCCGTATGTAAAACTCGAGGTTAATTTAACCCAAGTCTACGGGCTTAACCCAGACTAGGACAAAAGAAACCTCAAAACAAAATTAAAGTAAAAGAAGAAGCGAAGAAAGAAAGACAAAAATCCTTCCGGCTATAACGGCATAGGCACCTTGCTGGAATGGACCCGCTTCCTGATTAAAAACAAAAAACAACAGAAAATTTAACCCTAGAGCTAGTTTAGTTCGAAGGTAGACTCTAACCCGGGGCTAAACTGAAGCCCTAACCTCGACTATTACATACGGGCCCTGAGCGACCCCTTGAGGGTTTAACATCGTTTTTTTCCACTACGCGGTGGGTAACATCAAAAACGGGGGACAAAGAAAATGAAAAACGGACTGCGTGACAGGGCCGCATTCCGCGCTTCAGACCTGTCATAAATATCCCGGCCAGACACGAGAACTGAAGTACGGCGCGTGGACCACGTGACGAGGTTTGTGACGAAAGCATTCCCTAAAAGTGACGGCGACAAATATCTGATATGACACCATTTTGATACCATTTTGCATGTGTCTGTAACAACGGACCAGACTTTCTTCTCAGCCTCCATATGGCGTCACGACTATCCACACCACGCGAGGAGGGCTGTAACAAAGCGTTCATAACAATGGTGGCGCCAAAAACCGGAACTGACGTCAATTTCGCGGGTTTTTTTTTTTTTTTTTTTTTGTAGCCGGCAACGAACTACATTTACTTCTCTGCCTTTTTAGGGAGTCACGCATCCGCGCACTACGTCACGATTAGCTGTGGCGAAAACTTTCCACAGAAATGGTGGCATGAAAAAACGGAAATGACGTCTGTGTGGTCCCAGGAAAAGTCATGCTACGTGACAAGTGCTCTGACGAAAGCGATGAAATTACGTCAGTTTCGCGTTTCCCATAACAACGACCTAGACTTACCTCTCATCCTTTTCAGGGTGTCCCGAATCCTTGCACCACGTGACGTTGTGGGCTGTGGCGTTGGCTGGAGGGTTTGTGGGTGTTGGTAGGGCTCGGCAGCTGGTTCTATGGCGACATGATGTTCTGCCTGGTTCCTCAGTCCGAACCACCTGTTCACACCAAGTGCCACGACTGACAGCCGTGCGTGTTGAGGCGACTGGGCTCTGTACAACGAGAAGACAGGATGTCATTCCTGTTTCTGTGTGGATGCTGAGGCAACGCCAGCGATTCCTCTGGTGGTCAGCGATTTTGTTAGACTCACTCACATAATAATAATAATAATAATAATAATAATAGGTATTGTATAGGCGCTTTACCCAATTTCGTGAATCGGCTCAAAGCGCCGCGAACTGAACCCAACACGCACGCTCACGTGAATCACACGCATTCTCTCACACACTGGACATAAACACATTACAATCACGTGGTGCGAAGGGTCAGCTCAGCTATTTAAATTTCGGAATTTCGATTTGCATTTATTTTTCAAATTTTGTGGGCTGAACATTTCCAAAGCAGAGGGGGAGGAAGCCGGAGTACCCGGAGAGAACCTCCGACGATCGGCCCGAATGAACGGTGCCACGTACGAGAAGGAAAAATTCTTTGCCCCGAGTGTGAGTGGGACTCGAACCCCAGACCTCTCGCATTGGTGACAAGTCTCTTAACCACTAGACCACCGACCGCCCCATACACACAGACATACAGACAAACATGGGCGACGTCTTACATCAGAAACAGAGCAGGAAGCGCGATGGGCATAGCACCAGCAAAGTAGTGAACATACCACGACCTGTCGTATAATAATTATAATCATAATAATAATTGTTGTTGTTGTTGTTGTTAGTGGTGGTGGTGGTGTTGCTGCTGCTGTTGTTGTTGGTGGTGTTGTTGCTATTGTTGTTGTTGGTGGTGTTGTTGCTATTGTTGTTGTTGGTGGTGTTGTTGTTGTTGCTGTTGTTGTTGCTGATGCTGTTGCTGTTGTTGTTGTTGTTGTTGTTGTTGCTGTTGTTGGTGTTGTTGCTGGTGGTGTTGTTGCTGCTGTTGTTGGTGTTGTTGCTGGTGGTGTTGTTGTTGCTGCTGCTGTTGTTGTTGTTGTTGTTGTTGCTGCTGCTGCAGTCCTTGTCGTCGTCGTCGTCGTTCTTGCTATCATCGTCAAAGATTTCATTGTAAGGCAAGTACCCTCCAGACTGAGCAGCCTCGGACTTGTGCGTGCTGGAGGAGGCGCCTGGTGCAGACCTCAGGCTCTTCCCTGACTGGGCCGCAGGGGAAGTCATCCGTGACGAGGTCTGCGTCAAGTGCAAGACAACACGTGCAGAACAAGATCAAGTTGACTGTGTGGGTGCTGGACATTCTCACCGTGAACGTTTCCATGGTCAATTCAATGTTTCATTCACAGTGTTTGTTGTTGGTGTTTACATTCGTCATTATCGTCAGTCATCATCATCAGTCCTGTTATTACCATTACTGTTTTTATTATTAATACTACCACTATTATTATTACTATTGTTGTTGTCGGTATATTATTATTATTACTATTGTTGTCGGTATATTATTATTATTACTATTGTTGTTGTCGGTATATTATTATTATTACTATTGTTGTTGTCGGTATATTATTATTATTACTATTGTTGTTGTCGGTATATTATTATTATTACTATTGTTGTCGGTATATTATTATTATTACTATTGTTGTTGTCGGTATATTATTATTATTACTATTATTGTTGTCGGTATATTATTATTATTACTATTGTTGTTGTCGGTATATTATTATTATTACTATTGTTGTTGTCGGTATATTATTATTATTACTATTGTTGTTGTCGGTATATTATTATTATTACTATTGTTGTTGTCGGTATATTATTATTATTACTATTGTTGTTGTCGGTATATTATTATTATTACTATTGTTGTTGTCGGTATATTATTATTATTACTATTGTTGTTGTCGGTATATTATTATTATTACTATTGTTGTTGTCGGTATATTATTATTATTACTATTGTTGTTGTCGGTATATTATTATTATTACTATTGTTGTTGTCGGTATATTATTATTATTACTATTATTGTTGTCGGTATATTATTATTATTATTATTGCCCGTCCCCAGTATGTATAGATTTTATTTGTTGAGATTTTCAAAACTGTGCTTACTCCTCAGCTGTGTCATGTCCGCTATGCCCTTGCCATCTTTTAGTTTAGATTTCTTAGTTTAGTTGCATAGTATTAGACTTGGACATCACATTACTTTAGGATCTGTGTTTAATATGTATGGATTTGTATGTCTAGATAAATTAATGTGTGTGTGTGTGTGTGTGTGTGTGTGTGTGTGTGTGTGTGTGTGTGTGTGTGTGTGTGTGTGTGAGCCAGAAGAAAATTTTCTGCCATCGACAGACAATAAAGTTATATTGAATTGAATTGAATTGAATTGAAAATTATTTAGCCGCAACCACATATCAGAGAATTCAATGAACTAATAATAATTAAGTTTCGGGCTTTAAAAATTGCATTTATTTTGGAATTTTGTGGGCTGAACATTTCCAAAGCACAGAGTACCCGGAGAGAACCCCCGACGGTCGTCCCGAATGAACGGTGCCACACGCGAGAAAGAAACATTCTTCGCCCCGAGTGGGACTCGAACCTGACCTCTTGCGTTGGTGACAAAGTCTTAGCCACTAGACCAGTGAAAGCCCCTGGGAACTTGCCTGGGAAGCCCCTCTTTCACCGCCGTCTGGATCTGGCATAGTTGAAGGGGGTGTGGACTGGCCAGAACCACGCATGCGGAAGATGGACGCGCGACGGACAGAAGACACCGACTGCGCTCCGGACGCAGTTAGTGCGACGGGGGTATCTCCGGTCGCTGCGGCGGGGTCTATTGTACCGCCTTCAGCTGCAGTTGGCTCTTCAGCTGGCGATTCTCTGTAGATTAAAAAAAAAAATGTAGTTGTTGTTTGTAAGGGCATGGAATCAGGCGTGCACCAGCACACACACACACACACACACACACACACACACACACACACACACACACACACACACACACACACACACACACACACACTATTGCAACGACAATTTAAAAAAAAAGAGGCAACAGCAAGTGATGATAGTACGAATAAAAAACATTAAAAAAAACAACAAACAAACTGATAACAGTACTGGCAGCAGAAAGCATGCTCTCTCTCTCTCTCTCTCTCTCTCTTAGTTACTACATTGTTGGCCATCTAGAGTTTGGTCAAACTGCACGCGCCGAGTTTGCCTCTCATCTCATCTCTGCCACAGTTGATAATCACTACGCGCAAATAGGTCGATCCGTCTCCCAACAGTGCACTGCGAGCGTGACTCACTAATCCTGACTTTTACATGCGGGCCCTGGTCGCTTAGTTGTCGCTATTACAGCTAGAGAAAGTCCGTTCCCTCAGCTTGCTCATGTATGCAGATGTCACATGCCTCTATGCAGCCTGGTCTAATGTAAAAATAGCACAGCGTCTTCCCATTGGAGGCTTGTATATCATGAGAATTGTGTCCTTTATCTGACCCAGTTCCTTCGGGTTAGGGGCATGTAGTTAGAGAAAGTTAGTATAGTGTACGGTTAACGTTACCTCCGCTTCCCGAAGCTCACCTGATTCCGCAACACACAGCTCTGGCCACGTCCTTCAGAACTGGATCCACAACGGGGAAGATGGCCCAGTTAATGCAAGCGTTGGACAACATCATGTAGAACACTGCCATGTGAAGGTTCGTGGACCGCTTCAGACTGGGGTCCACAAGAGAGAGAAATATGAAGGGCACAGTCAGGACAACTCTTAGCCCGTTGATGATCCCCAGAAGCAGCGCAAAGGCAACGTCAGCATACGGGACTGTTTCCACTGCGAAGCAGACACATACAGATACATACAAATACAGATACATACAGATATACACAGATACATACAGATATACACATATACATACAGATGCATACAGATATACATACATATACATACAGATATACACAGATACATACAGATACATACAGATATACATACATACACACACAGATACATACAGATACATACAGATATACATACAGATACATACAGATATACACAGATACATACACATACAGATACATACAGATACATACAGATACATACAGATATACATACAGATACATACAGATATACACAGATACATACACATACAGATACATACAGATACATACTGATACATACAGATACATACACACACAGATACATACAGATACATACAGATATACATACAGATACATACAGATATACACAGATATACATACAGATATACACAGATACATACAAATATACACAGATACATACAGATATACACAGATACATACAGATACGTACAGATATACACAGATACATACAAATATACACAGATACATACAGATATACATACAGATACATACAGATATACACAGATACATACAGATACATACAGATATACACAGATACATACAGATATACACAGATACATACAGATACATACAGATATACATACAGATACGGATACGTACAGATATACACAGATACATAGAGATATACACATATACATACAAATATACACAGATACATACAGATACATACAGATATACACAGATACATAGAGATATACACAGATACATACAGATATACACAGATACATCCAGATACATACAGATATACACAGATACATAGAGATATACACAGATACATACAGATAAATACAGATACAGATATACGCAGATACATACAGATAGATACAGATACATACAGATATACACAGATACATGCAGATAAATACAGATACAGATACATACAGATATACACAGATACATACAGATACATACAGATACATACAGATATAGATACTCATACATACAGATAAATAGAGTTTTCACAATGAGGTGCCCCCGATTACGGAAAATACACCACACGAGTTTGTTGATTTCGAGCGTAAAACTGCGAGTTTTAACGAGCAGTTTTACGGTCAAAATCAACAAACGAGTGTGGTGTATTTTACGTAATCGGGGGCACCGAATTGGGAAAATTATTTATACCACGTCCGTACCTGCATTTCTTTGATTTGAAAGCTGACATCGGCAATCCAAATGCTTTCACGCGGTATCTCTGACTGAGGTGCTTCACTTCGCTTTGTCCATAGGCTTTGAGAAGTCAACAGGTCCGTTTCGAAGCCTCCGTCTTAGTAGAGAACTGGGACTATGCTTACGCTTGTCACAAACACGACCGCTTGTCGATAAGACGCAGCAAAAGATCAACAATTCCACGTCAAGCGACTGGCAAAGCTCCTTCGTCCCCATTCCCGTACGAAGTCGAACCACGTCATGTCGTGACGTAAATTATTCTTTAGTCGCTTTTCGCGTCATATCGTGACGCAAATCCTTTCACCAGAACACACTGCTGGAACATTGCTACTTGTAGTACATGTTCACTCTTTAGGTACAGCCACAATTCACGTGTGGTTGTCATGGGTACAATGTTATACCACGTGTTGTGAATTATGGATTTTAAACCATGACTTGTAATAATGGTAGAGTGGTATAAATACAGATACACACGGATACAGACACAGAGAGGTACAGATGCATACATGTACATAATTTATAATTTAAGCTGGTTGGTTTGCTGGTCGTTGGTTCAACTCATTCTGCCCAAGCTGCGACTGTATGGTGGTGACAAGATTCCAGTCCCCACTGCCGCGTGACGACTGTTGTCGGAACAGTCAGTAATGCGAGAAATCTTCGTTCTGTTCCACCGTTGCTAGCCGTTACCAAATGTGCTTGGAGTGATCTCCCTTAGAAATGGTTTCTGTTTTCGTTGGTTACAGACGTGTAAGTTTTTCATGTGGTTTATCCAGTGAAAAGAATGGCCAAAACAAAGGCGGCTTGGTGACACCGCGGAAGCTAGCGTCAGACATACAGACTTCAACATAAGTCAAGGACCACTTGCAAACACAAACAAACTCCTGGAAGATGTCCGTGCAGCACATGGTGGTTTTTCAGCTTCAGCAAGCTTTGCAGGATGCATTGTTAACCCTTTAACACTTTCACAGCAAAATTTTTTGAAAGATTCCTTGATCTCTATTTTTTGTGAATTCTTGAAAATTAGACCTGTCTGTCAAGGTGGTCCTTGACTTATGTTGAAGTCTGCATGATGGTAGAGTCAGTGTAGGAAGAGTTAACATCCTATTGCGTTCTGATATATCAAAGACCGTACACGAGGAACACTTCTGAATGAAACTTAATCTCCCAGCCGGGGTTCGAACCCATGCCCCGGGGTACTGAATGTCCAAAACTTTATCAGCTGCATACTGTAAATTTGTAGCGTATATCTGCATTGTGCACATGCGAAACATTCAAAGGGATGTCTTCAAAAATACAAGTAATAAAAAAATCTTATACAGAAGGAAGGCATAGATCGTGAGTTAATTTCGACCGCAAGACAAACCACGCGATGTGTCAAACTTTACAGCAGCTACCGAGTTTCTGTCGATACAAAATACAGCAACAACAACGACAGACACAACAACAACAAGAGGGTGGGTAGGTGGGTGTTTGGGATTTTAACGTCCTTGTAAGGGTGATATCAAAGACTGGGCAACGAGAAAAAGGCCACCACAAATATTTGGCCCCAGCCGGGGTTCAAACTACAACAACAAGAGCAACAACAACAACAACAATAACAACAACAACAACAATAGCAGACACAACAACAACAACAACAAAACGACAACAACAACAATAGCAGACACAACAACAACGACAAACACACAACAACAACAAAACAACAACAACGACAAGTCGTTCTGGAATTTTTGAAAAATTATCCCAATACCCCATTGTTAGTACCCTCAGCCCCCCCCCCCCCCCCCCCCCCCCCAGACCACGTAAACAGCATCGTACATCTTAAAGGCAGATCACGATTTGCCTGATAGTCAGTCAGAACCAAAACCTCCCAAAACTGATCAAACTGTGCAATCACCTGTGGGTAGAGTGGTAGCTCTGTGTGTCTTGTGCGCCGGTAACGGAGATCCGGATGGTTTCGCCTGGTGCTGTTGGTTGAAGCGGTCCTCCTCTTCCAGTGTCCTCATCGCCTCTATTGTCAGCGCTTTCTTCGCTTGCAGATGCCGAGCTTTCCTGAACACCTGGTGAGGCATGGTGATAAGTGGATGCGGGTGGATGCGGGTGGATGGATAAGTAAATGGGTAGGTGGGTGGGTGGACGTGCAGATGGATGGATGGATGATGGATAGGTGGGTGGATGGGTGACCGGGTGGATGGGTGGATGGATAGATGGGTGAATGGGTGGATTGATGGATGAGTGGATGGGCGGGTGGATGGATGAGAGGATGAGTTGGTGGGAAGGTGGGTGGATGGGCGGATGGCTAAATAGGTGGATGGATGGGCGGGTGGATGGATGGGTGAAAGGGTGGATGGATGGGTTGGTGGGAAGGTGGGTGTGTGGGCGGATGGCAAAATGGGTGGATGGATGGTCGGCTGACCGGACAGATGCCTAACTGGCTGGCTGGGTGGGTGCGTGGGTGTGTGGTTGGGTGCTTGGGTGGGTGGATGTTCGGACGGATGGTTGGGTGGACGTATTTGTAGATAGGTGGATTTATGGATGGATGATGGATGCATGATGGATGATGGATGGATGGGTGAATGAATGGACTTCGGGTTGGTGGATGGGTGGGTGGGTCGACAGATGGATAGATGGGCAAGTGACTATGGACTAATAAATGTGTGTGTGTGTGTGTGTGTGTGTGTGTGTGTGTGTGTGTGTGTGTGCGTGCGTGCGTGTTCGCGCGCGCGCACTTGCCAAGCGTTTAATTCGCGGTTTTATGTTTACAAGAGACCTTGAGTTGCCATTGATATGATGATAATATTGTGGCTATTTCAAAGGACGCGCTGCCTCCCGCAGGAGTCCAAGGAGACTTACAATCCACACACACACACACACACACACACACACACACACACACACACACACACACACACACACAAAGAGAAACAGCTGTAGCTTGCATGTATGAATTCTCTGTGTGGTTTACCTCCCTTTTGGTCATTATCAAAAGAGAGTTCTCTCCCTCCTACAGTCGTTCCTACTACTACTAGTCTCGATACTAATTTATATTTTGCACTGTAGGAAGGAGAAAGCTTCCTGTCTATGGTATGTTTGATAATTTACCTCATAGAGCAGACAAAAGATGAAAACACAGACAAGGATAAGCAAAGTGAAGCCAGTTATTGAGAAGAAGTAGTTCTTGCGTCTGTCGTATATGCACAGGTGCAGCTTGTGATCGTATCCAAAAGCCGACTGTAAAAGGGAAGGAAACGTCCCGGTAAGGCCGACAATCCAAATGCCAAGGCAGATAACCCAGACTCGTCTCGGTACCGAAGATGTAGTCGTACCATTTCTTCCTGCAGACGTACAAGTATCTGGGGGAAAAAAAAGGAATGAGAGTGAAATTACTGAATATGTTTTATACCTTGTTTAGATCTGATGTTCGAGGCATTCTTTGGTAAAAAGCAAAATTTATCATGCGGTACCTAAGGGATATAACTATAGCCGATGTCTGCATTTGTATTTGTGAGTTATCTAATTTATATAATTATGTTAATCTTAATGTCACTTTTGTAAAGCGCTTACAGCCCACAATGGTAGGGATTTTCGCGCTATACAAGAATTATTATTATTATTATCTCCTCCTTCTTAAGTTGTTTCTCTATAGAGAAACAACTTATGAGACGGGGCAGATTTTGCTACGCGCAGCAGCAAGTTTTCAGAAATACAAAACAAGACTGTGACGTTTCTCCACACAATACTTACTTTCACGCACACAGTGACCGTAACGAACTCTGCGTCATAGACACTTGACGTGCACACTATGCTGCTGCGTTCTTTTTGGCGGAGTTGTGAGACGTGTGTGTGTGTGTGTGTGTGTGTGTGTGTGTGTGTGTGTGTGTGTGTGGACGGATGTAATGATATCTATCTCCTAAACCACCTCGTTGGAGGCCTTTTTACTTTGAGATAAAATGGGAATTCACCCTTTTCCAGAGCTACCTTTCACGATTTTTAGCCTGCCGCATTTTCAGAAGAGTTATCGCCGATTTTAAAAAAATCGGTCATGTTACGAATTTTTTCGAAAAAAATGTTCAAATGGCTTCATTTTCTGAAATCGGGAAGATCATCCAATTATACTGCCTGTTTTCGTAGCACAGCTCTGTAGCTCTGACAGGTTTTGTGTAAGAAAAATATTTCCGAGGTAGGGGTGGTTTGCATATAAGGTCAAATATCTATGAAAAGACTCCTTCAAATTACTCATCATTCCGGTATTTTTGTCACTTGTGCCAACTGCACATATGACATGAACTGCTGCACTATTATAGCTTTAGTATTGAGAATAACAGAGCTTTTAGATAAACACATTTTTTCACGTTTCTGCGAGAAGCGCCGGTCAAAAAAGTTCCAATTTTGCAATTTCCTAAGTACAACCTAAGGCACTTAAGTCCACGTTTCATCAGCTCTCTAGATCTTCCAGATTTTATGTCAAAATTAATTCAGTCACGGAAGTCACAAAAGCAACAAGGAAATCACAAGATATGAACATATCGCCGACACCAGACACAACAGAATAAAACCCGTTGCCGTGCATTTCAATTCTGCAGGCCACTCCATCTTAAATATGACTGTAACTGGCCTGTGGCTTATGCACGGTGACGCCACAGACAGACGCGACATGGAGTCGCACATTATTCAGCGCCTGGAAGTCAGGCCCCGGGTGGTTTGAACGAAAAGCCGTAACATAACCCTCTGAACTTTTTTCACACACAATCCATGGTCCTGTGTCACCAAAGGATGGGTGTTGTGATTGCTAATTTTCACTATTCTTTTTTGTTCTTTTCTGCCCAACTTTTTTTTTTTTTTTTTTTTCACACACAGTCCATGGTCTTCTGTCACCTAAGGATGGGTGTTGTGATAATTTTGCTATTTTTTCTGGTCCTTTTCTCGCCCACCTTTTTTTTTTTTTTTTTTTTTTTCCCGCGCCGTGTATGTCAGTACGTCCGCAGAGTTACCTTTTGCTTGTTTGTTGAAGTTATGTCCCATTTGTTTATGTCCTGAAGAAGGCGTAAGCCGAAACGTCGACCTGTGCCGTCCTTTGTCAAAGTTAAGTGGTTTCTGTCCCTTTTGTGTCGCTTTTATTTGCTTGAAGTATCATCTGTCAGACGAACAGCGTGAGGCTGACGTCAAATGTTTGGTTCACAGACAAAATCTGCAAGTATCGTCACTGCTTCCGACATTTCATCAGCCCTCTAGATCTTCCAGATTTCACGTGAAAAATAATTCAGTCGGAGAAGTCACAATGGCAACAGGGAAATCACAAGACATGAACAAGCATCCTCAGACGATCTCAGTGCTAGAGGCTGACGTCAAAAGTTTAGTTCACGGAATTGACGTCATCTCTCTCTCTCTCTGTATGACCTGCCTGAGGCTGACGTCAAATGTTTAGTTCAAGGAACTGACGTCTCTCTATCTCTCTCTCTCTCTCTCTGGGCAGCCAGGGTGGCCGAATGGTAGAGCGTAGGACTTTCAATGCTTGGGCCGAGAGTTCGAATCCTGGCCGCTGGGGCCAAATATTTGTGCTGGCCTTTTTCTCGTTGCCCCGTCTTTGATATCACCCTTATGTGGTGGAAAAGGACGTTAAACCAAAGACCTTGGAATCAGATTTATGTTTCCAAGATCTTTGGTTAAACTCCTAAACACCCACCCACCCACCCTCTCTCTCTGCCTCTCTCTCTCCCCCTTCTTCCCCCACCCGGCCCCACCCCCAGACACGTGGCTAATCGGTTGAGGTCGTAGAGGATCTAGTGTCATTGGTAGAACTTGGAGAGGGGAGAACAGGCAACAATAACAACAAAACAGACAAAATAAAATAAAGTTTGGAGAAACAACTTTGTAGGACGGGGCCGTTCCTCCTTGTTATTTTTGATAACTCTCTGTCTCTCTGTCTCTGTCTCTGTCTCTGTCTGTCCCTCTGTCTCTGTCTCTGTCTCTGTCTCTCTCTGTCTCTCTCTCTGTCTCTCTCTCTCTCTCTCTCTCTCTCTCTCTCTCTCTCTCTCTCTCTCTCTCTGTGCGGCAGCTGTGGAAGGGCTTTACGGCGATGAAACTGGCCAAGTGGTTTGAGACACCAGTCTGCCGAGCTTGAGATTCTGTGATCAAGTCCCCTGGTGGGCGGGGGAGCCGGGGTGGCCGAACGGTAGAGCGTTGGACTTCTAATGCTCGGGTCGTGAATTCGTATCCCGGCTGGGGCCAAGTATTTGTGTTGGCTTTTTCATCGTTGTCCCGTCTTTGACATCACCCGTATGTGGTGGAAAAGGACGTTAACCCCCCTTCCCCCCCCCCCCCCCCCTTGGTGGGCGTGGATTTAATCGAGCATTTCGTTTTGCACAACGCCCGGCGTGCGTTCACCAACAGAGACCCCCCCCCCCCCATGACCCCCCCCCCCTTCCATGCCCGAGCCGGGGTGGTCGAATGGTAGAGCATTGGACTTTTAATGCTCGGGTCGTGAGTTGGTATCCCGGTTGGGGCCAAATATTTGTGCTGGCTTTTTCATCGTTGCCCCGTCTTTGATATCACCCGTATGTGGTGGAAAAGGTCGTTAAACCTCCAAAACACCCGCCTCCCCCCCCCCCCCCCATGCAGCCCCCCCCCCTACTCCCCAGCATTCCTCTTACCAATGTAATGAGGACAAGAAACATGTTAAGTCTACAAGGACAAGTGGCATAAATCTATGATTAATTTAGCTGACACTTGCCTGTTGATGCTGAGAACAAAAACGGACAGTACCGAGGCGACTCCGGTGGTGACAAAGAGTACTCCATTGAACTTGCATATCATCCCAGACTTGTTCAGCTTCAAGGTGGAAAAGCAGAAAGAGAACTTGCGCATGCAGTCGGCCAAGAAACAAACTCAAATTAAACTGAAACTGTGCTTTAAATGAAGATGATTGGCCGTTCATTTGGCAGGCTTCGTTAAAAAAAAAAAAAAAAAACTCCCGCCCACCCGCACCCCCGAAAACAACAACAGCAACAACAACAAAACACACAAACCAACCAACCAAACAAACAACAACAACAACAACAACAACAACAACAACAACAACAACAACAACAACAACAACAACGCTCTTCACATAAAGCAATCTCATACCCGTGACAACGCTATTCAGATTTTTTTTTTTTTTTTTTTTTTGGGGGGGGGGGGTGCTAAGGGAAAAAATAAAACTGGATCAAGCAGAAGAGCAGAAAATCATCATCATCGTCGTCGTCGTCGTCGTCATCATCATCATCATCATCGTCGTCGTCGTCATCGTCGTCGTCGTCGTCGTCGACACTACCACCATCACCACCACCACCATCATCATCTTTGTCGTCATCAAAGACATCGTCGTTACCATTGTCATCCACGCCATGATCAATGGCGTCATCAGCATCACAATCACCATCGTCATCATCATCACTACCTTGCTCTCCACAGCGACGTCGATGATCACGAAGGGCAGGATGTAAGTGGAGATGATGAGGTCAGCAGCGGCCATGCTGCACACAAACAGGTAGTGCTCCAGGGATCGTCTCACAAGCCTCATAGCGAAGACCAGCAGCATGCAGTTGCCGAAGAATCCAAGGAGAACAAGAAGAGTTCCAGCCCCGACTGCTTGCCATCGCCCAAACGACTCTGCCGTACCGTTGTGGGGCGGGAACGGGAAGGTGGTGGTCTGCTGTGTTGCTGTTGTTGTAGTGGTGGCGTTGGTGCCGCTGGCGGTATTGCTAGCCGGGGTGTAGAAGCTGCTAGGCGAGTTGTTGAAAGCCAATGCCATTTTTCCTGACAAAGCAGAAGATTGTAACGCGAATTGTGACACCCAGTTTCTTATCCTTGGTTGGTTGGCTGGCTGCCTGGTTGGTTGGTTTAAACCTCGTTTTCCGCCTCGTAAGGATGAGATCGAAGACCCGGAAAGGAGGGCGGGGATGGGGTGGTGGGTGTGGGGGTGGGGTGGGGTGGGGGCACTATTTATGTTTGGCCTCTCAGCTGGAATCGAACTCACGACCCAAGCAGCGACAGCCTAGCGATCTGCCAACTCGTCTGCCCTAGCTTCTAGCAGTTTTGGGCGTTTTTTTAAAGTTTTTTTTTAAGATTTTGATTTTGAGTCAATTCATTCAGCCTTCTCCAGTTAGCAAAGCAGTATTCTTTCAGTCAGCAGAGCACCGCATCATTGAAACAGCGCTTGTCTGAATCACCTACTTGAGTTCTGTGTCAGTTCACGCTAGGCCGATTGTTGAGTTTTGCATTCAAAATGGCTGCAGTAAAGTGTGTGTGATAAAATGGAGACACGTAGCTTTAGACGTCAAATGCTGTTAACGTCATTGATAAGATTAGAGGATATGAAAACCACCTCTCTCTCTCTCTCTCTCTCTCTCTCTTTGTCGCTCTCTGTCGCTCTCGCTCTCTGTCTGTCTGTCTGTCTGTCTGTCTGTCTCTCTCTCTCTCTGTCGCTCTCGCTCTGTCTGTCTGTCTGTCTGTCTGTCTGTCTCTCTCCCTCCCTCTCTCTCTCGCTCTCTGTCTCTGTCTGTCTCTGTCTGTCTGTCTGTCTCTCTCTCTCTCTCTCTCTCTCTCTCTCTCTGTCGCTGTCTGTCTGTCTGTCTGTCTCTCTCTCTCTCTCTCTCTCTCTCTCTCTCTCTCTCTCTCTCTCGTGGGGGAAGGTGAGGGGGGGGGGGGAATAGCCGAATGGTAGAGCGCTGGACTCTCAATGCTCCGGTCATGAGATTTCGAATCCCGACTGGGGACAAAATATTTGTGCTGGCCTTTTTCTGATTGTCCCGTCTTTGATATCACCCTGACGTGGTGGACAAGGACGTTAAACTCCCAAACATCCACCCACCCCACCCTCTGTGTGTGTGTGTGTGTGTGTGTGTGTGTGTGTGTGTGTGTGTGTGTGTGTGTGTGTGTGTGTGTTTTCTGGTTGATAAGCAGCTCTCTTCCCAGTTTCCGGCCGACAGACTGTATGAAACACTCGGTGTGCAACTCAAATTTGAAAATAGAAGCAGCCGGTACTGTTCCCAAACAACTTTTCCCGTCGGTGCCACCTTTGAAGCGGAATTGCACCCGAAACACTCACGTCCATATTGGGTACTACCCGTGAGTATCAGCAAGTCATTTCATTCAACTATCAATACTGCAGTACTGTGACCCAAGTAAAGATCTCCACTTTTTTGTTGTTGTTGCTCTCTGTATTATCAGAAGACGTTTGAAAGCACACCCGTCACCTGAATGTGAATGGTATATTCGGCTGATTGTTGAAATAATAATAATAAAAAGAGGGGTCGGGCCCACACTCGCAAAGCACAAAGCACGCAATCCAACACTTAGACGCGGCCATTCGTAGGATTTCTATGCATGAAAACGTCATGGGTCATAAAGCTGTGCACGCTTTAGCGTCATAACCACGCTAGCTGTGTTGTTCCCGTTTGGCAAAATCCAAAGCTGCGAACAGTACGAACCGTCTTTGCCCTCTGAGTGATGCAACACAAATTCGGAGGGCTTTACCACGGGGGTGGGTGGGTGGGTGGGTGGGTGTTTGGGGGTTTAACGTCCTTTTCCACCACATAGGGTGATATCAAAGACGGGGCAACGATGAAAAAGCCAGCACAAATATTTGGCCCCAGCCGGGATCGAACTCACGGCCCGAGCATTAGAAGTCAAACGCATCAGCGTCGTACATTGGTCATAGACCGATTCATTTTCGAAATGTCCTATTACTTTTTATTTTTTTTTGACCAAGTTGGACATGTCCTATCGTTTCTGCTCCGTAGAGTACAAATGAATGTCCTATACATTTACGGTCCACCAGGACACTGATCCTACTATTGTTCACACAGACCATAATGCCCTGATTTTACAACGGGGTGTAACGTGGCGGTTTGAAGGTGTATCAAGAGAGCGACTTACGATGAAAAACCATAATTATATGGTTGGCGAAATCTGACAAAATAGCAAATTTTCTGCAGAAAAATCGACAATTTTTTTTTTTTTTTTTTTTTTTTGGGGGGGGGGGGGGGTCACACAAAAAACTGTTCCCCTGGAGACAAATCGGCAAATGATAAAAACGGAGATGACAAAATAACATTTTGTCTGCAGAAAACAGAATTTTCAGCAGAAAAAAAAAACAGACCGCGAGGAGGGGAGGGGGGTGGAGAGGGGGAGGGGAGGGGAGGGGGAGGGGGTGTTTGGAAGTCTGAAGAAGAAGAAGAAAAAAAAAGTAAACCAGAGGGTAGAGACTGGTCGCGCTGGGTCGTTTACTGGCGTTTGTACTGCATTACACAAGCACGCATTCTGTGCGGTCAAAGGTGCCAATCGATTTATTGGGGCAAAATTCGCCATACAAGTGTGCGTTTAAGCCAATGCCCCTCAAGACTGAATCAATTTCCATCGATCTGCTTTCGCTTTCGCCTGAAAGGCCAGCTCTCCCTTTCAGGGTTAAAGTACCCAGTTTGGGTACAGCAGCGTACACGCGTAGCCTCTTAAAGAGTTTTGCTGTGCACGGTACAAGCCTGGAAAGCAGACAACAAGAAGGTGAAACGACTGAGGGGGTGAGCGGTGGTCTAAAAGGTAGCGCGTCGGATTCTTAGCGGGGATTCGAGCTCATGACCTGGGCCCGTATGTAAAACTCGAGGTTAATTCAACCCACGGCTACGAGCCTAACCCTGACTAGGACAAAAGAAAACCAAAAGCAAAATTAAATTAAAAAGGAAGCGAAGAAAGGAAGAAAAAAAATCCTTCTATAACGGCCCAGGCACCTTCCTGGAATGGGCCCGCTTCCTGATTTAAAACAAAAAACACAAAAGCAAAATTAAATCAAAAAGGAAGCGAAGAAAGGAAGAAAAAAAAATCCTTCTATAACGGCCCAGGCACCTTCCTGGAATGGGCCCGCTTCCTGATTTAAAACAAAAAACAACAGAAAATTTAACCTTAGAGCTAGTTTCGTTCGAGGTTAGACTCTAACCCGGGGCTAAACTCCCTAACCCCGACTTTTCCATGCGGGCCCTGAGCATTGCCAATCCAACGGTCTACAATTCGGCAATAGGAAAGAAGGAAGCAAGTGAGTAAGGATGCACGTAAGACGTCAGTGGTTATGTAAACCATCGGAGAGTGACTGAGTGAGCACGGTAAGTGAAATGATGAGTCAGTAAATGGGTAACTTTCTGAGAAATCAAGCAAACAAACGAGGAACCAATCAAGCAAGTCATTAAGTTAGTAAGTAAGCATGGAAGTGAGTAAACAATCACGTGAGTGGGTGCGTGTGCAAAAACGTAAGCACATCAGCAAACGAGTAATATGTTAGCGAGTAGGGTAAGTGGGTGGGTGTTTAACGTCCTTTTCCACCACATAAGGGTCAGTGATATCAAAGACGGGGCAACGATGAAAAAGCCAGCACAAATATTTGGCCCCAGCCGGGATACGAACTCACGACCCGAGCATTGAGAGTCCAACGCTCTATCATTCGGCCACCCCGGCTCCCCCATGTTAGCGAGTAAGTGGCATAACAAGTGGGTAACAGATCAAGTAATCAAGTACTTAAGTAAGTAGCCAAGTAATCAAGTAATTAGTAAGAAAGTAAGTAAGTACAAAAGGTGTACGTAAGCTATCAAGCAAGCAAGTAATTTAAGTTAGCAAGTAAGTGGCCTAAGCAAGTGAGTAACCAATCAAGTAAGTAACTAGCAAACAATAAAGTATGTAAGGAAGAAAGTAAGAACGTAAAACATAATCTAGTAACTCATAGCAACAACAGCACCCAGATGACTACAATGTTGCAGCGTCATTCGCCCAGCTCGATCCGTGAGGTTTGAAAAGGTAACTTGTGACTCCTTAATGGAATATTGACTCCCGATACAACTGCCGTCTTCTGCCCTAAATGTACAGGAATATTCTTCTGCGGCGGGCGCCGTACAATAGCAGCTGATGATTTAGTGGGAAAGGGCGTGGACTTGAGGAACGTGGCTTCATAATGGGTGTTTATGAGCTATGGGACAGACACAGATTATTTTCGTCTGGTGCGTCGCTGCTTGAGTACTTCGGCTTTTGTTAATTGCTGGTTATGGTTTGTGTTATTAAGTGTCTCTTCAGGCGACGTTCCACGCGAAAGAATTTGTGCGTCGTAAACTCCCTGTGTACGTTCCGCTTGGTAGAGTTTATATGGACCCCCCCCCCCCCCACCCCCACCACCCCCGCACACACACACACACACACACACACACACACACACACAGAGGGACACAAACACAGACAGACAGACAGACAGACACACTGACACACACACACACACACACACACACACACACACACACACACACACACACACACACACACACACCCGCAGTGGTGAAGTCAAGTGTGTCTGTGTATGTTTTTTGTGTGTTAACTGACATGCCCACAAAATGCTGTTAGTATTGTGTTGTCTATACACCAAATATCAATAAACGACACGTACACGATTACATTTATTCTAAAAATCACACATCAACACACAAACTGATTATCCGTCCACAAAGCAGTTTCCTTGCAGCGGTGACCTACAACGCAAACTTTACGAACTTACGAAAGACGCGAAGTGTTTATAACACATGGCTTAACCAAGGGATCTAAGTGGATCAGAGTCGCTTCATTAAGTGCATTTACTTCTCGGCAGGTCGTATGCCCTGTTAGTCTACTATTATAACGGTTAAGCCGTTAAGAATACGACGCTAGTAATAATCTCAACGCGCAGTGTGTGTGTGTGTGTGTGTTTGTGTGTGTGGGGGGGGGGGGGAGTGGAGGGGGGGGGGTTTCTCTCTCTCTCGCTTTATACCGCCACGTCCGAGAATAGATATTTTTAAATCAAGTCTATATATATGTGTGTGTGTGTGTGTGTGTGTGTGTGTGTGTGTGTGTGTGTGTGTGTGTGTGTGTGTGTGTGTGTGTGTGTGTGTGTGTGTGTGTGATTTCCTTTTCTTAGGTAATTTTTGTCTCCTTCTCTTCTTAGTCTTTTTTGAATTTTCTTTTTTTATGGTAGTGTAGCAACGGCAAGTTTGAAAATGGTCTTTGTGTGCCTATAACTTCTTCCGTTGTAAAATAAAGGATCGTTATCGTTATCGTTATCGTTATCCCTCTCTCTCTCTCTCTTTCTCTGTCTGTGTAAACTATGTATTGAGGTGGCTCTCTCTCTCTCTCTCTCTCTGTGTGTGTGCGCGCGCGCGTCCATGCGTGCGTACGCGTTTGCGTGCGTGCGTGTGAGTATGTGCCGTGCGTGTGCGTGTGCGTGTGGTCGTGAGTGTTTAGCGTGTGATCCTGAGGCGTGCAAATCCGAAGAGAGATTTTGAAACCGTTTGAGAAGACCCCCCGGTGTAGGTAAACGAACGCAATACATTGACAGGAGTAGCCTAGGGGTGATTATAAGGCTGACCCCCTCAAAGGGAGTGTCGTATTTTTATTTTTGTAGGAACAATGCCGGGGGCTTTGGAGTACAGACACAATGCTTGGCGTCGGCTTGTGAAAGAGTTGTTGATTATGAAGGGAACGAGGAGAGGAGTTTCAGTATCAGGTGGGCTACCAGGAATGACGTTTTGTTGTTGTTGTTTGTTTTTGTTTTGTTTTTCATTTTTTTTTTGTCATGCAAGTACTTGTGCAAGCGTTCGCTGCTTCTGTATGTTAGTCAGTCAGTCAGTCAGTCAGTCAGTCAGTCAGTCTGTCTGTCTGTCTGTCTGTCTGTCTGTCTGTCTGTCTGTCTCTCTCTCTCTCTCTCTATCTCACTCTCTCTCGTTTTTAATTTTGATTGAAAGAGCTGATGAGTACGAAAAATATGTCACAGTTAAACTTGTTAAATTCATAACTGAACTAACTAAAAACTTCTGACAAATTTACGTTGTACGTATGTATGTATGCATGTATGTGTGTATGTATGTTTGTATGTATGTTTGTGTGTAGGTATGCATGTAGGTATGTGTATTAGACACACCCCATCCCATCCCATTCCAGTCCATTATGCATATTTGTATTTTTGTACGTAGTATGTATGTATGTATGTATGTATGTATGTATGTATGTATGTATGTATGTATGTATGTATGTATGTGTGTATGTATGTATGTATGTGTGTATGTATGTATGTATGTGTGTATGTATGTATGTATGTGTGTGTGTATGTGTGTATGTATGTATGTATGTATGTATGTATGTATGTATGTATGTATGTATGTATGTATGTATGTATGTATGTATGTATATATGTATGCCTGAGTCCTGTAAAACTTGTGTGCGAGCGATCATGATGTATGTTGGCCGGTGTGGTGAGCTTGATGTATATGTTAATTGTCTCGTTTCATGTACTCCCAACGGGGTTTTGACATAAACTTTGACTTGACTTGATAGTGGTTTTGCTTTAGCTTTTGGACTGTGGACACAGATGATTACCATGCTTTAATACCACACGCTGTGACGTATTGTCCAGGACACGCCTGGTTTTACGCAGTTTTAAGATAATGTTTTCTTTAAAACTATTGTCATATCAACGTCGATACGTATGGTAGGACAGCGTACGATACGATGCGATGCGATGCGATTTCGATGGTTTTGGCTTGTCACTTACGAATTCAAGGTTCAGTGGTTTCTGGTAACCGCTGCCAAACTTATTTTGGATCACCTGGAAACATTCCAAGGTCAAGGCCGTACAAGACAGGTGAAAGGTTCTACTTACTTTGTACTTTGTTATTAGTCCACCCAGCAACCAGCAAAACGGAATGTGTGTGTGTGTGTGTGTGTGTGTGTGTGTGTGTGTGTGTGTGTGTGTGTGTGTGTGTGTGTGTGTGTGTGTGTGTGTCTGTGTGTGTGTGTGTGTGTGTGTGTGTGTGTGTGTGTGTAAAAATGGATAATAAAAAGCCCCTCATTTTCACCCTCAACTACACTTCGGATCAAGTTCTTCTTAAAAAAACACGTTGTGTAGCTTGAGAAATTTAGCGTTTGCCTTGACCGTAAAGCCATTAATATTTTTTTTCTTGCTGAGTCATGAAACGTTCTGTTCAATTTCGCACCAACGCCTTTACTTTGCCTTACGCAAAATTGCAGCCTGACAGTATCAAAACCTACTTTATCCCAAAGCCTTTTTGAGCCAGGTCGCGGATGGCCTGAGAATGTAACCGAAAATAACATCAGCTTATATCCACCCCTGTCCCTACCCTTGCATTACCGGGTGGAGGCTACAAAGGTAACCGCTTGCATCAAACTGTAACGGCAACACACACAGTTACCGAGAGGGTGTACATAAAATGGGCGGGAGTGTTTCCAGTGTTACTACGCTTCAAAAGTAGCACCGCCCGTATCAAGTGTTTCCAAACAGTAGAACCGGGTGTTTCCATTTTCAAAATTTCAGTGGCACTGAGTGTTTCCATTTTCAAATTTGAGTGGCACCGAGTGTTTCCATTTTTCAAATGTTAGTAACACCGAGTGTTTCCAGTGGATTTCGGTCTGTCTGCGTGAAACTGAGAAAGGGGTCGAATATCAACCTGGGCCCGTATGTAAAAGTCGAGGTTAGTTTAACCTACGGCTACGGGCCTAACCCAGACTTTGGTGGGTGGGTGGGTCACAGTGTTTGGGGGTTTAACGTCCTTTTCCACCACATAGGGTGATATCAAAGACGGGGCAACGATGAAAAAGCCAGCACAAATATTTGGCCCCAGCCGGGATCGAACTCACGACCCGAGCATTAGAAGTCCAACGCTCTACCATTCGACCACCTCGGCTCCCCCTAACCCAGACGAGGACAAAAGAAACCCGAAAGCAAAATTAAATTTAAGAAAAGGAAGCGAAGAAAGGAAGAAAAAAAAAATCTTCTGTAACGGCTTAGGCACATTGCTGGAATGGGTCCGCATCTTGATTTAAAACAAACAAACAAACAAACAAACAAACAAACAAACAAACAAACAAACAAACAAACAAACAAACAAACAAACAAACAAATGTAACCCTAGAGCAAATTCAGTTCGAGGTTAGACTCTAACCACGACTATTACATACGGTCCCAGACAACGACTTACACTAATGCGTTACTGCAATACAAAGACGTGTGTGCATGGGCATTATCTGGCAAAAAGTAACAAGATGGCCACTGACCAGCCCAATATGTTGTTTCCATTTAATCACCTGCTGTCGTCACGGTCGTTCTTTTGTAATGCCATGTATTCGGGAGGACACACACACACACACACACACACACACACACACACACACACACACACACACACACACACACACACACACACACACACACACACACACTACACACTCTCTCTCTCTCTCTCTCTCAATGGAAACAACTGACCGGGCTTGTCAGACCAATCTTGGTTTTGGAAGAGAGACGTCAAGTTGTTTTCTTTGAAATCTATGACGTTTTCCTCATTGGGATGACGCATAATACATTTGACGTAATAACTTTGACTCGGATACAATTCTTGCAATGAAAGCAGCCCCATGAAAATTGAAGTGTTGCTGCTGCGCAGTGTAAAGATCGAATTTATACCGGCTCAATGTGTTTAACAGACAAGTCTGCGCGGCGAACGTTTTTTCACTATGTGTTATGTCTGCTGCGCGCGCGCGCACACAGACACACACAGACGCACGCACGCACGCACGCAGACTTGCGCGAGCCGCGTTTGTGCATGTGCTCCATTGAGACCTATGTGGTGTTCTCTCACTCTACTATGCTATTGAGTGAGAGTCAGTGGGAAAAACAAAGCTCACTACATCAATGAAACTCCCGCTTTCCCCGTCTACAAATAGAGAACTTCCGAAAAGTGACGACACACCCCCACGTCAATCAAACATGACGTCGGCAAACTGACGCTGATACAGTTTTGCGTCAGTGCGCGTGTTCCTTTTCTGCGATGTTTGTGAGGCGTGTGGCTTGTGTAAAGGAAATGTGCTTCGAGTACAAATTTTCGAGTCAACTGACGACAACGGCTGCAGTGAATTTTTCTAATCTTTTTGTATATTTTTTATGGCACCCCAGGCTCATTATCTATGTATAGTAGGAGCGATTTTGAGATCTAAAGTGTGTTCACCAGCACTTTCATCAGGTACGGTTTACGCCAAAAGTATAAAAGCGACAACTTCCAAAATTCACTCAGTTGAGAGTCCGTATTCATGCTATCTATGTCCCAAAAATGGAGTGGTTTAGGTAAATATTACGCCTTTAAACGCCAGAAAGCCACTTTTTCTGAAAAGGGCGATAACTCGCAAATCATGTGTGCAATCGTACCTGGATCGGGCCTTCTATTCAACAATCTTGATTCATTTAGAAACGCCAAATTTGAAATCGATCGGTTTAGTATTTTCGGAGAAATAGGCATCTGAACTGGGTTCACATGCAATGTCAACTCAGGCTCGGTTTACATGAAAACTATAAGAGCGACCATTTTCTAGTAGTGAATCAATTCAGAGTCCGTATTCAAGCTATCTACTGCCAAAAAATTGAGTGATTTAAATAAATATTACGCCTGTACACGAAAGACAACCAACTTGTCTCAAAAGGGCGATAACTCCCAAATCACTTAAGCAATCATCACACGCTTAAATCGTCTAATGTAACATTTTGATAAATTTGGATACCCCAAATTTGAAGCCATTCGGTTAAGTATCTTCGAAGAAACGGGCCCGGACACAATTCACACACGCACACACGCACACACATCCGCACAGACGGCACTCACTGAGGAGGAGAAGTGCGTTCGGAACACCATACGCGTCAGCATCGATGACGCAAGTTTTCTAACGTCATTGTCAGAGTTACACTTGCATAATCGTCTCTGCGGGAGATCGGCAGTGACGTGCGTTTGTACCACAGATGCTTGCCTATGAACGTGGAAATTTTAGCCCGTCCTATTATGTTGTTTCCATTACTATGGAAACAACATAAAAATGGCTTTGCATGAAAGCAACCATCGTTGACACTTTTGTAGCTGAGTAGCACCGGAAACGCTCGCCATTCTGACTGCACCCCGTGGTAAATTCACTATGTTACCGATCACGGGTTTTCGCCTTCAAACAGCGCGAGTTAAGGTGTCTGGCTCTAATTAAACCAGCCGTGTTCATTCCGTGACTTGCAAGACGGTAAGGGAGGTCTGATCCGAGTTCAACTGGCATCGCTATGGATGGTCAGAACTGCACGTTGCTTGCACGGGTGACGTTCTGATTGAAAGATTGGTTGGACTTTCTGAGAATTTCCTTTTTTCGGGCGATATCTCCTGCTAGTCTTTTGTGAGGGACTGTCATTACGGTTACAAGTTTTCCGCATGTTTCGCAAGGTGAATGTGTACTGCATGTATTTTCAATTGACATATTCAGGACAACGTGCAAACTAACAAAGTGTTGTTGCAAATCCGTTGGAGAGCTGAGAAAAAGGGAAGGGGAGGTGTGTGTGTGTGTGTGTGTGTGTGTGTGTGTGTGTGTGTGTGTGTGTGTGTGTGTGTGTGTGTGTGTGTGTGTGTGTAGCGTGGATTGTAGGGTTGTCACTGATCTAAACATTTCCACCCTAGGGCCGACAGCCATATCAAACCCATTAACGTTGAAAAGCTCACAGGACACTGAACACACGCGGCAGATCAGTACAAACTTTCAAATGACAGGTCGATAGAAAGCCAGTAGCTATGTGTGTGTGTGTGTGTGTGTGTGTGTGTGTGTGTGTGTGTGTGTGTGTGTGTGTGTGCAGGAGGAGGGGGAGGGGGTGTTTAAAACGAGACGTACAACAGTAAACACATACAGCATCGAACACAGTCGTTCAAACACTGCCCTCATGTTACCGCTAACTAGTGTACTACCGTAAAGGAGCTTTATCGATTTAAGCTCCGTGCCCCGCCTGTAGCTATTTCGAGGCATCTAGAGGCCTGAAAACCCAATGGCTGATTAATTGCAATAATATATTAAACCTCACCCCTGATACCCTCCGGTACTCGTAATCAAAACCCAAGGCCTTCCACTGTCCCAGCTTCTGTGCGTCTCTAATTTAGTCGGGGTTTGCCCCAAGGTGGGTGGTGAGTTGTGAGTGTGTTGTGTTGTGGGTCTGTTTCATTTTTAAGTGGTTGCTTTGCAGTCGGCGGTATTTTTTCAAAGAACAAGTTTGTCAGTCAGTCCGGAGGTGGGGGGGGGGGGGGAAAGAAAGAATCATTATACGCTGAGTTGTATTTTGGTTGTCTTTGGCGTATACCACTTATCAGTATGATTGTGGTGTTGTGTTTTGGAGTACCGCATATGCAGACACGAACGGTGTCTATGCCTTGCACGAAGCGAGACTTCACCAGCACGACCACCATACACCCTAACCACCCCTTCCCTCCACATCCTCTCTTTTCCCCCGCCCCCTCCTCACCCTATCCCATCCACCTGACGACTGGGTTCGGCCCAGTGGATCAGGCGTCCATCTGCCGATTCTGTGACATATGGTTCGAATCCTCTGGTCACGGTGTGCAGTTGGGAGGGGAGGGGGGGGGGAGGGGGGAGAGGGGCGTCCTGTACAGTTCAATCATCATCGTGGTCATTATCATCTTTTCATTAATGATTTTAAAAAAAACAACAACACCTGCCCTCCCCCCTCCCCCGGCAAACAAATAAAACAACAACAACAAAAACCCAACAAAAATAACAACAAGAACATCGAAACACAAAAACCCCGAAACAACAACAACAGAAACCTTAAAAAAACAAAACAAAAAAAAAAACCCTCAGGTTTAGAGACACTTTCAATCTTATATATAAAAAAAAAAAGCAAGTGGTGATTGCAACAGCGAAAAGTTCTCAAAGGGAACGGATAGCTAGGTGAACACTGCAAGGGAGAGAACTGTGCTTGTAAGGGAAGAGTGACCACTAAATGCTGAGAACTGTTAGATCTGATAATCACTCTTCCCATACACGCACAGTTCTCTCCCCTTGCAGCGTCCACTTACCGATTTGTTTCCCTTTGAGTAGTACTTTCAGACTCGCTGATTTCATTAGTATTATTTCTGCCTGAACTGTCGAGTTTTCTCCAAAATGACCGAGGCTCAGAATGTTCCGATTTGGCAAGGAAAAAATCCCACCAAGTTCCTGCTCACGGAGAATTTGAACCTGCCTCTCAGGATCCACAGCGGACGCCTGAACCACTAAGCCAAATCCTATGCCCGTGGAGCCTATAGTTATCTTGCGACAGCTGCGTTTAACAAACCCAGCCATTATCATGTAAAAGTTGTGCGAGTCACTGACAAAAAGGGGGCTACTTTACCCGTGTTTGTAAACACGGCGCCACGAGTAAAACCCCTGTTATTCAAACACCGAGTTCGTAAGATCAAACTCCACTCTTATATGAGTCGACCTGGCCTATGCGCGCACAGTGAACAGAAACTGCCGTTCTTTTTATCTTCCTTTTTTTCCTTGCCGGCAAGGAGGATAAAAGGTGTTAGAAAGGATCCGTGTCAGTTTAATATCGTCAGCCTGTTCATTTAAAAGTTGAGCGGTTGCAACAAATCACGAGGCGAATGCCCGCGTTCGTTACCTGTTAGCGAATGCGTCACTAGCTCCGGCCAATAACTTTACCGCCCTCCGTGTAATAACACGATTTATTTACCTCTCGCTAGGGTAATATCGCCACTGCGACATTTTTTTTGATTGGCTGGCAAAGCGGTATGAGTTTCTTTTGTTACGAGGGTTAAACCGAAAGTTATGTCACAGGTGCTGTAAGACGGAAACCGGAAAACGTAACGCCATCAAACTTCTACGTGTTGTTTAAAACATATTTCTCCACTGGTCGTGCAAAGTTCAACCGCCTCTTAGTCTTACACATGAGAGGATACTTATATGCATATTGTTGAACTGTGAAATGACAGCTGTTTAGAGGTCCTAGGTCTGTATGTGCTTTACACCCCGCAGCTTCTCATTCTTTGTAGCTACAATTATTGTCTATAGCAATGGGGTAGAGGGGGAGATTGTAGGGTACGTGTCAGCCTTATCTTCCCCTTATCTTTCTGTGTGTCATTACATGCTTAAGGTTGGGGTTAGGGTTTAGGGTTAGGGTTAGGGATGCTGCAGGAACCTCCGGGAACATAGACATGGAGGAATATAAACATGCTCCCGATTGCATGGATGGATAGTCCAAGACCGATCCTGTGACCTCGAACGTAAATTGACTTGTATTTTTGTGATGTCAGACACCACCAGAACAGCTCAGAAGGGAATGTGAAACTAGATGATTATGTCGGAAGATGTCCCCTTACATTTTGACTTTAATGGGGAGGGAAGGGGCGGGGGGAATCTGGTCTAGTGGTTAAGGTATCCGCCTTCGGATCAGAAGCTGCTTGGTTTGAGTCCCTGGTGGGCAGGAATTTTGTTGGATTTTTTCCTTTCCAAATCGAGTCAAAATCACGTGCAGACTCTTTTACGGTGCCTGTCTCGCCCTCGTGTACACACGCGCGCACAACATCAAGTGTGCACGGTAAAGATCCCATTCCTTACGAGAGAGGCTGCGGAATGAAAAAAACAAAACAAAAAAAAACCACGCTACGCATGCACGAAAAAGAAGAAAAAGGTGGCGCTGCACTGTGGCGACGCGCTCTCCACGGAGGAGCAGCCGGAATTCCCCTTACTCCGGTATGGGACTGTAAGTTGCACCAATACCCAATAATAACTAGCCAGGGTAGGCGAACAACGGAGGGTTTGAGTACGGTAATATATCCCTCTTTTTCTCTTTGCCGCAGTCGTACCCGGTCGCGGAAACACTTAACACAGTCCACTCTCTGGCTGCCTAGCAAAGGTTGATACCACGGATTGCTCGCAACGCGTACGGCCGTTGCTCGATTAGCGGGATAATTCCACGGCTGTGTGCGCCATCGTCTGTATAACCCGCTACTCCACAGCCTGGTTGTCTTTGCGTTAATCCCAGACCGCTGTGTGGACTGGCCTAGCATATCAGCTGGCTTGATTAGCGGCCCTGACGAAAGGAACTCTTCTGCTAAGAAAGTGAGGAGAAATTGTGCACTGACTCCGTGCATGCTGCAGCAGACGACAGGAGGGTGGTGGCGTGTGTGTGCTGATGAGGAGAGAAACTTGTTCAGAGAAAAAAAGAGAGAGAAAAGTTCAGAGAGGATTAGGTGGTGTAAACTGGGAGGTGTTATTTATTTATTTATTTTTTTAGCAGGGAAATGTGAACGTCTTTTCTGCCATCGTTTGAAGATTTCAGTGTGCTGGTTTGCAGAGTGCACCGTTCTCCCGAAACTTCAACGAAAACAGAATAGGTAACGCACTTTCCTTTTTTTCCTTTTTATTCAGCAGTGACGTTTTGTCCGATTTGCACTGATATGACAACACTTAATAATACTAAACAAACAAACAAACAAACAAACAAACAAACAAGGCTTTGCAAAGTATCGAATTGTTCCACTGAAATTAAAATTTTGTCCATTCAAGTCCCTTTCTCTCTTCCTTTTTCTGCTAGTCTATGCAGTTAGTCTACAGACAGTATCAAGATCATAATGAAAGAGGCCAATGTCTGTCTTTCGCTACTTGAGGAATCAGCTAAAACGAGGAGTTACAACTCTGCCCAAGGTTCCAGTAAGAGATTTAGGCTAAGGGAGATCATTTTTATCATAGTTTTTTGGTGTGCGTCCGTTCGTAGTGTGGAATTAACTGTGTTGATTTTAACCAACCCCCCCCCCCCCCCCGGTTTGTATGGTTTTATTCACTGTGATCCAGTCTGACCCTAGTCTGCAAAATATTAATACACGGCAGGAAAGGGAGAATTGTGCTGCTGGGTGGGGGATGGCGGTAGACAAAGTCTTAAGTTGTGAATGGTCTATTGAAAACAGATCGCTTTGAACCTCAAGATGAATCAACTGACTGTCATAATCAAACTTTATTACAACACACACACACACACACACACACACACACACACACACACACACACACACACACACACACACACACACACACACACTCCCTCCCTCTCTCTCCTTTTGCTATTTTTTGGTGTTTAAATGCAATGCCATAATTATGTAGAGCGAAACAGCAAGGACACATTTGACACTTGAGCAACTGGGCCAAGAACCTCTTGTAAAATTAGTCTCTCTCTCTCTCTCTCTCTCTCAATCGTAAATATCGTCAATTAGTCCTCTCTCTCTCTCTCTCTCTCTCTCTCTCTCTCTCTCTCTCATATCAGGTCAATTAGACATCTCTCTCTGCCTCCTTAAAATCATCTTGAAAGTCTTTCTGTTGTCAGGTCCCTATCAGTCCCCTTGCTGGCCCGTTTAGTAAAATTATCTGTCTAACTACCCTGTCTCATATGACCAACAGCCGAGTGCGGACACGATATGAAAGTCTTCAAGCACTACCCGCATAGCCATTTT
>JACVVK020000585.1:85000-102500 GCA_018292915.2 Batillaria attramentaria
ACACACACACACACACACACACACACACACACACACACACACACACGTCGCTAATGGCTTTCTAGTGACCTGTGATTTGAAGGTTTGTACTGATCTGGTGTGTTCTATGTTAGCCACTCAACGTTAATGGGTTTGATACGGCTGTGTGCCTTAGGGTTAAAATAACTGGTAAATGACGAACCTCTCTTTCTCCCTCTGTCTGTCTCTGTCTCTGTGTCTGTCTGTCTGTCTGTCTGTCTGTCTGTCCCCCCCCCCCGTGTCTACATTTGTTTCCGTTTGTTTCTTGTTTGTTCGTTCGCTTGTGTGTTCCATTGTTTGTCAGTTTTTTGGTTTTTTCTCCGCCCTCTCCCTCTAAAAATAAATTGTTCAGTGACCTATTATTTTCAGTCATTTTTCTACACTTTTTTTCAGCTTTTGAGATAAATACATTTTATGTTCGGGTTACTGTGAATGCCTGTGAATATATATGTGTATCATAACGCAATGCACAGTAACAGTGGAAATTCCACAGGCACGACAACCTTATTTAAAACTGCTTCGAGCAACGTTTTCTCTTGGCTTTCACAACGATACTGATGTTTCCAGAGATTATATTTTAAAACTACCGTCATGATATATGATAATAATAATAATAATGATAATGAGGATTTGTCTGGCGTCTAACCTACCTCCTGCTGGATCTCTGGGCGCCTCACAATAGTAGAGTGACAATACATACACATGAGATACACATGAAAATACACGTCACATTACATACACATGAAATACACGTCACATACACGTTACATACACACAGCTATGATACATCCTAACACGACATCGTAAAATGACAATGATGGTGACTGTGGTGGTAGAGTAGTTAGTCTGTATAATACAGCCGGAAGAAATGAGATTTCAAAATTGAAATATGAAATTTGAGATATGAAATTTGAAAGACGGAGAAGGAAAAGAAATTCTACTGCGCTCTCCACAGTTCGAGTTACCTGCTTTTGTAATAAGAGGGCAAAATGTAGTGAGCCGGAGGGGGTGGGGGGATTTTTGCATTTTTGGGTCCTTAAACAACTTATTCAACACTGTCCCAAGCATGTGTGTGTGTGTGTGTGTGTGTGTGTGTGTGTGTGTGTGTGTGTGTGTGTGTGTGTGTGTGTGTGTGTGTGTGTGTGTGTGTGTGTGTGTGTGAAGCGCCAGGAGCTCTACAGAACAGTCCCTCTAAAAATCGTCAGTATTGTTCTTCTTCGTCGTGTTCTTCTAATTCTTATTATTAAAACATGATAAAAGTGATCATATTATACACCCACACTGTACCGGCATGACTCACATGCCACACCTTACCAGCCATTTTCTTAAAATGGCCGCTTTTCAACAGCACGTTTTCTCAGGCCTACACAAAAGCTACAAAAATAATTTTTATACCAAAAGAAAGCTTATTTGCTGCACTTTTCAGTCATACCAATAACTCTTTACATGCCCCAAATCACCCTAGTGGGAGTCGATCAAAGAGAATATTCTAAATTCTAAATTAAAAAATTCCAAATTATTCATCAGTACGTTAAAACTATCTGTGTATCGTGAAGCAGATTTTTAATTTTTTTCTTATCTTAAGTCAAACACGCTCTCTTTACTACCACTATACCTTTTCGGGTTTTTTTTCTATGCGCTCTGTTTGAAGTCTGTTTTGCCAAACACACAACTTTCAGCACGAGCTAATACCCTTAAATCGTTCAAAGGACTAGAGCAAAGCAAACGGAGGGTACGAGGCAATAAGAGCTGTAGGTTGTCGTTTATTTGGTGTTCGGGTTTGTGCTTTGTGCCACTTCTTGGAGCTTTTGTGGCCTAAATTGCTGCCAGGCATTTGATTGAACGGTTTGGCGGTAATAAGAGCGAAAAGACTTGTACAGATGGGAGGAACACTTTGGTGAGCAAAAAGTGAAATGCTAATATTTGTACTGATCGTGGTTTGGTCTAAGCTAAGTTTGCCGTGTATAGTTATACGTAGGTTTGCTGGTTACGTGAATGATTTGAATCTCTCTGTCTCTGTCTCTCTGTCTTGGTCTCTCTCTCTCTCTCTGTGTGAGTGTGTGTGTGTGTGTGTGTGTGTGTGTGTGTGTGTGTGTGTGTGTGTGTGTGTGTGTGTGTGTGTGTGTGTGTGTGAGTGCCTGTATCTATGTCTCTGTGCGTGTGCAGGGACACAAACAAGCTGTCTTTAATTTTTAAACAGCATAGATTAAGAGTTACTCTCTGATGAGACAGCAAGACAGGTTTTCAATCAGTCTTATCTTCCTCACGTTGTAAATAAGTCTTCAGACTTGCCGTTTGATGCGTGCTAGACTTTCGGTGCAGTGACTTTGGCTCACATGGTTCCTGCTTTTGTCTTCAGTGTTTTGTTTTGTTTTGTTTTGTTTTATTCTGCTCTGCTCTGCTCTATTCTGCTGTGCTGTGCTGTGCTCTGTTCTATTCTGCTGTGCTGTGCTCTGCTCTGTTCTATTCTGCTCTGCTCTATTCTGCTGTGCCGTGCTGTGCTGTGCTCTGTTCTATTCTGCTGTGCTGTGCTGTGCTCTGTTCTATTCTGCTGTGCTGTGCTCTGCTCTATTCTGCTCTGCTCTGTTCTATTCTGCTCTGCTCTATTCTGCTGTGCCGTGCTGTGCTGTGCTCTGTTCTATTCTGCTGTGCTGTGCTGTGCTCTGTTCTATTCTGCTGTGCTGTGCTCTGCTCTATTCTGCTCTGCTCTGTTCTATTGTGCTCTGCTCTATTCTGCTGTGCTGTGCTCTGTTCTATTCTGCTGTGCTGTGCTGTGCTCTGTTCTATTCTGCTGTGCTGTGCTCTGCTCTATTCTGCTCTGCTCTGTTCTATTCTGCTCTGCTCTATTCTGCTGTGCCGTGCTGTGCTGTGCTCTGTTCTATTCTGCTCTGCTCTGCTGTGTTCTATTCTGCTCTGCTGTACTGTGCCCTGCTCTGCTGTATACTGCTCTGCTCTATTCTGCTCTGCTCTGCTGTACTCTGCCCTGCTCTGCTATATTCTGCTCTACTCCGCTCTGCGCTGCGTCAGTTTGCTATGTTCTTTTCTGTTCTATTCTGCTTTTAAAAAATGCTTTGATTTGGTTTTGACGAAGAAACGTCTTTGATATCACCCATACGTGGTGGAAAAGGACGTTAAACTCCCCAAACACCCACCCACCCTTTTAACGAAGAAAGCCACAACACAAATACAGATACCTATTTATAGGTCTGTGATTGCAACCAAGGAATATCAATGCCCGGGATGAAACGTACACCCACAGAACCGAGGCTCGCCATCCGTCATAAGTTTCCCGCACACGATATCATGTCAGTTTTATACCGTGCAAATTTGCTCAGGGCCGAGAACTGAGAGCAAAGGGCTGTCGGGGTTATCGGACTTGCTTTCACCAAGACGTCGCTAATAAATCTCCGTTATCAGCAGGGGCCAGGCTATTATTGATAAAACGTTTCTGTCGCCGGGAGAAAATTATTGACTTCTGATCTGTCGCTCTTCAGATCGGCCTAGCCAAAGGCTTGCATTGACTGGCAGCCGTCTTATAGCAGAGTCGTGCAATATTGTGAGTCGCCAGGCGATGGTGGAAACCGTTGTCGTGACCACTTATACAGCGCCGACTGTTTCTTTCTAATGCATTCGATCACGTCATCGGGATCGAAGGCGCTAGGGACAGTAACTCTCGGCTGTGTTCACGGTAGCTGAGAGGTTGCGGGTAGTGTATGATTCCCACAACAGACGATAAGTTTTTATTTTTATTTTTATTATATATATATATATATATTTTTTTTACTACTTTATTGTCCCTTTCGGGAAATTCGGGCTGCTTCCCCCGGGGGAAGCGCGTCGCCGCGGTGCAGCGCCACCCAATACCTATCCTTCCTTTTTATTTTTATGTTTTACAATTTTGCTGTGAGAAAGAATGTCATTACGTTGGTACCCGTATCAGTGACTAGCAGAGCTCTCTCTCTCACTCTCTCTACTTGATATTGATTAATAAACTTATCTTTTTAACTCACTTAAGAAAAGTTTGTTTATTTTGTGCGATTTCCTTCGTGATTTTCGACTTTTTCACGTAGTTTCCTGTTTTATTTTCAGAAAACCTTGACAATGGGAACTTAGCAGACAACAAAGACACGCCTCTTCACACGGACTTGGATTCTTGACTGTCATGGCGTCGCCTGACGTGGAACCGAGGCGCTTCTCTGACGTCATGCATGGACACAGGCCGCTAAGAGACCCGCGCGCCCCGAGAAAGTCCCCACGAAGAACCTCTGACGGGTCAGGGTCATCTCCAAGGGAACGGGAACGCATCCCAGTGCTGGAGCAGAAACGCAACTACTCGAGGTTGCTCAAGGGCAAGAGATCGGACAGGCCAGTGAGAAGAGCCAGCGATACCGCTCTCTTGCCTCCGATTCGCGTCTCCACTATATGCCACCCTGCGTCACCGACTTGTGACGTCACAGCTGACGCGTCATCGCCGACGAGCAACGGGTCAAGTCCCGCCGGCCACGCTGCAGGTGTTGGTGGAAATGCACCCGGGTCGAACAACCATCTTTCTTTACCTCAAGCAGCGACAGCAGCTTCTGCAGCAGCAGAAAGAGAAGCTCGGTCGCCGATCAACAGAAAAGACACTCAGTCCAACATGTCCGTGGCGGAAACTGCCGAGACGAACCGACTGTCGCCGATAGCAGGCTCCGACAAGCTCCGAGCCAAGGCCGAGCGCAGGGTGCTGAAGTCAGTGAGTGACGTTATCAATGATATTACCCAGTCAAGCGGCAACAACAAAGCCCCCGGTCGCCACGAAGGGTCCACGCCCACGCCCAAACCGAAACTGAAGAGTAAAAACAGAAGTATGAGCATGCAGGCTCTACCGAAGCTGTCTCCTTCAGAGGAACCGTTTTCCATCCGGCGAAAAATCGAACAGTTTCGCAGATGGCACGAAGAACAATACACAGAGAAACTGAAGAAGTTGAAAGTGGAGGGTGAGAAAGACAGACGTGAAAAGTGTCCCCCTCAACCAGAAGAAGCTCCCGCGAATTCTGTAAGCATAGACTTTGCGAAGATTCTGGAAGAGAACATGCAGAATATACAAAAATCCGCCAAAACTGACAAAAGCGGGGTGAAGCCTACTAAAGGAGCTGGCGGGTCCAAGTCGGAAGAAACCGAAAATAGACGGAGGGCCGCCCGGTGCAAATCCGGTGCCACGTGGCGAACTTGGCGTGACGTCAATGACTCTTACGCGTACAATGACGTCAAGAAGTATATCGAAGAAAACGAACTGCTGCCCGCGGAGAGGGCCGGCTGGATCCGTGATTGGTTGAGTGACGTGGAGAGAGCGTTGGGCACTGACGATGAACACACAGGGCAAGGCGGAGAAGCGCCCCGAGTGGATGATAACACATAACGTGATTTTCAGGATCAGTTTTTGTTTTGTGCTACACGATTCTTCGTTATGATAGACCTTAGTCACGCCTGTTGCCATTGCACGATTAGACATTATTCGTGGAGTAATATTTATGGATGAATAGTTTCTTCTCCCGTTCTCAGATACATCAGCACCATGTGCAACTCTTTTTTTTCTTTCTTTTTTTTTTGTTTTGGTCCCATCACCGTCCTGGGAGAAAACTGGGCAGCTTCATGATAATAACTGGTATTTGTAGGCCGCATTTCTTTAGATTAAAAACTCAGTGCGCCGATCACTTACCGACACTCACGCACATGTTACAAAGATGGACAGACATACACTGGTAAAACTGCTAAGCTACACAGGAAATTACTGGAAGGCTTTGCGAAATAGGAACGTTTAAAGATTGCTGTTAAAAACAGACAGTGTGGGCGCATTTTTTTCAGATTCGCAGGCAGCGAGTTCCATAAAGCTGGTGAGAGAAAACTGGAAGAGTGCTCGCCAAAACATTTCAAATTGCGCCACCCCTTTCTGCAATCCCCCCCGACAACTCCGAGGGAAGCCAGTCGCTGTTTTGTTTGCGTGTGCACTGTTTTCATCTGTGCGGCCTTCCTCGTCTTGAATGGGCTGTTCAACATGTGCACACTTGGTATTCAAGCATGCGTGTGTACACATGGGCAAGACAGACACTGTAGAGGAGCCTCCTGCACGTGATTCTGACTGGATTTGTTGAGGTAAACACCCCAACCAAATTCCTACCAACCAGGGGGATTCGAACCATGTTGTTTGACAGCATTCACAGGCGGACGCCATAACTTCCTTAAAACAGCAGCTTAATGTTATAGCGACTGAGCTGTGAAGGTGACTTTAGCCACATGCCGTAACTAGTGTCAACTTGGCATCCCCCCACCCCCAAACAAACTTATGCTGCATGTTCTTGCCTCAAACACGTAGAAGAAGTAAATTTGTTCGTTATGGAAATAATTTTATTGTCATCTGTACCATCTGCATGTAGATGTACAATTTAAAATTTATTATATAGATTAAAACATAGAATCTTCCACTTCTTGGGAAGTTGCCGTTTTCCTTGTTGTTTTTGTTGTTATGTTGATGTTCTAGTAGTAGTTGTTGTTATATAAAAAACAACAACCCAGGGCATTTGTATTTTACAATAGCATTATTGGTATTATTGCAGCTTCTTATTTTGTTTACATTTCTCAGACGTTTGGTGCTGTTAGTTGGAATTCGGTTTTGTTGTTGTTGTTTGCTTTTGAGGGAGGCGGTGGAGGGGGGGGGGGGGTATTTTGTGTGAGGATGGGGTGGGGGGTGGGGGGAGTTTCGTGTGAGGGTGGGTGGGTGCTGTCATTGCTGTATTGTCTTGTTTTTCCAGGGATATAGGGGGTGGGGGGTATTTCGTGTGAGGGTGGAGGGGTGCTGTCATTGCTGTATTCTCTTGTTTTTCAGGGATATAGCCCCTTATTTTGTTTCATGGAGTTTTGTTGGATTCAGTCTGCCATAATGATGCCACGCATTTCCTTGTGCACACCGGTTAATGCTGTGAATTTACTGTGATTTTTAACGTCCAGCACTCCAATGGTTTCTGCAGGTGACTTATGGTCTGTATCAGTAAAATCCCTTCACCCGTCTGCCGTTGTGTTTTGGTTTTGCTTGGGCTGTGCTAGTTTTGTATCTTCATGAGTAAATACGAGCATATTATCGTCATGCACGTAACGCTGTATCTAATTAACACATTTCGTACCGCGCACGAGTATCCCACGTTGTGGACACTTTTTTTTTGCCCTGTATGCGAAAAACAGGCAAGATTTACGGTTCCTTAAAACAGACAGTTTGAATTTTGAATTTGAATCAGACACGAGTACCAGCCGCGAATTAGTCTTTGTGGCTTGCGCGGCTTTAAGCCCTAAAAACTCACTCACTCACTCACTCACTCAGACACGAGTACAGTCAAAGTGCAACACTCCCACTAGGACAAACTTAAATTCATGCAACAAGAACACTTGGCTCATCATCGGACACTCTCACACTCTGCAAACCACGTGTCTTCACTAAAACCTTTGGAGAAAGGTCTTTCTTTTCTGCAGCACCGACTATTTGGAATTCTCTTCCTTTATCTGTCCGCTCAGTACTGACTTGGCCTTCCGCACTGGTTTAAAAACCAATCTTTTTAACGAATTCTTTCACTGAGCCGGGGGGGGGGGGGGGAACTGATGGTAGTGTTGATATGTTGTGTGTTTTCTGAGGGTGTACTGCTTTGTTTGTATGTGACTGCATTGCTGCATTGTTCTTTTGTTTTTCTTGTAAAGCGCTGTGAGCTCTCTGCGAGAAAGAGCGCTGTATAAATATCAATTATTATTATCAGCAGTAGTAGTAGTAGTAGTACTACTACTACTACTAGTAGCGAGGCCACTGGTGCACAAGCCCAAACTGACTATGTAGCAATTGAGTTTAGAACTGTACATACCGTATTGTTCATAGATACGACACAACTTGGCATTACGAGGAAACAGATAAGAGCTTTCAGACAACAGAAACAAATAACGGTTCACAATCATTTACTTCGTTGATTTCACCAGACTGTTAACTACTGACCAATGAGGAAGGCTCCCGGCCGGTGGGAAACAGAGAGTGGGGGTGGGGGTGGGAGGGGGGTATACAGGGAATGATATTGTCGGTCTAGGTTGTGGTTTGTAAAATGTATCTTTTGAAATAACACACAAATAGACTCAAAATACAGGAAACGATTGACAAGCATGAAATCGGCTCCGTGATGTCTCTCATTCCTCCGCAGGCAAAAATCTCGAATATTCATGGTAATAATGTAATGCTCTAGCATACACACACTTATACAAGACTAAGACTTGCAGTCGCGCAGAGATGGCCAACAACAACAACAACGACGACGACGACGACAACATCAACAACAACAAACCAGATTGTGTGTAGTAAGACCCAAAGTGGTTTAGTGATTCAAACACACCATTTACGGTGCTTGTCGAGTGATTATGACCAAAAGACCTGAATACCAAGGGAAGTAACTCCTGCAAGAGGAGGTCTCTGAGACCCACTGCCACAAAAGGGTTAAAGCCCTTGCTAACCTCACGTTTCAATTCATGGATCATGAAAATAACTCTAACGTTAAACTGTGTGTGTGTGTGTGTGTGTGTGTGTGTGCGTGCGTGCGTGCGTGCGTGCGTGCGTGCGTGTGTGTGTGTGTGTGTGAGAGAGAGAGAGAGAGAGAGAGAGGATTACGTAAACAGCACTATAGATTTCAAACAAAAAACGACAACAAAAATGACTCGCAAACAAACAGCCGACATTTCTGGTACCTCTGGAATTGGAAAGTTTTGAAATAAGTGGTTACAGAACCGCTTTCACTGACAACCTATACAGTCCAGCTGTCCATTCATCATTTTTCCGTTCAGTGACCAGACGTTCACAGTATCCAACGACCAGACTTTCACAGTGCGTTAGCAAATTTTGTCAGAGTCTTCTACAGTCCTCCTCTCATATGGCCCGGCCTGGCGGATGCCTACAGCTGAGTCAGCAAATCTCGATTGTGAGGAGAGTTCGCTACTACAAGAGAAATAGACTTTTCCCATTTTTCCTCAAGAACATGCGTGAGCTCGCGGTACTGAGTTTGAGCGGAGACTACTACTAATAATTTGACCTGATAGACACCACGGCTCAGTCTTTTCTACAACCAAAATGCTGAAATGGTGTTGTGTTGCAGTCGGTTGTAAAATATTGGAAAAAAAAAAAGGAAAGAAAAAATAAAGAAGAAAAGAAATAGTGGTCAGACAAATGGCAAAGTTCTTGTGTCTGTCCCATTCCCAACCAGTTTTCCTCGGAAGTATCTGAATAAAGGCGATATAAATGCAGAACGTTGGTCTTCCGGGACCGGCCGGCGTGTGGTATGATGTGGAGTACAAAAGAACGCTTAAAAACCTGGTGGCCACTCTCTTTCAACAGAACAGTTATAGGATAAAGCTTTAAACAGTCACAGAGGAACATCAGTATGTTTGCTTCCATTCTTCTCGAGGTTTTCAAACAAGGACTGTGTGAAACTGCTTATTCCCGTAGCGTTGTCAACGTCTTCAAACAAGGCTTGTGTGACAATGTGCTTATTCCCGTAGCGTTGTAACGTCTTTAAACAAGGGTTGTGTGACAATGTGCTTATTCCCGTAGCGTTGTCCAGAAGACCTTGCTTATTGGAGTGGGTGTGTTCACAAACTTCTCCACAAGGGCATCGCAGTCATCACCTAGAAAGTAAAAGAGGTATAAGAAATACGACAGCTTGTTTATTAATGATAATAACTGTAGAACAAGTCGTACAAAATGAAGAATATGTAAGTACGCGATACACACACACACACACACACACACACACACACACACACACACACACACACACACACACACACACACACACACATGCTAACAGGCATATACAAGAAATATTGACAAACGAAACAAACAAACAAACGAACAAACCATTATTTCTTACCCCCTAGTCTCTTGAAAACCTTGGCAGCGGCCTGAAGGATTTTGTCGCTGTCGCCATGACGACGCATGGCATTTCGCACGTGAGTAAGCGCCTCAAGTACGTCATCCATACCTGAAACAACATGCACTGATACAGTCGCATCTCTCTCTCTCTCTCTCTCTCTCTCTCTCTCTCTCGTTGCCCCGTCTTTGGTGTCATCCATGCCTGGTGGAAAAGGACAATAAACTCCCAAACATCCACCCGCCCTCTCTCCCCACCCCAAACACCCACCCGCCCTCTCTCCCCACCCCAAACACCCACCCGCCCTCTCTCCCCACCCCAAACACCCACCCGCCCTCTCTCCCCACCCCAAACACCCACCCGCCCTCTCTCCCCACCCCAAACACCCACCCGCCCTCTCTCCCCACCCCGACACAGCTAAAACATCAATAGGATTTTTCCAGTGTCCTCTTTTAGGGGTCAATTCAATTCAAGTACTTTACTCTCCAAAATGACCAGCATTATAGGAAAAAATCTTTTTTGGCTCACAACTTAAAAGCATAAAAGAGATGGCGGCGACGGACAGAAAACGTTATGCGAGGATCAACGATCCCCCCCCCCCCCCTCTCTGCCAGTGTGGCGAAAAACAAACCAAACACAACAACATAACAAGAACAACAACAAAGCAGGAATGAACAGTAAACTGAATCAGTGAATGTCAAATCAATTCTGCAGAGGACATTGTGGTCAATCTTAACCACCTGACACCGCACGTGAAACACACATACACATACACACCTGTGATGTCACAGCGCTCCAGAACCCGACAGCCACTGATCTGCAGTTCCTCGTTCTCCACGAACTGAGACATGGACGTACCGATCACTTCCAGCACCATGGCAGCGTCTTTAGGGTTTTCTTTGCTGTCTGTAAGTCAGTGTAAGGAAGATGACTTCATAATGAGCGGTTCGAAGGAAGAATAGGTAGTCTGTTTGATGACACACATAACCTATTTATTCATTCAGTTATTTATTACACAGGCGATCATGGACTATATGACGCGTTATGGTCCATTGTCTGCCTCAGTCGACCAACGAGAGTAGGGGGAAGACACCCCCCCCCCCCCCCCACACACACACATACACTGAAGAAGGCTGGTTGGTTGGCTGGGCGTTTGTTTGTTTGTTTGTTGTTTGTTTTTATTAATTTTCTGACGACTTACGTGTGCATAAATATGTTACAAAATGAAACCCAATTCACCAAACGTATTTCTCAGGCATCGAAGAGACTGTAAAATTTCACTTTACTTAGTAACAGGAAAGTTGAGAGAGAGAGAGAGAGAGAGAGAGAGAGAGAGAGAGAGAGAGAGAGAGAGAGATTATAAAACCACATACTGACCAATAGGCAGCAAGTAGGCAAGCGCAATATGACCCACGGCGTGCAGTCTGTCGTCAGTCGGGAATCGCGTCATAGCCTTTGTGACGTCACTAACACCACCTTCTCTTACTATGACTCCACGCAACTTGGCTGAGATAGAAATCAAACACTGGTGGTAATACACACGACTGATGATAAATACACAATGATGACGTTGATGATGGCGATGACGACGACGACGATGATGATGACAATGATGATGATGTTGATGACAAGAGCGACAGAAATATATATGCACATTGAAGATTTATGATTGGAACAGCAAACATCAAAACAAGCCCACTCAAGCAGACGCCAATTAACTTTTCAAGAAATGAAATGATATTTACACGAGGTTATACATTCATGTATTCGTAGCGTGTCACGGTGTAACTGAAAATTATTGACGTGAAGAAGAACAAGAAGAAGAAGAAGAACAACAACAACAGAGAAAACAAAATACAAAATACAAACCAAAATTTTCACAGATACAGGAGAGAGCACCGAAGCCAACCATCTGGAGTTCCTTCTCTTCAGGGAATGCCCGGATGGAACTCAACACTGTTCCCACAGTGCATTCTGTTAGCAGACACACATTTTGCTTCTGTCCTTTCTTGCTCTCTAAAGACGAAACAAAGTGTGTTTAATTCCCTTTGAAGCTGGTCGGAAAAGGCTGAAAGCAATTATCCGAAGACAAAAACTAACAGAAAACAACTACGCACATGCGCGTGCGCGCGCGCGCACACACACACACACACACACACACACACACACACACACACACACACACACACACACGCACGCACGCACGCACGCACGCACGCACGCACGCACGCACACACACACAATCTAAACAGTTTATCAACCTACCCATCGCTACTGATGCAATGATGCGACATGACGTCAAATGAATGTTGAGCTCCGTCTGAAAGTGAGACATCGTGGATACAATCACGTCCAGCCACCCTTTCTTCATCAACATCGTCAGGCCAAATTCTGATGAAAAACAGAAACAAAACAAACCAACAACAAAACAGTCAGTCATGCTCACGAATATTACACTTTTTTTTTTAATTAGCCAACAACACACAAAACAACTACACACCATTCACAGAATTCAAATTTAATAATAATAATCATCATCATCATCATGAGTATTGTATAGGCGCTTTACCCAATTTCATGAATCCGACTCAAAGCGCCGCGAACTGAAACCAACACGCACGCTCACGTGACTCACACGCATTCTCTCACACACTGGACATAAACACATTACAATCACGTGGTGCGAAGGGTCAGCTCAGCTATTTAAATTTCGGAATGTAGAATTGCATTTATTTTTTCAAATTTGGTGGGCTGAACATTTCCAAAGCAGAGGGGAGGGGGGGGGGGAGGAAGCCGGAGTACCCGGAGAGAACCCCCGCGATTGTCCCGAATGAATGTGCCACATACGAGAAGGAAGAATTCTTTGCCCCGCGTGGGACTCGAACCCCAGAACTCTCGCATTGGCGACAAGTCTCTTAACCACTAGACCATCGACCGCCCCACAGTTCCTGTATTGCGACGACATTTTCAAGCATGTCACAAAAACGAAAATTGTTGTGCGCGTGCATGTACACTCTAAAGAAGGTTAGTAGAGTTTGAAATGCGAGACAATTACATTTAGTCTTGGCCGTGCGGACAAAGTGAACTTCAACGATCCGAAATTCTCCTGGTCAGCTATGTGTGGTAAGACTGTGGCAGACGCTGTGCGTTTCGGCTTCTGTTTACACTCAACGCCAGTCTGTGTGAAGCTGTATAACGCCTGCTCTGAACTGGGCACAGCGCGCGAAACACACATGTGCACATGTGATACTAACCAGGAAATAATGACATCTGTCACACAATCTGCCCTGTACCTGTCTTGAGAAGATTATGCAGCCCTTGACACATACTGAGGGCGAGGTCAGGGTCGTGCGGGAGTGCTGCCTGTAGTGCCACTAAGGTCTCCTCTATCCTCACCAATTCCCCTCTGGGAAGATCTGTAACATAACAGTTTCGACAAGTCAGGGCCGAAAAACGAATACAGATTATACACGTTCCATTGAGTTTCAGACTGTTCTGACAACCACCACACATGAGATGAAAGATATCCAGCATGGATATTTATGCAACGACAGATGATTTTCGGAAAAGTGAATGCTACAATAGACGACTCCACTCCGCACCAAAGCCCCGCCCCTTTACTCTGCTGTGTACTGGCAAAACACAGTACGTCCATGACGTCATTTATGGAAAAAAGGGGTGATTTCGTAATGGTCTTTTTCCTCAAATGACGTCAGTGGACTGACTGATTTCTCTCCACGTTTTAGTCGTATCAGCTACTTAACTGAGCTTCCCTATTTGTAATGTCTGGCAACTGAGACAGTTTGCCAGGCCATGCCATGTGTTGTGCTTCTTACGCCACCATACGCGCGATTGGCTGAATTCTAGGAGTTCGCCCCTTTCGATTGACAGGAGTGGAGTCGTCATTTAGGCTGTCTATCAACATCAAGACATTCTTAACTCATTCTACGCGAACTGCGACCACAGTCGTAACAGTTTATTTACGGTTTACCTCCCTTTCCAACATGTCTGCTGTCAGGTTTCCTTGGCAACCCGACGAAGGCGATGTCAAGTAGTGTACAACATCTAAGCACCACTTCCCCTACATATAAAATCACTTGGCCCACACGGTGCGATGTCACCACGGGATCCAGGCAGCTGATGCTAGATGTAAATGATAGCTTCAGCGTGGAAAGGGCTAACTGACCTGTAAGTGCTGTCAGCCCAGCCAGAACCAGCGCGGCAAAAGACCGGATGCTGTCGTCCGCCTTTGGGTCCCTGGCAATGTTGATGATTATCGCCAGCCCTTTGTCGTCCAGCAGCTGACGACAGCACTCCTCTGCACAACCGATGCCCAGCGTCAGCGGAAACACATTCAACACTTAAACCTAGCTACCTATCAGATGCGGCTGTATTACTGCGACACGTCATCAATCAATCAGTTTATTGATGAGGCCTTCAGCCCATATCAAGGGGAGGAAACGTGTGCTCATCGCACATGTGACACACATACAATGCCAACAAAAAAGAACAGGAGATTCCCCTGGTGTGGGGCGTGCCAAATTGTCCCCAAATTCAAACTCAGTCATCAATCAATCAGTTTATTGATGAGGCCTTCAGCCCATATCAAGGGGAGGAAACGTGTGCTCATCGCACATGTGACACACATACAATGCCAACAAAAAAGAACAGGAGATTCCCCTGGTGTGGGGCGTGCCAAATTGTCCCCAAATTCAAACTCCAGCATATACAGTGACATCACACAGTACTCATTTTTGATTGGTCTGTTTTTTTTTTCATCATGGAAAGATGGCGGACGAATCCTGCACAGCGACAGCGTGCCGGTTCAAAGATATTTATTTTACGCGTCTCAATGTTATGGTGCTTCCAGTGGCCCTAGAAGACGAACAGCCTGTATCAGCCAGTCAGGGTTCTTATGATATCAGTCATGGTTTTTAATATGTATCTGTTTGCCCCTTTTGGGCTTTGGATGGTCCCGCCGAGATCAATACACATCATGTCAGTGCCGAGATATGCTCGGCGGGACCGTTTTTTTTTGTATGCAACGTGTATTTGGTAGAAAATACTTGTTTTTAATCTCGCTTAAAAAAAGCAGTCCTGTCCACCTTTATGTCGGTTTTTGTTGTTGCATTTTTGCGTAGTGCAGACGCGTAAGAGTGTTTTTTTTCTTAAGTGTTTATGTGTAACTTGTGAAACATAAACATGGTTTTGTTACCTTAAACAAGTCGTTATGTTTTTTATGGTTCTCTAAAACGTGTTTTTTTCATCAAAACTGATTGTGTTTCCGATCTGATCACATTTTGAAGGTAAAAACTTCAGCTTTAGTTCATCCTAAAGCTGACCTATTTCGCATTTCCTCAGTGTGTATGGAAAATCCGAAGAATATTGCTGTTGATAACGTCTTTAGTCTTCTGTTTTGAATATTGAGAAATGATGGCTTTGGCGTTCCCATCACCTGATCAAAACTATTCATGATTTAGCTTTAAATGTGTAAACTGAGGCTGAGAAAGGTAGAGGAAGAATAATTTCCACTGGTTTTCTCAAAACTTCAGCACAAGGATTTTTTTTTCAAATGTACTATGTACACAATCATGTTTATACATGGCACGCATGTATCATACCCAAATCCACGAGGTTTCCAAGAGTTTTCAGTGCGGACAGGACCACCTCAGGGTTGCCAGGAAACTGACGTATAGTGGACAGCAATGTGGGCACGGCGCCGTTGTTTTTCACACGCATCTTGTTGTCCATCACTATGGCAACATACAAAGACAAAAATCGATTGGTAGTGCTGTATAGTGTCGTCTTATATAAGCACAGCACTAACTAACTAACTAACTAACTAACTAAGTAACTAACTAACTAACTAACTAACTAACTAACTAAGCACGTATTTACCTACCTAGCAAGTACGTCCAGTACTTACGTAACTGACAAACGAACAGATAAAAGAGCAAACTAACTTCGTGGAAAAAATCTGTAAGAACCCAGCTGCCTTGAAAAATGCTAAATGCCTCCCCCCCCCCCCCCCCCCCGCTTTCATCGCTAACCTTCTGCAAATATCTGTAGGAACAATATAGAGACAATAAAACAAGATCCCCCCCTCCATCCGCCCCAGAACACCTCTAAATACCCCCCCCCCCCCCCCAAAAAAAAGGAAAGAAGGAAAAAGGAAGAACTAAAAAACGTATCTCCCGGTGGCGGGGATTTGTTTGTTTGTTTGTTGTTTTCGTTTATTTTGTTTTGTTGTTGATTGTGTTCCTTTTTGTGTGTTTAGCTTCGTTGTGATTTGCCTTGTTTGTTGGGGGTGGGTGGGTGTTCGGGGTTTAACGTCCTTTTCCACCACATATGGGTGATATCAAAGACGGGGCAACGATGAAAAAGCCAACACAAATATTTGGCCCCAGCCGGGATACGAACTCACGACCCGAGCATTAGAAGTCCAACGCTCTACCATTCGACCACCCCGGCTCCCCGCCTTGTTTGTTTACAATGTTGAGGTTACTATAGGAATACAAACTCACAGTCAGCCGTGAGATTCATGAGAGCCATACATCCATACAGTTGTATGTCTGCAAACATTTCCATGTTCAGCATGGCTGATATGACCGCCTGCGAGGCTCCCTGTTGCTCTGCAGCTTTACGGAGATTTTCTGAAAAAAAAAAAAAAAAATTGAGTAAACATTCAGTATTCAATTGAAGATTTAATAATCAATAAAATTTTATTCATTTCTCAAGTGAAATCTTTTGACTTTCCGTGTCGTCGCTTAAAAGATCCTGCAAGTCATACATTGCGTCTCACCAAACAACAACAACAACAACAACAACAACAAACGAACATTAAGTACCTTCACATATGAGGGCAGGCATTCCATATTAGGTGACTGCATAAACTACAGAAGCATAATAATTCTTGCACCTTTTATCACCACACCATCACATTACAACCATTAACATATAGGTGATGATATCACTTGATATTATCATCGGCGGCCAGTCTGAAGGTCACTAAATTTTTAACACTAAAACCACCACTAAAATTTGATGATAAAAAAAATTGGTTTCAAACATTTGCCGCAAACCAAACGAGACGAAAAACATGCTTCGAGGACAAAAAGGCTGAGGAAAGCTACATCGAAATTCTCTGTTAACTAGCATTCACATGATTAGTTTATTCATAGTGTCCCTTGGAAGCTCTTCAGACATGGAAAAAAAAAGTTTAGTCCCACATCCGGTCTAAACACCACGTGGTCGGTAAGGCATCGTAAAGAATTTGCTCAAAACGTAATAATGATACCAAACGACACTGTGAATCTTTTGATGCTATGCAGCGCTATTCAGAATGGCCACTCTACAAACAAACAAACAAACAAACAAACAAACAAACAAACAAACAAACAAACAAACAAAAGCGTTTTATGCTTACCATGTACGGCCATATTTCCCAGAATTCGGCAGCCATGTCCCTGAATGGTTCTGTTCTCTAGAAATGACCTCATCACCGAAACCACGCTACGAACTCCACCGTCATACAGCATGCAGCGATGAACCTCTGCTGT
>JACVVK020000585.1:105000-172500 GCA_018292915.2 Batillaria attramentaria
CAATCAGAAAGGCTATCAACCGATCGCACAGTCAAGCCACACACACACACACACACACACACACACACACACACACACACACACACACACACACACACACACACACACACACACACACACACACGATGACATGTTAACTCTTACCCGTGCAAGTGAGACAGGCTAAGGCCCAACAGCCAGACTCGTTAACACTTTCGTCGCCAGTGTTTGACTTCATAGTTTCCACAACTGTGGCTGTGGCGCCGGCTTGTGCCACGTCTAAACAGGTCTCGTCTGCGTCAAAGTTAATTAACAACATATACGTATATACAGTGTTCCTCATTACACACAGATGCGGGTCAATTACGCAGAGATTTCAGAATCTGACGCAGAGATTTTGAAGCTTTATGTCATTTATTTTACAAAAAGACGCTCTGCCAGGTTTGCAGGCTGTAAGGAACACTGATATAGCACCTGCTCTATAGATCTGCGAACCGGCGCAACAACCCGCTACGACGGATAAAGACGAAACACACACAGTTATTACTCGCACCTGGTCACTATTCATCAGTTATTCCAACGAGTTAGATAATTATTATCTCTGTAAGACCTAGATATACTGGTGTTTACAAGTACCGAAAAGAACCAGAGAGAGAAGAGACAACGGCAATGGGAGAGAGAGAGAGAGAGAGAGAGAGAGCAGCCGATACAAACACTTAGAGGTTATTCAACAACCCGGAATACGCCCACAAGGTACCTACTCAAGAGGGTTTAGGGTACCCGGCAGTGCTGTATCCAACCTATAGATAAGTGTGTGTATCAGGTGCAGAGAGAGAGAGAGAGAGAGAGAGAGAGAGAGAGAGAGAGAGAGAGAGAGAGAGAGAGAGAGAGAGAGAGAGAGAGAGAGAGCAATCAGTGCTAAAGTAAACAGTTACCAGTAATGGCGAGAAATCCCAAAAGACGGAAACTATGTGAAAGGTATAAAACGTTTTGATAAAAGTGCAGAGAAAAAAAAACCCCGTATATCGATTGCAAACTATCACTACCCATCAAATCCCCAAGCCACCCCCCTCCCCCGCCTCCCCCCCCCCCCCACCCATCACCTTCCCCTCTCTCCACCCCACCCACGTCACCGCCTCACACAAACATCCTCTCAAACATGAAAACATAAACGGTGACCTCAAGAAAGCAGTAAGCAATACCGAAAACAACGAAAACAATATAGACTGATAATTATAGAAATAAATACACTGTACCGACCATACACAGCAAAACTGCCCAATGCACGACACCCGTTTTCCAGGATGTCTTTGTCGTCATGGTAACGCTTCATCATGGAGATAATGGTATGAACTCCTCCAATCAGCATGAGCTGTTTCGCTGTGTCCACTGAAATAAGCAACAGTGATTGGTGGAAACAATTTGACCCGCTCTCTCCATGCTTACTAGGTTAGCAGAAGGAAATTTACGTAATGGAACGGATTCGCTTGTAACTGTGCCTGTACGGTCGAATCTTCATGATCAGTAGAGTTCTGAATGAAAGAAAATGCAATCTCCCACTCAACATTTGACGGTGTTGGAAACCTCTCGCTAAGATATCCCCGTCCCGTGCGCCCTTTTGTTGCATCAGCGCCAGCGTTTAAGATGCTGTCACTGTGCAGGTGCCTAAGTGGTGCGACGACAGCCACCAGAGTAGAAATTACGGTATCAGATCTATTACGATGATTCTAATTCCTTTTTCTGGTACTTGGTTGTCATAAACAATTCAATATTTTTTAAAAGCTTCAATTATATTTTAAGGAAAAGCGATGCAGTGGTGTGTGTGTGTGTGTGTGTGTGTGTGTGTGTGTGTGTGTGTGTGTGTGTGTGTGTGTGTGTGTGTGTGTGTGTGAGAGAGAGAGAGAGAGAGAGAGAGAGAGTGGGTGGGTGTTTGGGGTCTAACGTCCTTTTCCATCACATACAGGTAATATCAAAGACGGGTCAACGATGAAAAACAAGCACAATATCTGGCCCCAACCCGGATTCGAACTCACGGCCCGAGCATTAGAAGTCCAACGCTCTACCATTCGGCCACCCCGGCTCCCCTGAGAGAGAGAGAGAGAGAGAGAGAGAGAGAGAGAGAGAGCAATCAGTGCTAAAACCAGTTACCAGTAATGACGAGATTTCCAAGAACAAAACAACATTGTCTAACGACAATCCTGTCGTCAGAATGACGTGACATGGCGACTAACACGTCACGATGGCAGCACTGACGTAACAGCTCCTCCGTCACACAATCTGAAAAACAGATGAAACCGTCAACATCAAAAATCAAAATAGCACAAAATTTCCCGGGGGGGAAAAATGAACTGCGACCGTCTAGTGGTCTAGTGGTTAAGAGACTTGTCGCCAGTGCGAGAGGTCAGGGGTTCGAGTCCTACTCGGGGCAAAGAATTTTTCCTTCTCGTACGTGGCACCGTTCATTCGGGCCGATCGTCGTGGGTTCTCTCCGGGTACTCCGGCTTCCTCCCCCTCTGCTGTGGAAATGTTCAGCCCACCAAATTGAAAAATAAATGCAATTCTTAGTTCCGAAATTTAAATAGCTGAGCTGACCCTTCGCACCACGTGATTGTAATGTGTTTATGTCCAGTGTGTGAGAGAATGCGTGTGATTCACGTGAGCGTGCGTGTTGGGTTCAGTTCACGGCGCTTTGAGTCGATTCATGAAATTGGGTAAAGCGCCTATACAATACTCATTATTATTATTAAAAAGAAAGAGGCTGACAGTTTCTCTCTCTCTGTGTGTGTGTGTGTGTGTGTGTGTGTGTGTGTGTGTGTGTGTGTGTGTGTGTGTGTGTGTGTGTGTGTGTGTGTGTGTGTGCCAAATGAAGAGTTCAGCTCGTTCTAAAGCCCATCTCTCGAGCGATAGAAATACAACATTTTCATCTACCTAAATAACCACGGCTGGCCCTCTCCTGTAATCGAGGATGTGACTTCCCCGATCACTCATGGGTTACCCGAAGTACTACCTTAATTGCCATGACATTTTCCAAGGACCACTTCCTAAACTATCTGAACGAACTGAGGCATAAAGCTTAAGTCAAACTATCATCATTCTGCTTACAACAAAAAACGAACCAGTACCTGCAGTTGACATGTACCCTAAAATACTCAAGGTCATTCGAATGACTTCAAGGTTGTCGTCATAGCGACGCATTGTGCTGGCAATGGCCGCTACTCCGTCATTCTTGCAGATGTGAACACAGTTAGCTTCTGGAAAGAGAAATAACAACCACGCGTCTACAGTGAGCGTTTGCATCTAAATTACCCATCCCCTCTTCTTTCAATTCCATTCAAAAATACTGTATTCATCCCTTTAGGTTAACATTACAATAGGCGATTGGACAGGCACAAAAAGTAACAAGATAAGATAACTTTAATAAACTATATAACAGATGATGAAGTATTAAAAGTCTAATTTAACACTCTCCCGCATTCATATAAATAATAAATGTAAAATCAAATAGACTGGTCGGTTTCTCATGGTCTTTTGTTTTAAAGATTAAAAATGATTATATAAAATGTATATGCACCAGTTAGTTTGTTGGGGTGTTTACTGACTGCTAATAAAAGACTGGATCGCCAAAGGATCAAAGACCGAAAGAGTGGGCGTCAACAAAGCAGTGTAAAATACACCGTACATAAAAACAGAAACAAATACGATTGGAAGATAAACATTTACCGGAAGCGGACGCCATTTTCAAGAGCGATACGCATGCCTGACACTGGAGCTCTTCCTTTTCCGGAAAGGCCTTCATTGCCGTGATGACGCAGGAAATGGCGTCAGATTTGGCCAGGACTACTTTCAATGTTTCTGCAAGTATACAACAAAGTTAACATCAGAATATTGCGCAGAGTGACATCAAGCAACCATAATGATAATCGTATAGAAACAAGTCCACTACAAGTAACGCCGTATTAACACTTTGGTAGTGGCGACATTTGTCTGTGACACATGACTGTGTTGCTGGTTAGCTTGTGTCTGAGAGGCCGAGTCAATTCCTTGGCCAAATTGATAAAAGTCAGTTCAGACTTTGGATTTTCTTAAATGGGGTTATTTCCCTTATATCGTATCGACAGAGCATGGTCGATTATCAGCTGAGACAGTATACAAACAACAGCGTACCCCCACTCAAAATTCTGCCCACAGATTTGTGACAAAATGATGCATAGTAAGTGCTTGATGTTAAGAAGAATTTTATTCAAAGCGTGTGCTCAGGTATTGGCATTCAAAAGTGCACTCGCAAATACTTCGCAGAGATTTTTCTGTGCGATCCAAGCAAAATGAAATTTCATCCCCTCCCCTCGCCCTACCTCCCCCAAAGTGAACCAAATAACTGTGCACCGGCCGTGACGTATGAGTTTCAAACGCTTGAAATTACATTTGACGCACTTTCTGCGCGTCTTCAACTGATTGATAACTTTGACCGTAACTGGAATGTGTTATTGTGGACTCGTAAACCACTGAGTGGGTTATGAAAAGTCACAACTCATACTTTGCCTCTCAGTTTCCTTACTAACTTATATTTTTTGGACGTAGAGCACTCGTAGTGAACTCACTGAACATTTGCACTGGCGAGTGGTGTAAATATACATACACTACAGCACGTAATTCATTCTCACCCTCATCTGCATAATGTCCAACGATCTGAACACCAATCAGCTGCTTGGAATAGTTACTGCTTTGCTCCCGCATGTCCCGGATGCAAGTGTTGATGGAAGACCGTCTGCTCTCCTCTTGCACGCCTACACAGGACACATGACATACAGTAGTTGCGCCTGGATAGCAGGCACCTGTAGTTGGAATTCTCTTTCCACGATACATTCGTGATGCATCTAACGTACCTAATAAAACCTTCCTGCTCGGACTGTCCTATGACTAGCTCAGCATCGTCCACTGTCGTGAGCCCACCTGCTGGTGGAGTGGCAACTGTGTGTGTGTGTGTGTGTGTGTGTGTGTGTTGCGCGAGGGGGGGGGGGGGGTTGCGTGGGTGGGTGGTGCCAGTAGGGTGTTGTGTACAGTTTACTTTTGATTGTAACTGTGAAGCGCCTTGAGCCTTGTGTGGGGACACTATATATACGAAATTGCAAGGAGAGCTCTTCCTAGTTTGAACAGTCTACACAGTGTAATAAACTGTGCGAAACTGATGTAGCTAAGCTAATGTTGTATGTGTGAGTTCCTTCAACACTCTCATTAGGCCATACAATGACAAAGGACACACTCATTATCCAGTCACTGTGTTTCACCATGCAACTTTTGACTGTATCTCCTGCTTCAGACAGCAACAACAACAACAACAACAACAACAACCCTTTCATAGTTGAGAAAAAAACACAAACAAACACAAACCAGCCCGTTTTGTCTCTTTTTGTATGTCTCTGGTTGCTCCTTCACCTGCAGTCCTTGTGCTGGATCTTCTCCTCTTGCCAAACGTGTACTTGTAAGTGTTCTGCAAGGCCGCCATCTCGTCAGAAGCATCTGCAAAAACAACAACAATGAGTGAGTGTAGAAAACAGTGGATAACACTCACAACACTCCTAACACTCCTAACGCGCGCGCGAAATACGAACGTTCTCACGTTCTCCTTTGCAACAATAGAGTAAAACAAGGAGAACTAGATATACAACGAATGAAAACAAAGGATAACACTTGTAAAACACACACACACACACACACACACACACACACACACACACACACACACACACACACACACGCACGCACGCGCGATCACACACACACACACACACACACACACACACACACACACACGAAAAACGAGGGGGTGGGGGTGGGTGTTAGGGGGGTTTAACGTCCTTTTCCATCACATACGGGTGATATGAAAGAAGGGGCAACGATGAAAAAGCCAGCACAAATATTTGGCCCCAGCCGGGATACGAACTCACGACCCGAGCATTAGAAGACCAACGCTCTACCGTTCGGCCACCCCGGCTCCCCCACACGAAATACGAGCGTTTCCTTTTGCAACAATAGGGTGAAAGAAGGACCTCTAGATACAGAATGCATGTACATGTGTTTAAGCCATTGAACCAAATAATAAAGTGAACCAGCTAGGAGCGCTAATATTGAGACTGACGCGAGAGAGACAAAAAGAGAGAGACAAAAATTCTAGCAGGAGGGCCTGTCGTCACAAACATACAGACAGACAGACAGACAGACAGAGCGGGATATTCTTACCTTCCAAGGCAGAAGGAGATACAGGTTCGGCGACAGAACTTTCAGAAGCCGCAGTCACCGGAAGTGATGACACCTCCGACACTGGAACCGGAACTGCAGCAGCACTGCCCTCTTCCGGAGCACCGCCAGCAGCTGTAGCGTCGTCTGGTGACGTCATCGAAGCTAACAGGACCTGCAGGTTGGGATGCAAATGCATCAAGGTCTGTTGGATGGCCTCGACCGTGGTCAAACTCGCGGTGTTACCGTTCTTGGTCACGTGACATACCGGAAGCGTGATCTGCAGTTCCCCTCTGGTCACGGTGGTCGCGTGCAAGTCTTCGGGGGGTATGGTGGTGGAGAGATGAGTCCAGGTGAAGAATTCCAACGCGGCGGCGATGCTCGAGGAGGATGAGGGAGACTGCGGACCGGTGTCCAGCACCTTTAGAAGATGCTCCTTGCTGCTACTTTTGCGCTTAGGCACGGGAACCGCCCTTTCCGTGGAGGGGCTTGCGTCTCCTTTCTGAGCTCTGTCCTGTATGGGTCGGAGGATGGAGACTGAGTTGCGACGAATGCGGTCAGAATTGTCCTCCAAGGTAACAGCTAGTGAAGCTCTTCTGGACGGAGAAAGAGTGAAATCTGACTGCGATGACAGAAGAAGACTTCTGCGCTTCAGGTCAAGATTCATGGACGTACCTACGTCTGAAGCTGACTTGTGAAAAAGTCTCTTCTTGAGCGGAGACCTTTCAGGGTCTGTGGCAGCAGCAGGCAGTGACAGGTCTGAAACTGGCGGCTTTGGATCACTCTGGCTGCGGTCTTCCTTCCTGGCTGCAGCCGAAGAAGAAGCTCCAGGGAATCCATGTTCAGTGCCATACTCAACGTTAGAAAGTTCTGGGAACTGTAAACTTGCAGAACGGGCAGGAGAGACCTGGGCTCGCCTGGAACCAGTAACCACACTGTCTGTTGGTTCTGGGATGTCGTTTCTGCTGTACCGTGAGTTACTAATGTCCACACGGATATTCTCTTCATCCATACTAACATCGTAAGCTGCAGTGGGAGACATTGTCCTGGACTGCGTATGCACGCCTCCTGTCACTACACTGGATGCTCGTTCTGCTTGACAAATGTCTGAGTCATTCATGTTGTGTTTTGAAGATACCCCTTTCTTTCTCAGCTTAGGAGAAGCTGATTCATCCTTGTTTGTTAGCGTGGCGTCGAGTAGTTCGTCATTCCGTGCTTTCTCAGAGCGGGTCTTCGTGTTCTTGGATACAGAAGTTGCGCCGCCGATTCTCGTTGCTGAAGTGTTGAGGACGTTAGACCCACTACTTCTTCTCTGTGGTTGTTTTGTTCCCACTGATGTCACTTTTGCTGCACGCGACATGGCGGCGGAATCAGAGACGATATTTTCTGGTGCAGGTTCTTCCTGTGTCTCTTGGTTTTCTGGTTTCACTACGCCATCGTCCCGAATATTGTCTGCAGACAGGTGTGCAGCCAAATCGTTCGTCGCACTCTTTATTTCACGCTTTTCTGCCTCTGTTTCGCAAGCAGCTTCCGTCTTCCGTAACCCTACAGCAGAAAAACTCCCAGAGTCAAACGCCGAAGGTGAGGCAGCTAGCGCCGTGGGTGCTGTGACGTCACTCTCAGCTCGCTCTGCGATTGGTGGAAGCACGTTCACCGGCGCTGCACTCCGGAAGTTTTCCTGAAGTCCATCCTGCACGCTTCCTGTTGCCAAGGGAACCAGACTGGGTGCAGAAACGCTCGCAGTTTCCTCTGACTGACGGTCGCTGGTCACACGACCGCCGTAAGAAGCGTCGTCTGTCTGCGAGAAAAAACTTAGCTTTGTCAAATACTGATCTGCGTGGTCGCTCTTATTCGCAGACGACGAAGACAAGACGAAGGAAGGTAAACTGAAACCTGGATTCGCAGGCGCTGTGTTTTGAGGGTGATAGTTGTCAGGCCTGTTCGTTAGCAGTCTTTGATTACTTTCTGCTGACGGGAAAAAGCACGGAGTAGGTCTCCTCACTGACGGTTTCGTGTCAGAAGCGTCTTTGCTGTTTACGTTTATCCCTCCCTCTGGGATACCCGGCTGGTTGGCGAATAAATCTTTGTCTGAATTCCCACGTCCAGCAATTTCACCGTCCAGCGCTTCACATTGATCTAGCTTGCTGTTCGAAACTTCTGGGCTTTCGAAAACTGTGTCAAGTACGTGTTTCAGACCTCTCTGCTGTGGCTCTTTGGTCTCTAACTCACTGTGATGCGCAAAAGATAACGTGTTCGTCTTGCTAGCCAAGCAAGTACCTAAGGCCGATAACAACGCTTCCTCGTCCAGTCCCTTACAGAGTTCAGGTTCTTTGAAACCGGCTCGCACAGACTTCTGTGTGTCTGAACTGGTGTTAGGTATCCGAGCGTCTGTTTCAGCCTCTTGCGTCTCTTGCAAGGAAGGAAAGTTGCTGCGAAAGAGGCTGAGGCCCAGGTTCGCGTGTGAAATGTCACGTGGGTTAAAGGTCACGTGACCCGCGCTCTGCCCGCACGCCCCTTCCGCTCGAAGTCCACGGGAGATCACTCCGTCATTACCGTCTCTCTTACTACAATCGGTATCATCCGCTTGTAAGGTGGCTGTGTTATCTGTGCTCGGCGCCTGAAAACTCGTCATCCTGACCGTACAAAAGTCACGTAGGAGTTTGTATGGCGTGTGAATGATGAGGTACGTGTTGAACCACTGAGATCGACAACAATCTTCACTGTATTGTCCTGCAAAAGATTATTTTTAAAAAAAAATCATTATGTTAGACAGTGAAACCCGTTTCAAACCGCCGTCTCATTGGGCTGTTGAGATAAGCCGAAGGTCTTGGCGATTACTATGCACATAAGAAAAAGCATAATCATTTCACGGTCAAACAATTGATAATACAAAGGAAGGGAAAACAAAGTAAGGAAGGGATGAACGAATGAATAAATGCAAGAAATGTCACAGCTTCACACAGGCTGGCATTGAGCGAACATAAGCTGAAACGCACAGCGTCTGCCCCAGTCTTGTAACAGGGACTTACAAGAAGAGCATCGAGCCACTGACGTTCTCGTTCGCACGGCCATCAAAGTATTTAGAGCTCTACGAACCTTAGAATAGACCATAACATGTAAAACGCTTAAAAGCAACAACTTAGAAATGTCGGAGGTCGGTGCTGTAAGTTTTACGTCATCCGAATGAGCTGATTCTTCTGGACTGGAACGAATAATAATAATAATGCCATTAAGATAACCGGCCCCCGTAGTGTAGTGGTTAGCACTTCGGACCATGGACCGGGAGACCCGGGTTCGAATCCCAGCTGAGACAAACGGGATTTTTCCTACCTAGGTCGGCTCCTACCCAGAGCGGGTGAGCTATGGGCCCAGTGGGGAGGCTGTTGCCACACAGCCTAGCTTCACCCACTTCACGGGTGCGACTTTGGGGGTGCTTCCCTTGGTATGACACGTCTTATGATGTGGATGATTACACGGCCGGCACCGCAGGTGCCGTAGTTCCCGGGCCTGGTGAACGCCGGGATATTTATGACAGGAAGCGTGGAATGCGGCCCTGTCCCGCAGTCCCAAACCACATGGACCTCCATAGCATCATCTTACCATCATCCTCATCTCCATCATCATGCATAATAAAAATTGCCCCAGCCTTCGAGCCCTCCGTGGATTCCACCCATGACCTGGGAGGAACAACACTGGAGCTGGCAAAAAGAGTTGGGGCAGAAAAAAAAAATGCCATTAAGATAGGCGCTTTATCCCAAATATTTGGCTCAAAAAGCCACGCACGCTCACGTGAACCACACGCATTCTCTCACACACTGGACATGAACACATTACAATCAGACGGTACATGCAAATTAAGTTTCGGAATTTTTAGAATTTTTTTTTTTTAAATAAATTTTGTCGGCTGAACATTTCTAAAGCAGAGGGGGAGGAAGCCGGGGAGAACCCCCGACGGAATAGGTATGTGGAGGCTGCAAGGGAGAGAACTGTGCCTGTATTTGAGTAGTGATCACTGCATGGATCAAGCAGTTCCCAGCACAGAAAAAAAGATAGGAAAGGAGGGAGTGTGTGTGTGTGTGTGTGTGTGTGTGTGTGTGTGTGTGTGTGTGTGTGTTGGGGGGGGGGGGGGCTGAAGGTGACTGACAGGAGGCAACTGAGACTGATGAAGGCACCATGTCCCTCACAGCATTCTTCTCGACTTCAACGAAACACAACAGCGGTAATCCTCACTCGTACGATGCATGGCAAATGTACCCGGGGTAATAATACTACAAGGTGTGCCAAACGCGTCGTTTCTCTAGTCTTCATATATATGGACAGCGCCTGTACGCTCAAACTTTATGGTAATGTATTCCAGCAAGCGACAGATTTACATACATAATTATCTGTGTCCTCGAAGGTGGGTTCAACTGTGTTCAATACTCTTTATTGTTGCCCTGCTTAGTCGCGATATAGGGGTGTGAAGAAGCTCCATTGGCTCTATGTAAATTATCTGTCACCGATAACACCTTCTAGTCTCGGTTTACCAGCCCGGTACTTGTATAACACTCAAATTTAAATCCCCTGCTACGGTGAGACACTGGGTTTGTTTGTTTGTTTGTTTGTTTTTTGCTGTTTTTCATTTGCTTTTGTTTCGGTTGTTTGTTATTATTGTTTGTTTGTTGGTGTGTTTGTTCGGGGAGCCGGGATAGCCCAGTGGTAGATCTCGGGTGGTGAGTTCCCATCCCGGGTAGGACCCAAATAATTGAGTTGGTTTTTCCCTCGTTACCCTATGATGTCACCCATCGTGGTGGAAAAAAAGGACGTGAACACAAATCGCCCTGAATGCGAAACTCAGGCAAGATTAACGGTTCCTTAACGGCTCTTACTGCAGCAAACACCAGTATAATCAAAGTGCAGCACTCCCACTAAGCCAAATTAATCCATGCAGACATAAATTAATTATGATGTTTTTAGTAAGGCCACTGGTGCACAACTCCTAACTTATACTTGGTGAGAACTGAGTTAAACCTCCAAAACAAATAACCAACAAACTGTTTGTTTGTTAGTTGCACATCACACGAAGGGCAGAACGTCTCCGTTTAACACTTTTTTCCCCCTAAGATCATTCTCTAGCATGTATGAATGTATGTATAGAAGATGCACTGCACATGTTGTACCGTTTGTATTTCTTTTTCTGTTCTATGCCCCTAGAGGGTAGAAAAAATTTACTTGAACCTGAGCAAGATCTCTAGCAAAGAGTGAAAACCCCCCTGCAGCAATTCCCGCACGAGTGAGGATAGGAAAAAGGGGTGTGTGTGGGGGGGGGGGGGAGGGGGGGGGTCAGTGGGTATTTTACCAATGACGCCGGTGATTCGTTCAATATCGCTCCGCCCGGTCCCGGCGTTTCAGGAGTATTCGTTTTCAATCCTGTTTGTTTTGGCTCCTGGCACAGCTGAATAATAACCCGCCTGTTGACAGTCAGTGTGGTCCACTAGTCTACTGATAGCAAGTGTGGAGGCTGTCCGCGTTTATCTCCTCTTGAGGAGCTCTTTTGATAAAGAGACAACGATGACGCACATTTTGGGGGCTGTTTAGCAGGGAGAGTGTATGGGTTGAAGTGAACCACGTATTCGTGAGTCAGGATGTTACCACATGGTCCTCAAAACAAGATATTAAAGTTTCAATACCCACGACAGACATACACCAGGGGGGGGGGGGGGGGGTATTTAGGGGTTTAACGTCCTTTTCCACCACATAAGGGTGATATCGATCAAAGACGGAAAGACGGGGCAACGATGAAAAAGCCAGCACAGGTATTTGGCCCCAGCCGGGGTACGAACGCAGGACCCGAGCGGTATACAACAGCGTGTGGAACACTTTTCATCGAATGCGTTGACTCTGTGACTTGGGTCACACTATAGAGTCTGAAACTATTGTGGTGACTTTGGCCGGCGTGTAAGTTGTTCTAGAAGTGTACTGCCGAGCAGACTACGTTATTATTTTGGACTGATGATGATGATGATGATGATGATGATGATGAAACTTTATTTATCAACGGTAAAAGTTTTGACAGAAATTCGCCAGTTTGCAAACTTGCCGCTGCTAATGCTACAGAGACTATCTACTAAAACAATAAAAAAATAAAAGAATAGTAATATTAAAATAGAAAATTATGCACTAAACTACAGGAAACAAAACCATAGAGAAAATCGTCCATCATGTCCAAACGCTTGAGGACCATCTAGACGGCGCTGACTGGTGGCTATTTTTAGAAGCTTTGTCGAGTCCCAGTCTGTTCAGGAACGTACCGTAGGCTGAAAGAAAGTCGTATTTCTCTAAGATTAAAAGCCACCAAGTTAGGAAAACGGTCGCAATGACCAAGTGAAACATCTTACTCTCTGCCGAACAGCCTTAGCGCGTCGTGAGCGGCAGTTTTCCATTTTCAGCGGCGTTACGAACCTAGGCGCTTTAAGTGCAAGCAGTTTTGGAAAACGCCACAAGACGGTTTAAGGATTGGAGCTACCCTTGAGTGAGACTATTAGGTTCAAACAAACGAGCAGACCATGCATGTTATGCTCAAACAGCACAAAATGATTTCAGCAATCCAGCAACAAGAGGTGGGGTGTGGAAGGTCTTGTTGCTTACAAGAGGGACACCAACTTACGAGACCTTCTGGTTCGCGCCAGTGTCATGCAGGCCCCACCAACCCCTACCCCCTGGTACAACTCCATGCAGAAAAACAAAATTGCAAGACTTGCTGTCATGTCTCAACAGTGACTTCTGTCAAGGGTCCCAAAGGAAAAATGACCATCAAACGCCACTTCACATGCGACAGTATAAACCTCATATACGCCATCATCTGTACCGCATGTCACAAATTGTATGTTGGGGAAACTGGACGTAGCCTGGCAACACGCTTTGCTGAACATATCGCCGACACAATAGAATAAAACCCGTTGCCGTGCATTTCAATTCTGCAGGCCACTCCATCTTAAATATGACAGTAACTGGCCTGTGGCTTATGCACGGCGACGCCACAGACAGACGCGATATGGAGTCGCACATTATTCAGCGCCTGGGAAGCGAGGCCCCGGGTGGTTTGAACGAAAAGCCGTAACATAACCCTCTGAACTTTTTTCACACACAGTCCATGGTCTTGTGTCACCAAAGGATGGGTGTTGTGATTGCTAATTTTCACTAATCGTTTTTTGTTCTTTTCTGCCCCACATTTTTTTTTCACACACAGTCCATGGTCTTTTGTCACCAAAGGATGGGTGTTGTGATATTTTTACTATTTTTTTCTGGTCCTTTTCTCGCCCACCTTCCCCCCCCCCCCCCCCCCGCGCCGTTTATGTCAGTACGTCCGCAGAGTTACCTTTTGTTTGTTTGTTGAAGTTATGTCCCATTTGTTTATGTCCTCAAGAGGGCGAAAGCCGAAACGTTGACCTGTGCCGTCTTTTGTAAAAGTGGTTTCTGTCCCTTTTATGTCGCTTTTATTTGCTTAACTTGTAACCACTTCGCAGTCATTACCGTTTCCTTTTCTATTTAAGTCACACAGTTCACATCTGTAAGGTCGCATCAGGTCGTGTGCATGCATAAGGTCAGACAGTGATGAATGAGGGGCATCATGAGGGCACGACACTGTGCCCCCTAGGGCATATACCGAGACACACAGGTAGCCACTGACTTGGTCAGCTAGACCGGCCAACATTTTTGTCTTAATGGTCTATATCTGCCGTCATTTTGTGAAACAGCCTACGCGCCATGCATTTGAAGAGAACTTAAGCCTCTTACCACTTGACAGCTGATAAATAAGTATATACGAGTATATATGTATACACACAGACGATGTAGACAGAGGACGAGAAAATAAATGCTCTCCTCCAAGCTGACCTCTGGGCTACAGATGCATTCAGGTGTAAACTGTTCTTGAGAAGCAGAGTCATAAAACCCATAACAATACGAAACAGCCCTCCCCCTTCACCCCACCCCGATATCCACCCATTGCAAAACAAAACAAAAGAAAGAGAGGAAAAAGGCCAAGCCCATTTAACAGGACCCATAAAATTTAGAAATATAATTACATGTGAACAGACAAAATTACTGTAGTGTAAAATGAAGTGCCGAGCTACACGACTGATAATTTACTCCCCTAAAATCCCCTCTTTTGGGTATGTAGGACAATGAACAAACATGATAATCAGTATATTATGAAAAGATATGTATGTGTAGCATGATCAATTTTTCAATACAGTAAAACAAACCAAAACTTACGCAGAACACGGGTACAATAAACAACAACCCAAAACAACAATAACACAAACAACAAAAATAACAAACAACAACAACAACAACAACACACACACACACACACACACACACACACACACACACACACACACACACACACACACAAATTCTTCGCTTTGAAGCTAGCAACTTACACAACTGAAAAATCGACTTCTTTTTCACAAAACGAGAACAACCGGCTACTACCGTTCTCTATTTTACAAGCTGAGAACAGAGTTAGGTTTCCATATGAGCGTAGATTTCACTATGTGTATATGAAGCAACAGATGTTGATTACTCACCGGCATTCAACAGCTGATGCTCACTTCGCCTAGTCAATCATGAGTCATGGTGTGACAAATATATACTTGCATGTCGGATCTTTTTCATTCTTTCTTTCCTTGCGTCGATGTATGGACGGCAGTGTGATTGATGTAAGTCGTAAAAGTGTCACTGTTTCAGTTCCTTTAGCGTCATCAAGCCGGCAGTGAGTCAACATTTTGCTGTTCCTCGTTTCGTTTCGGCGATTTTGTGTGTAATAATTGAATTACTTCTAAAGTGCTTGAGTAGACTTTCATTGTCATTGATGATGATGATGATGATGGTGTGTGTGTGTGTGTGTGTGTGTGTGTGTGTGTGTGTGTGTGTGTGTGTGTGTGGTTGTTGTTGTTGTTGTTGATGTTAATTTTGCCTTGTAGTCGTTGTAGCAACAGCACATTTTAAAGTGGGCTTGGTTTAGAAATTCTACCATTGTGAAAGAATGTTTTGTCTGATTATTTCTTTGTACTATTAAAAGTCTGTCGTTTTTAAAAGATAGAAGTAAAATAGAGAGTTTGCCTGCACAAATAAGGTTCCAATCCGTTTCTTTTTTTTTGTACAGTTAAAGTCTCTTGGCCTCAACAACAACAACAACAACAACAACAGCAACAACATTAATAAACAAACAAAACCGACAGAATGAACCTATCCTTGAACATCCAAAGTTTCAACTCAAATCTACGGCATGCAGCAAACGTCTCCTCATCCACACAACAACAACAAAGAGGTGGCGCTTACCTGCGAGACACGTTATAGCTGTATCTAACGTACGCCAACAGACGCACACACGATGACAGTGTCATGAATGTCCTGGAGGTGACAACTGAGTGACGGGCCTATGGAACGGAAGCGGCGCAGGACCCAGGTTGTCTGCATGAGCAGAGAGGGAGACAGGGGCGTAGACAAGTAGTGTAGTGGTGAAACGTGTGTCCTTCTTATATATACGCGTAACTTTTCACTGGCTCAGCTTTGCTACCTTTTTCATCTGCATACCTGCTGAGAACGACCTTCCTTAAAGGTCTGCAAGCCGCAAACATTTTTTTTTAAAACTGCGACTACTTCGACTGTGTATACTTACTTACTTAGGCCCCTGGCTCCACGTGGAGCATAGGCCATCGACAACCCTTCGCCATCGCACTCTGTTCTGGGCTATTCTTGCCACTCCAGTCCAGTTGGTCCCCTGCTTATATAACTCTGCCTCAGTGTCCCGCCTCCAGCTGTTGCGAGGCCGGCCTCTCTTCCTTTTCCCCTGTGGGTTCCATGTCAGGGCTTGGCGTGTGGTGCTGGATGCTGGCTTCCTGAGGGTGTGTCCAATCCAGCCCCACTTCCTCCGCAGGATCTGCTTGGCCGCTGGTTCCTGCCCTGCTCGCTCCCACAGCTCTTCGTTCCGGATCTTCTCTGGCCATCGGATGTTGAAGATGCGCCTCAGACAGGTGTTGAGAAATGTCTGGATCTTCTGCTGCATCGTCTTCGTTGTCCTCCATGTTTCGCATCCGTAAAGCAGAACTGACTTCACGTTGGAGTTATAGATGCGAAGTTTGGTTCTTATGCTGACAACTTTGGATGCCCAGATGTTCTTCAGCATGACCATTGCTGCTCTTGCCTTGCCGATTCTGGCTGTGACGTCTCGGTCTGTGCCTCCCTGTCCATCAACCACACTCCCCAGGTAGACAAAGGACTCTACCTCCCTGATGGGCTCTCCACCGACTGTGACTGGTGTGCTGGCAGTGGTGTTGATCTTCATCAGCTCGGTTTTCCTCCTGTTGATCTTGAGCCCTGTTCCGGCTGATGTGGCTTCCAGGCATGTAGTCTTGTCCTGCATCTGGCTGTGGCTGTGAGACAGGAGCGCCAGGTCGTCCGCAAAGTCGAGGTCATCCAGCTGCGCCCAGAGTGTCCACTGTATCCCGTTTTTCCTGCCTGTTGTGGTGGTCTTCATGATCCAGTCGATGACCAGGAGGAAGAGGAACGGGGACAACAGGCATCCCTGGCGGACTCCGGTCTTCACCTCGAAGCTTTCTGACAACTGGCCAGCATGGGCAATCCTGCAGCTCATGTCTTTGTAGGTGCACTGGATCAGGGAGATGATCTTCCCGGGAACTCCATAGTGCCTTAGCAGCTTCCACAGCGCCTCTCTGTCTACACTGTCGAAGGCCTTCTCATAGTCTATGAAGTTGATGTAGAGGGGGGAGTTCCACTCCAGTGACTGCTCAACAATGATGCGTAGGCTGGCGATCTGGTCAGCGCAGGACCTGTTCCTGCGAAAGCCCGCCTGCTGGTCTCGGAGCATAGGGTCGACTGCCTCCCTCATCCTCTCCAGTAGAATTCTGTTGAGAACCTTGCCTGGCACTGACAGGAGCATGATCCCTCGGTAGTTGCTGCAGTCCCTGAGGTCCCCTTTCTTTGGCAGCTTGATGACGATCCCTTCTTTCCACTGGGCTGGCACCTCTTCCTTCTCCCAGATCTTGCTGAATAGGCTGTGCAGCATGTTGACGGCTGTCTCTGTGTCTGCTTTGATGGCTTCTGCTGGTATCTCGTCTGGCCCTGCAGCTTTCCCATTTCTCAGTGTCATGATGGCTTTCCTGATCTCCGCCTTAGAGGGCTTGTCGCAGTTGATGGGTAGTTCTGTCTCAGCTGGCGGGATGTCTGGTGGTGTTTCAGGGATGGGGCGATTTAACAGCTCCCTGAAGTGTTCTGCCCATCGCTTCAGCTGTTCCTCAGTTGTTGTCAGTGGGTGCCCGTTCTTGTCCTTCACTGGTTTGTCTGTCTGCTGAAACTTGCCCGCGAGCTTCTTGGTCACCTGGTACAGGTCTTTTAGGTTCCCTTGTCCGGCTGCTTCCTCTGCTTGATTGGCCAGGTTGTCGATGTAGTCCCTCTTGTCCTTTCTGGTGCTCCTCTTCACTTCTCTGTCAGCTGCTGTGTATTCTTCCTGTGCCTTTGCCTTAGCTCTTCTTGTTCGGCTCGTGTTCAGTGCAGTTTTCTTCTTTTTCCGAACTTCCAGCTTCTGGATGGTATCAGCAGAGATCCATTCCTTGTGTTGGGTCTTTCTCTTGCCAAGGACCTCTTCGCATGTGTCGTGCCAGAGTTTCTTGCTGTGTTCCCATTGTGTCTCGATATCCATTCCACTGTCTTCTATCAGGTCTTGCAGTGGCTGGAACCTGTTGGAAAGGCTGATCCGGAATGCTGCTTGTGTCTCTGTGTTCCTGAGTAGGCCAACGTTGTACCTGGTCCGTGTGTTGTTGGCGTTGGTGTGTCTCTTAAGCCGAAGTCTCAGTGTTGTAGCAAGAAGGTGGTGGTCTGATGATACATCGGCACCCCTCATCACGCGCACATCTCGCCACGATCTCCTGAACTTCCGGCTGATGCAGATGTGATCAATCTGGTTCTCCGTGACATGGTCCGGCGATCTCCATGTGGCCTTGTGGATGCGCTTGTGTGGGAAGATGCTGCCTCCTATCACTAGCTGGTTCAGGGCACAGAAGTCTGCAAAGCGCTCGCCATTTTCGTTCATCTGTCCCAGTCCGTGTGTTCCCATGGTGTTCTCATAGCCTGTGTTGTCTGATCCAATCTTGGCGTTGAAGTCTCCCATCAGTATGGTCATGTTCTTGGCTCCTCCTCTATCTATCACTGTCTGTAGTTGTTGGTAGAAGTCGTCTTTTTTCTCCTCTTCCGCATCATTGGTGGGAGCGTAGCACTGGATGATGTTTAGCTTGATGTCTTTCTTCTTGGTGATGAATTTGGCTGTGATGATGCGGGAGTTGACAGGTTCCCAGCCGATGAGTGCCCGCTGTGCCTCCGGTGCCAGCATCAGGGCCACGCCCTCAGTGTGGGGGGCTCCATCCTCTGTGTGTCCCGAGTACAGCAATTGCTCTCCCGATGAAAATCTCAGCTGTCCTGTCTGTAGCCACCTTGTCTCACTCAGTCCCAGTACTCCTATCTTGTAGTTCTTCATCTCTCTTGCTACTTGTATGGTCCTTCCTACTTCATACATTGTCCTGATGTTCCATGTGGCTACTCTCGTCATTGTCCTGGGTGTTAGAAGGGGGGTCGGCCTTGCAGCTTCCTTTCGGCTTTCACTGCAATGCGTCATAGGTCTCCGGGATGGAGACCCTTCCTTGCCCAGGTGAATGTTTTGGTTTGTTGCTGTCGATGCTTCTGTAACGTTATGTTTTTTACAGGTAGGGCTGTTAACCCTACGCAAACCCGTTTAGCCTCTTGGAGAGGTGGTCCACATTCGTCTGACCTCTACCCTTCGACCTGTCCAGCTTGGGTGACCCTGCCAGGAGCACGTGCTCCCGCTGGCGTAGCTCTCTGGGTCATTGAGGTACACAAGCCACTACCCCACGACAAGGGTTGGACCATGTAGGGTTCGACTGTGTATAATCCGCATATAAAAGTCGGGGTTCGGGAGTTTAGCCCCGGGTTAGAGTCTAACCTCTAACTAAACTCACTCTAGGGTTAATTTTTTTTTTTGGGTGGGGGGTGGAGGGTGGGGGGGGGGGGTGTTTTTGTTTGTTTTAAATCAGGAAGCGGGTCCATTCCAGTAATGTGCCTATGCCGTTATAGAAGGATTTTTGTCTTTCTTTCTTCGCTTCCTTTTTTTAAATTTAATTTTGTTTTGAGGTTCCTTTTGTCCTAGTCTTGGTTAGGCCCGTAGCTGTGGGTTAAATTAACCTCGAGTTTTACATACGGGCCCAGGCTACTCTGTCAAAGTTGCAGAGTTTTCAGCGTTTCGGAGAACCTTATAAAAACAGAGCGCGAGTTTGCCGTGACATCATTGTGCTTTTGGTAAGTGAGCGAGACACATCGCTATAGTGTCTAGCGGGTGTTGAGTGCTGCACGATCTTTCTCGTTCAATGTCAGAACGCAAACTGAGCTGTGAAATCAGGCTGCCCTTGGCTTTTATAGGGGATTCAGGAACGCTGAAAACTCTGTAACTGTGACAGAGTTGACTGTGCATTTTGTACATAGCTCTGTAAAACACACTGTTTGTGGCTTTTCTTGAGATTGAAGACCTTTAAGTCTAGTCAGCAGTCCTTGCCCTTCCCCCCAGTGAACCCCTCGCTTCTTCAAAGACACCCTCCCGCCCACCACCTACCCCCTTCCCTCCACCCCTCGTATCTTCCCACCCTGCACCTTCTTCGTTTTGTTTAAAGTGGCCTGCCTACGTTATGATGAACAACTCATACAAAACGTCAGAAATATGTAATATGAACGCACGTAACTATTAGTGAGCTTCCCAATTGAAATTCTCCTTGGGGACAGTAAAGTGATTGAGTTGGATTCGATTGGGTCTCGTTTGGGGGTTTAACGTCCTTTTCCACCACATACGGGTGATATCAAAGACGGGGCAACGATGAAAAAGCCGGCATACATATTTGGCCCCAGCCGGGATACGAACTCAAGACCCGAGAACTGGAGGTCCAACGCTCTACCATTCGGCCACCCAGGCTCCCCTCGATTGGGTCGGACTGGACTGAACTGGACTACGAGTTATATTCGTTTTATCTGTTTTATCGGTTTTGCCTGTCTTGTGTTTGTTTTATCTGTCTTTTTATCTGGTTTTATATGTGTTCATATGAATACACGTATTTTATGTAAAGCGCCTAGAGCTTAGATAAGGTTAGGCGCTATATTATTATTATCATCATCATAATAATAATAATAATGATTATGATGATGATGATGATGATGATTATTATTATCGGATGGATTAGACTGGGTTAGATTTGAACGACCATCCAATGCTCAGAACCGTTGTATATATTTTTGTTCATTGTATGCATATTTTGTAGTTGTCACGTTTGAGAAATGAGTGCCCCGATCAGTAGATGTATATTTTGGCTCATAATTGTCTCAGCCAAAATCGAACGCGGAAGGCTATAATTTGGTACGCGTCTCCATAGTGTCATGTTTTCGCCGCAGTAACCAGCCAAGGCGGATCTTTGAGCTTAATATAAAAAAGAACCTCCTGCACCTTTAAATTCACACCTTCTGTTCCTATCGTTTCACGTTACGACCTCCTTGTCTGTCACATAATCTGCATCACGTCACCTTTCCTTTAGGAAAGCTTGTTTTGCTTTAAAAAAAGCAAAAAACCAAAACTCCTGCACCATTAAATCCACACCAGCTATTCCTATCGTTTCACGTTACGATCTCCTTGTCCGTCACATAATCTGCATCACGTCAGGTAAGCTTGTTTTGCTACCGTGTTTGTAAGATAAATACATGTATTTCCCTATTTGGCTTAATGTTAGTACTGATTAGTTTTACACAATAAGAGTAAGAAAACTTTACTGCGCCGCTTTGGAAAATTCGTATTAGAGACACGTTTTGTAAGAACTGCCAAAGGGAAGAAACTCGATCACTGTCTATTAACGCCCCTTGGTTTCTCCCTTCCATTTTACGCATTCATTTTCTGTCGCTAAAGGTAAAGGGGTGGTTTGAATGAATCGAGGACTCATCGACACCCCCAAGACGTTGTGTTTTAAAGGTCAGTCTTTGAGAATGTTCGGTTCACAGATCGCTCTGTGCTGTTTAGGCTGTGTTTACCATGGTACCACTTACACGCCTGTTTAGGCTGTGTTTACCATGGTACCACTTACACGCCTGTTTAGGCTGTGTTTACCATGGTACCACTTACACGCCTGCAGGTTCAGAAACACACATTGCGCGTGGGGTCATGTTTGGTGTTTATCTGCAGGACCACGTTTGGCGAGTGTGCTAGCTTCTAATGATTTTTGTGTGTTTTTTTATATTTTCATATTTGTAGGGCAAGGTGCATGCCAGGGGATTCCAAGAGGAGGCAAACTGCCAGTGAAGATGGGACTCTTTGCGAGCATGGCACGCCGAGGTGACGCAAGTGGACTTAAGTGAAGTGGCCTAAACAGAAAGCGGACTCGCATTACTCCAGCGAGGCCTGAGCCGAAAGGAGACAATCAATTTTTTTTAACTGTCAGGTGTGTGACCCTAAATGGTCTGTGCATGGTAATGTTTATTTCTAGACTGAAGCATTTTAATTGTTTTAAGGGTAACTATGATGCCCGAGGCTAACAGGGAATATATAGCCATTTTTTGAGGCCTCTTTGAGGCCTTGAAGGACTCAAAGAGAGAATTTGAACTTTCGCCGGTTCGCAGTGCCTGTAGAGGTCACTGTCTCGCATTCAGAGCTCTCCTAATCATTAAGACTACTCCGAGCGTACTGGCGCACTCACAAGCGAAACTGTTCCAAACATAAGTCGGCTTCTGTAGGACCAGTGAACATAGAACCAGCGCGTTAACCACATAGTACCAGTGACGTCAGGTCGAACGCTTACTGAGAGGAACCTGCTGCATGGGGCAAACCAGGCAGTTATAAAAAAAAAAAACCCATTCGTACGCCACAGCATAACTTTAGTCCACAAAACAACGAGAAACATCTTTCCGGAACACTTACCTTAAATTTTCACCTTCCCTTGCTTCCCCTGAATTTGTGTCATCTGCCATCTGCCTGCCAACTCGCACTTGTTATCTCCCTTAGATTGCCTCTCGTTGTTTCGGAGACACTTTTAATCTTATCATTCTTCACAGGAGGTACCCGGACACGCACGGCAATGCACAGCCTGTGAAGGGATCCGTTTGGATTGACGTCAGATGGAAGAAGGAATGCACCTTGATTACGTCAACAGTGGACGTGTAAGTATACACGTTGCGGGGTTTCCATATTCCAAAACGTTCTTGATCATTACGCTCTTTGCTTACTTGATCCTATGGATAGTTACTATCATGTTTGTGTGCTGTATAGAAAATGTATGAATATGCGCTTTTGGATGAGTTTGACTTGGCAAACATTCATTATTTACCATTCCTGTTCCATTCTATGTTGCAAATGATCTGGTATATCGACAGGAGCTTGAAGGAAACAAAATTCTTTACTGAAAGATACTAATAAACACGAAACCAACAACTACAGCTACTACAACAGCAACAACACCACAACACCAACACCAACACCGGATTACTTACGCTAACACAAACGAACAAATTACAAGAAAAAAACGAAAACCAGGCCTTTCGGAACATTGCCAGTGTTCACACACACACACACACAAAAACAACAATTGATAAATCATTTTACAGTTTTTCACTATATACTGACCGTCTGTTTGTTTGTTTGAGGGTGGGTGTTTGAGGGTTTAACGTCCTTTTCCACCACATAGGGTGATATCAAAGACGGGGCAACGATGAAAAAGCCAGCACAAATATTTGGCCCAAGCCAGGATCGAACTCACGACCCGAGCATAAAAAGTCCAACGCTCTACCATTCGACCACCCCGGCTCCCTGTTTGTTTGAAAAGGTGTCATTTCAGAATACATGCACAAAACGACAGCTGGCTGTTGCCCCGTTGGTGTTTCTTCACACACACACAAACATTGAAAGATCATTTTGCAGTGATGCTTTTTGTTGTTGTTTGGTTTTTATCATAGGACGGGCTAAATTTTCCACGTTCATAGGCAAGCCTCTGTGTTACAAACGCACGTCACTGCTGATCTCCCGCAGAGACGATTTTGCAACTGAGTATAACTCTGACAATGACGTAAGAAAACGTGCGTCATCGATGCTGACGTGTACGGTGCAGCGAACGCACTTCCCGCCATACTGAGTGCCGTCTCTGTGTGTGTGTGCGTGTGTGTGCGCGTGTGTGCGTGTGTGCGTGCGTGCGTGTGTGCGTGCGTGTGTGCGCGTGCGTGCGTGTGTGTGCGCGTGTGTGTGCGCGTGTGTGTGTGCGTGTGTGTGTGAGTGTGTGTGTGCGTGCGCGTGCGCGTGCGTGCGTGCATGTCTGTGTGTGTCTGCATGTATGCGCGCGCGCAGCAGACAACACATAGTGAGAAAACGTTCGCCGCGCAGACTTGTATGTTAAACATACTGAGCCGGTATTAACTCGATCTTTACAGGAGATTAAATGGAAACATATTGGTCTGGTGGCCAGCTTGTTATATTATGTTTGTTCGTTTGTTGGGAGAGATGCCTCTTTTGGATACATACTTCAACCGGCTCACATCAGTTCATATCACATCCCATTTATAAATAGAACCACTCTCCACACATCAGACGTGCACTCAGTGACGTCACGCCGTAGGGGGCGCCGGGAGGCATGTACTGACGTCGTCATCAAAGGGGAGGGAAATGTTTTGACGCGTGCGCATGTCAGACCTTTGACCTATACACTGTATATCGTCAGGGTGATGGAAAGTGTCTCGCTTCTGTCACTACTCCATGAGACAGGAGGAGAGAGTGAGAGTGTGCGAGCGTGAGCGAGCGAGCGAGCGAGCGAGCGTGTGTGTGTCCTCCCGGATACACGGCATTACAAAAGAACGACCGTGACATCAGGTGATTAAATGGAAACATCATATTGGGCTGGTGGCCATCTTGTTTTCATTTGTGGTTTTGTGAAAAATCGCGTGCACTCACGCAAGCGCACGCACACGCACAGAGGCGCACGCACACGCACAGAGGCGCACAGAGGCGCACGCACACGCACAGAGGCGCAAGCACTCCAGGCTGTCCGTTGGTATACGAGGCACGAACCCGATACAAATAATCTGCACCTGATAACGTGTGTAAGCGATACACATGAACATTTGGTGGGGCTTTTTCTGCAGGTTTGTGTAGACGTGCGAGCGATCGAGGGCGACACTGTTGTTGCGTGACTCAAAAAGTCGTGACATGGCGCTGTGCAGACTATCCTCACAGTTCGCACGGTTACTCTGAGCATGTGGATCTGGTAACTCAACTCAACCATTTTTTTTAATGAAACAAAAATCGTTTCCGAATCTTTCCTCGCGTGTAGATTGTTCTTCCTTTCCTCCTTTTCCGTGTGTGTGTGTGTGTGTGTGTGTGTGCACGGTGTGTGTGTGTGTGTGTGCACGGTGTGTGTGTGTGTGTGTGCACGGTGTGTGTGTGTGCACGGTGTGTGTGTGTGTGGTGTGTGTGTGGTGTGTGTGTGGTGTGTGTGTGTGGTGTGTGTGTGTGGTGTGTGTGTGTGTGTGTGTGTGGTGTGTGTGTGTGGTGTGTGTGTGTGGTGGGTGTGTGTGTGTGGGGGTGTGTGTGTGTGGTGGTGTGTGTGTGTGGTGTGTGTGTGTGTGGTGTGTGTGTGTGTGTGTGTGTGTGTGTGTGTGTGTGTGTGTGTGGTGTGTGTGTGTGTGTGTGTGGTGTGTGTGGTGTGTGTGTGTGTGTGGTGTGTGTGTGGTGTGTGTGTGTGTGTGTGTGTGTGTGTTTTAATGGTGGTGTTGCACTCATCATTTTTGTGCTTATTGTGTTTTGGACTGCTATTGGTATATGGGTGTTTTCATTGCTGTAGCTTTTTTTGGTTCTGGTTTCGTTTTTTTGTCTTTATCTTGTTTTCGGTGGTTGCTGCTTTTCTTCTTTGCTTGTTCGTTTGGTTTGCTTTGTTTTTCTGTTTTATCCGTTTGTTTTGTTTGCTTTTTTTGGGTTTTTTTTTTTTTGGGGTGGGGGGGGGGGGGAGGTTTCAGCTTTGCTTATGGCTTTTTTTTTTTCTTCTTTTTTTTTTCTTTTTTTTTTTTTGGGGGGGGGGGGGGTCTCGTTGACGATGTTTTCTGAATATTATTTGTCGTCTCTCAGGAAAGCGTTTCGGAAAGCTTCACCGTTTGACAAGGCATTCCTGCCACTATCCCCCCGCCCTGCCGTTTCTTCAGGAGTCACATTTTTGTGAAGGTGCGTGCGTGCGTGCGTGCGCTTATTGTTTTAGACTATATTTGTGAAGCGCCTTGAGCTCACTTTGTAGGGATTCTGGCTATTATTAATAACTGTACTAAATACAGTCTGTAGAAAGAACCACAAAACATATGCAAATACATCATGCTATAAAAAAAGGTCCAGCATGTGTATCTGCATTTGATGTTCCACAAAGTCCACCTTTACACCCCAAAAGACAGCCAGAGGTTGAGCAATCACTGGTCTGCCTTAAGAGTTCATGTACAGGTGGGGGACGCCATTGCCCCGATTCAGCCGTTACTGTATGACCAGTCACGTTGTCCACCTCCCGCGGCGAGGACGCACAGGGTTGGACTTGTTGGGAGGCAAAAAAAAGTATTTCATTCAACACCCGTTTTAGTTTGGTTTGTACGTCACTCAACGCCCGTTTAAAACGTTTTGGTTTGTATCTTATTCGACACCCGTTTAAATATTTTGGTTTGCATTTCATTCGACACCCGTTTAAAATATTTTGGTTTGCATTTCGACACCCGTTTTGCTTTAGTTTGCCTTTTATTCGACCCCCGTTTAGTTTTGGTTTGTATTTCATTCAACGCCCGTTTAGATGCATTGTGTACGTCATTCAACGCCCGGTTTATTTTCATTGAGAAATCAATATTCAGCATCCGTTTAAAATATTTGTATGTCATTCCACACCCGTTTAAAATATTTGTGTACGTCATTCAACACCCGGTTTGGTTTGGTTTTTCAATCACCACCCGATTTGTTTTGGTTTGTATTTCATTCGACAGCCGTTTATAAGTTTGGTTTGGATTTAATTCAACACCCGGTTTATTTTGGTTTGGATTTTATTCAACACCCGGTTGAAGTATTCGTTTGTATGTCATTCAACGCCCGTTTAAAATATTTTTCTATGTCATTCAACACGCGGTTTGTTTTGGTCCGTATTTCAGTCACCCCCCGATTTGTTTTGGTTTGCATTTCATTTAACACCCGTTTAAAATATTTTTGTTTGTATTTCATTTAATACCCGTTTGGTTTGTATTTCATTCAACACCCGGTTTGTCGTTTTCTTTTCATGCAACACCCATTTTGGTCTGTATTCCATTCATACACCGGTTTATTTTGTTCATTTTGGTTTAGCATTTTTGTGGGTTTTTTTGTGGGGTGGGGAGAGGTGGGGGGGCCCGGGGGGGGGGGGCGGAAGGGGGGGCCTGGGGGGGGGGGGGGCGAATATGTCGATTGTAAGGCGCTTGTCCAGGAATTGGTGTCCAACCATTGTTACTGTCATCGTGTGACATACTGTTTTCTGATCGCCTTAATTTCATCGGCTTCATTTTTATTTCATTTGCGGGTTGTTTTGTGTTGTGGATTGTACGGTGCCTTGAATTTGCTGACCAGGAAATGGCGCCGCAAAATACTGTCGCAGTTACGCGACAATTATATACTAATATCGCCCCGACGACCTGCCTATATCAGGACAGAACATGCTAAAGATGCTAAACCTTCAACGTGGCAGAGAAACTAAACGGTCAGATACCAGCGGATGCCTGAAAAACGCAAAATGGCAGAATACCATGGCGGACAGCTAAGGTCTAATTAAATAAATAAATTCTTTACCATCAACTCACACTGCGCATTCACACCTCACTCACACGCACGTGAAACACGTCCTTTCGGGACGTACTACGGTAATCGATAGAATGCCAGTTGGAACAGGCAGGTTTTAAGATCCGATTTGAAAGAAAGCCTAAGTAGGTTGCTGTCTTGCGCTACCTTGGTGTTACGGTCGAGAATGACGCGGTTAAGAATGTCACAGTCAAGTCTGTTTACGTCAAAAGGGGATGTCACAGTCGAGTCTGTTCACGTCAAAGGGATCACGTAAACTTTCCAATCCCCCAAATCCACAGGCAAAATCAAATGTATTGCAATAAACGGCTGGTTTGTTTGCATCCCTTTTAGACATGGTGTATTGGTGAGACGGGGGAGAAGCACGGGGGAGGCGCAGGGGGGAGCCGTCGAGGTGGGGTTGGGTACACGGGAGAGGTCGGATTGGAGAGATATCCCCCACCTTCGAGGGCTCTAAGGGGAGCCGGGGGTGGCCGAATGGTAGAGCGTTGGACTTCTAATGCTCGGGTCGTGAGTTCGATCCCGGCTGGGGCCAAATACTTGTGCTGGCTTTTTCATCGTTGCCCCGTCTTTGATATCACCCCTATGCGGTGGAAAAGGACGTTAAACCCCCAAACACCAACCATCGACGAGGGCTCTAAGCGCTTTACAAAGTGACATTACAGATTTACATATAGATTATGATGAACAAAGATCTAACTGTAGCTTGGCTTCACCGACACCTTGACATGAAACGAGAAAAAGAAAACATGCTGAATAACTTGCAGCTGTTCGCGTTTCTACAAATTCTCGCAGACTAAGTAACCCAGTAGTTTGCTAAACTCGGTGTCTTCTGCCATTTCTCAGTACATCGAAGCAGGTAATGGCGCAACAGCACTCGAAACCGTCCGTGAACCCATGGCAGTTTGACACAATAGAATAAATTAAGGCATCGACAGCTGCACCTGAAATGGTTATTCTAGTCTAAAAATCCTTAAAGCAACACTGCTGATGCTCATTTGTGAGTCAAAAGTTCAGAAAATAAACAGGACGACTAACGAAGTTCGTAGGCTCGTCGGTTTCAAAGAATTCCGCCGTCTTCGTTGGTCGTATTCGCCGCAAGAATGCGCTCGCAACATGGATGTGCGTCATAGGTTAAAAATAAACAGGGGAATCCCTCTGCAGACACCAAGAACACCCAACGAAGAAGTCTGCTTAATCTCCCAACTATCAGGCTGAAATAAACTTTCGTAAATAAGTCGGGTTTTTTTGACAGTTACTTCCCTCAAACACAATTGACACATGTGGCGGCTAGGTATGCCGGGACTACACCCTTTAACTTACACTAAGACATCAGGCAGGACTGATTCAGTTTTGCAGGATCATGCGATGGTTCTTGATTACAGGTGAGAAACGGCATCTTTGGAAAGCGGTAATTTAAGAGTCCAACCGCGACCAACCCCTGCCCACCGTATGATATAGGACTGGTTAAAAACGAACAAGCTACTGTACACCAGTAGAAGTCACTATTACACAGGTCGTGCGCCTTCTCCTCCAGGCCCGAGGCCACTGCAGAGTGCCATAATAGTGGCTTAACAGCGGCTAGCAATCTCAAAGATTTCAATAAAAATTGCCGTTTCTGAATGGGCTTTTCAGAGTTTAGGCTGTTCGTCTCTGACTGCCTGTGAAGAGATTTTTTAAGAGTATGTTTGGAAGTAGTGTAAGCATCTAGCAAACGCTATGTACTATGTGTCCGTGTGTTATTCACGGGTAAAAGCTGTGGTCCGAGTGGGGAGCCGTGGTGGCCGAATGATAGAGCGTTGGACTTCTAATGCTCGGGTCGTGAGTTCGTATCCCGGCTGAGGCCAAATATTTGTGCTGGCCTTTTCATGTTGCCCCGTCTTATAACCCGTATGTGGTGGAAAAGGACGTTAAACTCCCAAACACCCAACCTGTGGTCCGAGTAAGAATTACATGTGAAAAAAATCGATTCCTTGAAACAGCAAAAAATTGTCTTTAAACCGTTCAGCCTCCAGGTAGACAAGCATACCGTCTTTGATTTTTACTTAATTATTGCGGCTGGAGATTAGTTCTCATTTGAACTGCTGTATTTAGACACTCTAATCAGTAAGCGCGGGTACGTTCCATTTCCTATCATTCTTTTCCCTGTGATCAGAGAGAAATCTGACATTGGATCAAAAACTTACACACAGACTTTGTTTGAACTGAGCCATAGAAAATACGCGACAGAAAGGTGTGACGTTGTGAGTTTGTTGCGCGATTACGTCATCTGCAAAAATTCACAACTGCTTCGCTTTTCGGCAGGTTTGCACTTTTACATCGCCTCTCCACTGAACGAAAAATTGTTCCCGCCCTCCAAAAATATCACTGGGAGAAAAAAATCAACCGCCCAAAACACATCGGTACAAGCAGATCGGCACGGCCAAGACTACTAGAGAGACCCTGCGGCGGAGTTACTTACTCTTCCGCTGCGCGGGGATTGTGGGAGAAACTTTGCGAAGCGCATTGTCGACAGAGGCGAACAATTCGGCGACACAGGTTGGAAAACAGTGGGAGGAAGGAAGGAAGGAAGGAGTGGATAGAACAAAGCCACGTGGTATGAGGAAGAGGCAGAAGGAGGGATGAAAAGTAACGGAAGATGTCTTACGTTTTGCCAACCACACAGTGCGGCATCAGTATACCACCAAGATCTGAGTTTTTTCCGTCGTCTCCTGCCACGATGGGTCTTCCTTTGGTCTCGCGCTGGCTTCTGTCTGATGAACTCTTCTCACGATCCTTTGCACACCGAGAGATGACCATGCTGAAATTCACTTCAGTTCCATGACTTTCTTGTCCTGTGATGACCAGCAGTAAAAGGAACATTTCCTTCTGACTGACAACTTACAAACATGAAAGAATATCAAATAAAGACAAAACCAATTAGTGTTAGTATCATGCGATGGTCATGCAAGAACGTCTTGCACTCTGACTGGGCTTACGATGAATTCGCGTCGCGAGGTTTAACGTCCGTTTTCGGCTAACTGGCACTTACAGAGAAAAAAAAAAGTTCGAGATGAACCTAAGCCCTGGGCATTTTGCGCATACCATACCACCTTGGACCTTTCTCACAAGCAGGTCTGGGCATTTTGCGTCTCCGTTTCACCGTGTACTGCAGCCACCTGCGTACACGTTTCTGCTCTTGTCATACCATCTCATGCCTTCTACTTCAGAGGGTCTGGGCATTTTTCTTATGCCGTACAATCTCAGACCTTTTGCATCATAGCGTCTGGGCATGTTGTGACTCACACCCGCTGTGTACTGCAGGATGCGTACACATTTCTGTTCTCGTCATACCATCGAGCTTTTGCACCATTGAGTCTGGGTATCTTGTATATGAGACATGCTGTGAACTGCAGCCGCCTGGGTACATATTTCTGCTCCCTTCATACCATCTCAGGCCTTTTGCACCCCATGGCCTGGAGCCGCCTGCGTGCACATTTCTGCTCCCTTTATGCCTTCAGGTCTTTTGCACCAGAAGGTCTGGGCGTTTTGCATCTCGCACCTGCTGTGTACTGCAGCCGCTTGCGTACACATTTCTGCTCCCTCTGTGTACAGCCACCAGGGTAAACGTTTCTGCCTGTATCATACCATGTCAAGCCTTTTGTACCAGAGGGTCTAGGGGTGACTTTAGGGCTTAACGCCGCGCAAGCACCAAAAACTAATTCGCGGCGGAAGAGGGTCTAGGGGCATTTTGCACTTTACCCCTCCCGTGTACTGCAGCCGCCTGCAGACACGTTTCTGCCCTTATCATGCCCTCTTAGGCCTTTTGCACCAGAGGGTCTGTGCATTTTGCAGTTCACACCTGCAGTGTACAACAGCCGCCTGTGTACACGTTTTTGCCTGTATCATACCATGTCAAGCCTTTTGCACCATCGGGTCTGGGCATTTTGCACTTCACACCTGCTGTGTACTGCAGCCGCCTGCGTACACCTTTGTATCATACCATCTTACTGCAGTGAACTGCAGCTGTCTGCGCACACAACTGAACAGCCAACTTGGGAGAATGTGGGACAGTACAAACTAGTCTATAGAAACAACTGTTTGCCACCCGAGGGTCTGAGCATTTTACGTGTCATACATGCTGTGTACACCAGCCGCCTGCGTACACATTTCTCCATTTATCATACCATCTCATGCCTTTCGCACCAGAGGGTCGTAACATTTGGATCCCGCACCTGCATACTGCACCACAGGGTCTGGGCATTTTGCAGCTCACCTGCTGTGTACTGCAACCGCCTGCATACACATCTCACCTATCATACCATCTCCGGCCTTTCGCACCAGAGGGTCTTGGCATTTTGCATCACACACCCGTGTACAGCAGCCACCTGCGTACGCATTTCTCCCATCTCAGCCTTATTTTGCATCTGGGCATTTGTATACCACACCTGTGCACAGCAGAGGGCATTTTGCACCTCCCATTTGTGTACCGCAGCCGCCTACTGCCTCTCAAACCGTGTGCACCAGGGGGTCTGGGCATCTCACACCTGAATCTCGCACCAGCTGCCTGCTTACACATTTATCATACAATCTTAGAACTTTTGCACAAAAGGGCATTCTGCGTCTCATCTGCTGTGTACTGCAGCCGCCTACATGCACGTTTCTGCTCACATCATACCGTGTTAGGCCTGTTACAATTAAGGGAATTTTACACCTCACACTTAAAGTGTGCAGCAGCCGCGTGTGTACACATTTCTTCTACCATACCATCTCAGGCCTTATGCACTAGAGGGTCTGGGCATTTGGATACCACACCAGTGTACCGCACTAGAGGGTCTGAACATTCTGCATCTCACGTTTGTGTACTGCAACCGCCTGCGTACACTTTTCTGCCTGTATCATACTATGTCAAGCCTTTTGCACCAGAGGGTCTGGGCATTTTGCACTTCACACCTGCTGTGTACCGCAGCCGCATGCATACACATTTTTCCTATTACACCATCTTAGGCCTTTTGCACCAGAGGGTCTGGGCATTTTGCACCTCACACCTGCTGTGTACCGCAGCCGCCTGCATACACATTTTTCCTCTTACACCATCTTAGGCCTTTTGCACCAGAGGGTCTGGGCATTTTACACTTCACACCTGTGTACCACAGCCGCCTGTGTACAGGTTTCTGCCTGTTACATACCATGTCAAGCCTTTTGCACAAGCAGGTCTGGACATTTTGCACTTCACACCTGCTGTGTACTGCAGCCGCCTGCGTACACATTGCTGCCTGTATCATACCATGTCAAGCCTTTTGCACCAGAGGATCCGGGCATTTGGATACCACACCTGTGTACTGCAGCCGCCTGCGTACACGTTTCTGCCCGTATACCATGTCAAGCCTTTTGCACCAGAGGGTCTGGGCATTTTGCATTTCACACCTGTTGTGTACTGCAGCCGCCTGTGCACACGTTTCTGCCTTTATCACCTTTATCATACCATGTCAAGCCTTTTGTACCAGAGGGTCTGGGCATTTGGATACCACATCTGTGTACTGCAGCCGCCTGCATACACGTTTCAAGCATGTCAAGCCTTTTGTCCCAGAAGGTCTGGGCATTTGGATACCACACCTGTGTACTGCAGCCGCCTGCGTACACATTTCTCCTCTTATACCATGCCAAGCCTTTTGCTCCACAGGGTCTGAGCACTTTCAACGTCACACCTGCTGTGTACTGCAGCCGCCTGCGTACACGTTTCTGCCTGTACCATACCATGTCAAGCCTTGTGCAACAGAGGGTCTGGACATTTTGCACTTCACACCTGCTGTGTACTGCAGCCGCCTGCGTACACGTTTCTGCCCGTATCATACCATGTCAAGCCTTTTGTACCAGAGGGTCTGGGCATTTGGATACCACACCCGTGTACTGTAGCCGCCTGCATACGTTTCATACCATACGTCAAGCGTTTTGCTTGAGAGAGTCTGGGCATTTTCCACGTCACACTTGCTGTGTACTACAGCCGCCTGCGTACACATTTCTGCCTGTATCATACCATGTCAAGCCTTTTGCACCAGAGGGTCTGGGCATTTTGCATTTCCCATCTGCTGTGTACTGCAGCCGCCTGCGTACACGTTTGTGTCTGTATCATACCATCTTAGGCCTTTCGCACCAGAGGGTCTGAGCAATTTCAACGTCACACCTGTGTACCACAGCCGCTTGCGTACACGTTTATGCCTGCATCATACCATGTCAAGCCTTTTGCACCAGATGGTCTGGGCATTTAGATACCACAGTGTACTGCAGCCGCCTGCATGCACGTTTCAAGCCGTGTCAAGCCTTTCGTACCAGAGGGTCTTGGCATTTGGATACCACACCAGTGTACTGCAGGCGCCTGCAGACACATTTCAAGCCGTGTCAAGCTTTTTGCACCAGAGGGTCTGCGCATTTTCAGCGTCACACATGCTGTGTACTGCAGTCGTCTGCGTACACGTTTCTGCCTACATCATACCATGTCAAGCCTTTTGCACCAGGGGATCTGGGCATCTGTGTACTGAAGCCACGTTTCAAGCCGTGTCAAGCCTTTTGCACCAGAGGGCCTGGGCATTTGGATACCACACCCGTGTACTGCAGCCGCCTGCAGACACGTTTCAGGCCGTGTCAAGCCTTTTGCACCAGAGTCTGGGCATTCGGATACCACACCTGTGCACTGCAGCCGCCTGCAGACACGTTTCAAGCCGTGTCAAGCCTTTTGCACCAGAGGGTCTGGGCATTTGGATACCACACCTGTGTACTGCAGCCGCCTGCAGACACCTTTCAAGCCAAGTCAAGCCTTTTGAACCAGAGGGTCTGGGCATTTGGATACCACACCTGTGTACTGCAGCCGCCTGCAGATACGTTTCAAGCCTTTTGCACCAGAGGGTCTGGGCATTTGGATACCACACCTGTGTACTGCAGCCGCCTGCAGACACGTTTCAAGCCAAGGCAAGCCTTTTGCACCAGAGGGTCTGGGCATTTGGATACCACACCTATGTACTGCAGCTGCCTGCAGACACGTTTCAAGCCAAGTCAAGCCTTTCAATAAAATTCAATTCAATAAATCTTTGTCCCAAAAGGGCAATTTGTTTTGCGGCTGTAAAATGTATTACCTATAATGAAAATACAAAATAAAAGTAAAACAAGATAGGGTATTAAACTGGATTAAATTAATTAAACGGTAAGTAAAAACAACAGCATATATCACAAATCCTCACTCAGTCCCTCCCTCCCCCACCCCCGTGCTCCTCTCTTCAAAAGGCACAGCCACCACACCCTCACGCACGCACCAAGCACACCTTTAGTATGCACTAAACATTTGCAAACTAACCACACACACAATAAACACAAAACACACATGATTTACGAGCCAAACACTGGAGCTGAAACTGTGCCTTACAAGTCAGAGTTAACCAAGATGATTGCATTTGCAACAAGTGACTGACGGTATCTCACCGTTTTCACTTTTGGCATTCTAAACCGCCGTCTAGATGGTAGGACAAACTCAGAATGAAGTGGGTGCTGAACATCATTCAAAATTGCTGTAAACTTCCGTCTTGTCTGCCTTTGATACAAATCGGCGAGACAGAGCTGCTGTACCCCTGTGATTTTACTGCAGATATTGACAATTCTTTGTAGTTTGTTCTTTTGTTTCACATTTGCATTACCGAACCAGCAGACCAAAGAAAAAGCCAAAACACTCCCAATGAAAGCCCTGTAAAACAGTGTCAGAACAGTGTTATCAACTCTAAAATGTCTGAGCTTTCTGAGAAAGTACAGGCGCTGGTGTGCCTTTTTACATACAACATCAGAGTTTTCCTCCCATCCCAGCTTGTTATCAATAACTGTGCCTAGGTATCTATATTTATTTACAATCTCCACAGCTTTTCCTGAAATGAGAGTGGGCTGAGGGAGTGGTGATCTTTTTCTGAAATCAATACACATGTCCTTGGTTTTATCAATGTTGAGTTGGAGGAAAGCATTTTGACACCAGTCTACGAAGTCATCAACAACAGGACCATGTCCAACATCATTGTCATGAAGAAGACTAACAATAGCAGAGTCATCAGAAAATTTGAGAATGTAACTCCCATCATGTTGGCTACGACAGTCATCAGTATAAAGAATGTACAAAAATGGTGAGAGGCAACAACCCTGGGGTGTTCCCGTTGATATGAGAGTACTGTCAGATAAACATCCATTAACTCTGACCCTCTGCGTTCTATTAGTTAAAAAATCTATGATTGACGCTAAAACGAGAGATCAGTTTTTCAGCCAAAATATGGGGTTGTACAGTATTAAAAGCAGCGGACAGATCCGCAAATAAAATACGTGCGTGTGTTTTACCGCTTTCCAAATGTTGATGCACAAGGTTTCAGAGAGTCAGTAAAGCATCCTCCACCCCCCTTCCCCTCCTGTAGGTTTAAGAGAGTCAGTAAAGCATCCTCCACCCCCCCTTCCCCTCCTGTAGGTTTAAGAGAGTCAGTAAAGCATCCTCCACCCCCCCTTCCCCTCCTGTAGGTTTAAGAGAGTCAGTAAAGCATCCTCCACCCCCCTTCCCCTCCTGTAGGCAAACTGTAAAGGATCCAGTAAATGGTGAGTTTCCTTGTACATCAAAGTTCTCACAATCTGTTCAAACCTTTTCATAACTACAGACGTGAGAGAAACTGGACGAAGATCATTTAAAGCTTTAGGTGAAGGTTTTTTGGGGACTGGTACTATCACAGACTGTTTCCACAGTCCGCCTGCAGACACGTTTCAAGCCAAGTCAATCCTTTTGCACCAGAGGGTCTGGGCATTTGGATACCACACCTGTGTACTGCAGCCGCCTGCAGACACTTTTCAAGCCAAGTCAAGCCTTTTGCACCAGAGGGTCTGGGCATTTGGATACCACACCTGTGTACTGCAGCCGCCTGCAGACACGTTTCAAGCCGTGTCAAGCCTTTTGCACCAGAGGGTCTGGGCATTTGGATACCACACCTGTGTACTGCAGCCGCCTGCAGACACGTTTCAAGCCAAGTCAAGCCTTTTGCACCAGAGGGTCTGGGCATTTGGATACCACACCTGTGTACTGCAGCCGCCTGCAGACACGTTTTAAGCCAAGTCAAGCCTTTTGCACCAGAGGGTCTGGGCATTTGGATACCACACCTGTGTACTGCAGCCGCCTGCAGACACCTTTCAAGCCAAGTCAAGCCTTTTGAACCAGAGGGTCTGGGCATTTGGATACCACACCTGTGTACTGCAGCCGCCTGCAGACACCTTTCAGGCCAGGGTGAGCGAGTTTTTAGGGCTTAAAGCCGCGCAAGCGTTTCAAGCCAAGTCAAGCCTTTTGCACTAGAGGGTCTGGGCATTTGAATAGTGCAGCGTCAGCAGATCCGAGTGACACCAGTCCCTTCCCTGGAGTGTCATGCTTCGGTCTCACGCTTACTTGGTCCATTGGCAAGTCTGATGAACGCATGAGGCTCTGGAAGAAACCAAAAAATACCATAATGTATTAAAGCCACGTACTATACCGTACTCCGACACCCAAGCTTTTATGGGGTAAACTGCGGTCAGCAGACAATGTGCGAGGTCAGGGATTGTATCAAAAGCTAATCATTGTCTCGGTGTTCAGTTGGTTTTATCAAACTTCACCATCATTGTGGTACAGTCTGCATGCCTTACAACAATGCCGTGACGTTTTATTTTCAGTTTACAAAAAGAATTGTCACGGACCGCGGAAACTAAAGTATAAAACGTTTTAAAAGTCAGTACTCATTGGAAACCTTTTGTCAGAGTCAAACGTTCAAATCTTCTGTGAAAGACACACCGACAGTGAAGAATCATACTACACTGTATTTACCTCCATTAATCTGCAAATGTTCACATCTTCTATCAAAGACACGTGTCCACCGAGACTGAAAAAAGTATTGTCCTTCACTTGTTTTTGTTAAAATCTTCACTGATAGCGTAAGTGGCTCCCAGTCATGAAACTGTTGAAAACCCCAGAGAACTGACACGAAATTTAAGATTTAAAGATCAAAGCTCCCAACAAAAAGCTTTCCGAAGTGTGAAAACTGACATTTTACAAAGTAGACCGTGCAAGCAGAGTCAACTCTGTCACAGTCGCAGTGTTGTCAGCGTCCCTGAAACCCCCCCCCCCCCCCCAAAAAAAAAGCCAAGGGCAGCCTGATTTAACAGCTCAGTTTGCGTTTTGACACTGAGCGAGAAAGATCGTGCAGCACTCGACATCCGCTAGACACTGTTAGCGATGTGTCTCGCTCACTGGCCAAAAGCCAAATAATGTCACGGCAAACTCTGGTTTTATAAGGGTCCCCGAAGCGCTGAAAACTCTGCAACTGTGACAGAGTTGCCTGGCATATGCACAGTCGAAGGAGTCACAGTAAAAAATTTTCACTGACACTTCGGAAAGCTTTTTGTTGGGAGCTTAGATCTTTAAGGGGAAAAAAGTATTAGTTTGAAACTCACCGGTGTCTGAACGGAAAACGAGGAGGAGTACTGCGTCAGTGTGCTGGGTGTCGACTGAAAGCCCAAAAAACTGAAAAAAGTCTGGCGGCAATAAAAGGGCGAAACTGCGAGAGCTCCGCACAGTGTGCAGGCCGGTCCACGAGCCTGTCTCTGTGTGCGTCCAGTTTTGAGGAATTTCGAATAAAATTTGACCAGTCACACTGCCTGACAAAAACCAACATATCTGCCCACTACAGCGTCTGGACTGATGAACGACAAGCAGAATGGCTGACACTCAGTGCAGGGCGCGAAAGTTTGCCTGGACGCGTGGTGAGGTGTACTCGCGGACTTAGCTCATGTCTGCCTACTACAGCGTCTGGACAGTTGAACGACAAGCAGAAGAATGGCTGACAATTTCGCAGGGCGGCACGAAACCGAGTTAGCGTGCACGCGTAGTGTGACTGAGTTGTGCTCACGCACTGTCACGCACTGTCCGCTGTGCACGCCGGGTACACACAAACTTCGGCGGTCACGAGGGCAACAGTTTCTCAAAACAAGGCGCGTAACTGTTGCTGAAAACACGTGCACACTTCGTGCATGTCGCACACTGGTTACACTGTTTTCGCCCGTGCCTCACGTGCATCCTGCAACAGCAAGTCATCACGACACAGGCAGATAGCTCGTGAACAACTGTAGACACAGCGACTGGGCTAATCGTAGTTGCACGTGGAGCTACAGCAAGTGTTGTTGTTGTTTTTGGTGTGTGTGTGTGTGTGTGTGTGTGTGTGTGTGTGTGTGTGTGTGTGTGTGTGTGACGGTGTGTGTGTGTGTGTGTGTGTGTGTGTGTGTGTGTGTGTGTGTCACGGTGTGTGTGTGTGTGTGTGTGTGTGTGTGTGTGTGTGTGTGTGTGTGTGACGGTGTGTGTGTGTGTGTGTGTTCTATGTCTCCTTTACTCGGTTGTCCTCATATACTTCGTGTTGTAGTGAGTTGACTAGTAAAACACCCACTGAGTGTAAGGCCATCAGCAATGCCGTAAAGTAAACCTGCATTAAATAAATGATTCTCTCTCTCTCTCTCTCTCTCACACACACACACACACACACACACACACACACACACACACACACACACTTGTACACTTGTATCACGTTTTAATGGAATCTGACGATAACATATGTTTCCTCTGTCTATGTGAACTTATAGTCCGAGCGACAGACCATGATACCTTGTTTTGCATCATATATGGGATTTTTTTGTGGTTTCTAGATGAAAAAATGGTGCTGATTCCGAATCCGTCGAGTGCCAGACGGTAAATGTTGGGCAATTTGAAAGAGAGGCTGAAAATCAAAATGGCCGCCAAAGAACCTTAAAATGCTTTTGTTTTGTCGCACATATGTACGCAAGAACGTTTTATCAGTGATTTGAATGAAAAGAAAGGGTGCTGATTCCGAATCCGACGAGTGCCAGAGTGTACATGTTGAACATTTTGAAAGAAAGCCTGAAATACTAAACGGCCGTTTAAAAAACCCTGAAAAGCATTGTATTGCCGTATATATCAAAATATGTCACTTATTTTTGGAAAGAAACGACTTTTTTCAGTGGTTGTTACATGAAAAAGCATGCTGATTCCAAATCCGACGAGTGCAAGACTGTAACTGTTGACGGTATTGAAAGAGAGGCTGAAATTCAACATGGCCGACAAGAAACTTACATTGCTTCTTTTTACCGCCTACATGAGGTACAGTAACTAACTTTTCGCCAAAAACCAGAGCTTTTGAGTGGTTTCCGTATGAGGAAAGGGTGCTGAATCCGAATTCGACGAGTGCCAGACTGTAAATGTTACGCATTTCGAAGGAGATGCTAAAATTCAAAATGGCCGCCCAAACCTTAAAACGCGTTGTTTTGCCGCATAATGAAAATTGTACAACTTATTATTCAAAAGAAACGAAGTTATTAAAAGGTTTTCACATGAAAAAAAGGATGCTGATTCCGAATCCGACGAGTGCCAGACAGTAAAGTTTAGCATTTTGAAATAGAGGCTGAAAATCGAAACGGACGCCTAAAACTATAAACGCGTTGCTTGTCCGCAAAAAATGAAAATCAAGAATTTATTCTTTGACAGAAACGAGTTTTTAAAGTGGTGTATATGAGATAAAAGGATACAGAATCCGATTCTGATGAGTGCCAAACTGGAAATATTGTAAACATTTTGAAAGAGGCTGAAATTCAAAATGGCCGCCCAACATCATAAAACGCGTAGTTTTGCCGCATAAATGAAAACCAATAACTCATTTTCTGAAAGAAACGTGATATTTCCGCGTTTTTGTATGGGTAATGGGTGATGATTCAGATTCTGATGAGTTACATACTGTAAATGATGAAAATTTTGAAAGAGATGCTGAAATTCACAAATGCCTAAAAAGGAGCTGCATTGCATTAATTGTTTTGCCGAATATATGAAAAGCAAGAACGTCTTTTCAGAAAGAAAAAAACACGAGATTTTTCTGTGGTTTCTTTGTGCGAAAAGTGTGCTGATTCTGATTCCGAAGAGTGCCAGACTGTCATTGTTTCGCATTTTGAAAGAGAGGCTGAAATTCAACATGACCGCCACCCCCCAAAAATAATAACACGCGTTGTATTCTTGCAAATACGGAAAACAATAACTTCTTTTTTGTTAAAAGAACATGATGTTTCTCACTGTCTTGTCTGACAGAAGCTGAATCTAAATATCATTCATTTGCAATCGACATTGTGTACCCCTGCCGTACACAGACTCATTGCATTTTCTTTTCACATGCCCTCTTCGAATCGGATTTTCCCGGGCGAGTTCACTTTAAAGACGGCGGGGAAAGAGTGTGCAAAGCTCTGACGTCAGTAACACAGTAAAACATTTCCTGACGCAATCAATGTTCCCCGTGCAAAGTAGATCAGTCTTTTGACATACATTGTCTTCCTTGCCAGAAGGCGGGCTCCGGGCTGATTCTATTTTCTGGAATTACAAAATTTGCCCAACCTTTCCAGTCTGGCACCCGACGGATATCTGAAGAGACGTGACGGACCTTCACAAATCTGCAAAAAAATCTCATATATGATTCAGAGCAGGGTGGTGCATGACCGTAAGAAGGAGTGTCGCTCGGACTATTAGGGCCTGTCGGTAGCTCCTTCACCGTCCAGGCCAAGTCAATAAATGGCCGACTTGTCAATCTGTTTGAATTTGAATAGTCATGGTTTCAGCTGAAAATTTAATGTTCATTTAGGATAGCTGTCCCTCCTCAAATATCCTGCCCATCGGCAGAGACATCTCCAATCGTGTGTGTGTGTGTGTGTGTGTGTGTGTGTGTGTGTGTGTGTGTGTGTGTGTGTGTGAGATACGGCATTGACAACCCAAAAGGATCACCAGCATGGCTATTGAGAGAGAGAGAGAGATATCCAGCCAAACGGACACAGACAGAATAGCGCATTGCCACGGTAAGGGGCGTGTCCTGTCATTGCCTTACATGCAGCAGTGACTCGAAACATAAACATTTCTCTACACACACGCTGACTAGTTCTTCCTGGCCTTTACACATGCATTTGAACCTACTCAAGTCAGATCGCTTTAATCAAACTGTGTACAGAGAAAGCGGCAGCATTGTGTGCAGCACAAAGGCCTGAACCCGTCTCGTCAGTGTTCCCATGCCGTGAGAGCGCACCCCACCCGTTTATTCAAACGGGTGGATTCAATGGCCGTCTTTATGTTGCGTCGACCCGCGAGATAAATGTACCTTCCACCCAGAGGTGTAGACGGCTTGCTGGCACACCTTTAGGGCTGTGCTCGATTGTTCACTGCGGCGTACGCTCCTTGGTTTCCTTGAAACAAGTACGTGCGCTCGTCTTTGCGCTTGTTTGGTGCTTTCGAGTGTGCATAATGTTATGGCTGTTGAGATATGGAAGAAACACTGTCTTGACTGAATGAATTCGCGGATTTTTTTTTCTTCAGTTTAGTGCAGTCTAGAGGAAAAGCTGAACACAGAGAATGTAATGCAACTTTTTATTATTCATTTGCTGAGTCCCTGCGATTCTGTTGTTGTTATTTACACACACACACACACACACACACACACACACACACACACACACACACACACACACACACACACACACTGAGAATCGCACGCACGCACGCACGCACGCACATCTACTTCAACGCTGGCGATCAGAGAGAGAGAGAGAGAGAGAGAGAGAGAGAGACTGACTGACTGACTGAAACTTTATTTTCCAAGGATGAGAACATAGACGCACAGGTCTCTCTTACTGTCTGTCCTTGACGCGCGCGCGCGCACACACACACACACACACACACACACACACACACACACACACACACACACACACACACACAGAGCATACATAGAATTACATACATAGCACATGCTACACGCAGTGCCCACAGTAACTCACATACAGAGCATAGCTACCCAATACAGCACAGGGGTAACACACACACTGAGCAGTACAACATTAACATAAGTAATGGAAGTATAGAATACGCATATATAGGACGCATGAGGAAGCTATTAGAAAGGTAATAAAGGAATGGTTAAAGGTCAGTTTGCGGAAAAATAAAAATGATGATAAATTTTAGCTTTAAATATATGAGGGGAGTACGAGGGAGAGAGAGAGAGAGAGAGAGAGAGAGAGAGAGAGAGAGAGAGCTAACAGACAGACAGACAAAGAGGGAGAGAAACTCTTCAAAGTGCGTAACTCGCTCACTGTGTGTATTCCACTGCGCGTACGCCGTTGTATCAGTCGAGACACCCCCTGTCTCTGGACACAGGTATTTCCTCCCTTATCTCTGACCAGTTTGCCACATGGATTAACTAGAGTTGAACAACACTCAAATACTGACCGAAACGAAACAGGTATGTACTCAGTTTTATTCATTTTTGTTCGAAAATGTGACCACTAATACTAGTATGGGGGGGGGGGGGGGAGGGAGAGAGAGTGAGAGAGAGAGAGAGAGGAATGATTCAGGCCAATTTGTTCTAGACAGCGTTATACCGTTCATCGATTAACTTGATCAATAGCTGTGAAAGAGTCACTTGTACACAACGTTTCCAATAGGTATATGTTATTACTTTGGGGGTGTATAGGTACAGGAAGAACACAACAGGTTTCTGTGTAGGAACAGCTTCGGAGTTTTTAGTGATATCACGCATTTGTGTTTGAAAGCCACAAACCGACCATGTGACCTCGACAAAAGTGGTCTTTGTAAAATCATTTACACACAGGAACTCATACGTGAGAAGTCAGTAATCGATCTGAAACAAACTTTAACCATCAGTACACAGTGGTGTTCAGACTAGGAGCTGGCCACAGTTTACGTTGGGCTAGAACCAGTGGAAAGTGGGGTGTAGTCAACTTGCTTGTTTCCCGTGAAATTCAGCCACAAATAGCAGCGCCGCCAAGAGTTTCGGCAGAGCGTTTCGCCGAGTATCACCGAGTGTTTTATCCACGATCGGTCGTGTTTGTGACAATCGTAAACCTAGTTCGAGTTCTCTGCCCAATCGAAGGCTTCGGAAGGGACCTGCTGACTACTCCAAGACTCTGGACAAAGCGAAGTGAAACACCTCAGTGAGAGATGCCGCGTGAAGCATTTTGATTGTCAGCTTTCAAATCAAAGAAATGCAGGTAGGGACGTGGTATAAATAATTTTCCCAGTTCGGCGTCCCCGATTACGTAAAATACACCACACTCGTTTGTTGATTTCGACCGTAAAACTGCTCGTTAAAACTCGCAGTTTTACGGTCGAAATCAGCAAACTCGTGTGGTGTATTTTCCGTACAGTAATCGGGGGCACCTCATTGTGAAAACTCTATCTGTCTGTCTGTCTATCTATCTATCTATCTGTCTGTCTGTCTGTCTGTCTGTCTGTCTGTCTATCTATAATGGCGGCATTATGTGAGAGCAAGCATCATGGAAACTTTTGATGCGGAGTAGCACGGGAAACACTGGCGTCCGCTTTGACTGCACCCCGTGTAGAAGGTGTGAGCCGCTATAACGTTGCGGGATTTATCTTTCACATTCTGTCAACAGAGCTTAGCAATATGCCGGTGACGGGGGCTGGCGGTGTGGCCACCAAGTATACACTGGTTCTTATCAACTTTCTGTTCGTGGTATGTACAATTCTCTCTCTCTCTCTCTCTCTCTCTCTCTCTCTCTCTCTCTCTCTCTCTCTCCCTCTCTCTCGCTTTTTTTTTGTTCTTCTTTTTTTCTTTTCTTTTTTTCTTTCCCTTCGTCTTTTTATAATCTGTTGTTGTTGCAGTTAAGCAAGGACAGATTGTCAGACAGGTTCTCGTGAACCTGTATCTCAATCCTTGTGAAATAAAGTTTCATCATCATCATCATCATCATCATCATCTCTCTCTCTCTCTCTCTCTGGGAGCCGGGGTGGTCGAATGCTAGAGCGTTGGACTTTCAATGCTCGGGTGTGAGTTCGAATCCCGGCTGTGGCCAAATATTTGTGCTGGCCTTTTTCTCGTTGCCCAGTCTCTGATATCACCCTTATGTGGTGGAAAAGGACGTTAAACTCCCAAACACCCCCCCCCCCCTCTCTCTCTCTCTGAATATTTAATGTTCCTGAATGTTTGAATGTTGAATTTTTAATTTTCACTTCTTCCCTTTTTTAAACGGCAAGTTCGAGAATTGGCTGGAAGACAAAAACTTCGACCGTTTTCAAATAAAAGTTATTTCAATTTTTCTTTGTCTCTAGCTGCCTCTGTCTGTCTGTCTGTCTGTCTGTCTGTCTCTCTGTCTCTCTGTCTGTCTGTCTGTCTGGAACTACCCCGACGCTTTTCTGAGCGGTCTAACACAGACTTTTGTATATGAATGAGCGTCGGTCATGTGAGTGTGCGTGTTGTGATTCGTGGTGCTGGGCCCGTATGTAAAAGTCGAGGTTAATTTAACCCAGGGCTACGGGCCTAACCCAGATAGGACAAAAGAAACCCAAAAGCAAAATTAAATACAAAAGGAAGCGAAGAAAGAAGATTTTTTTTTCTATAACGGCTTAGGCATCTTGCTGGAATGGGCCCGCTTCTTGATTTAAAACAAAACACAACAGAAAATTTAACCCTAGAGTTAGTTTAGTTCGAGGTTAGACTCTAAGCTCGTTTAGTTCGAGGCTAAAGGCCCTAACCTCGGCTATTACATACGGGCCCTGACGTCAGGCAAACGAATATGAAAACTATTTGAATATGTCTGTCGGCTTTTTGCCAAATTCCATGTTAGTCAGTTCAGAATTTGACTATCAGTTGACGTTGTTTCAGGTGCTCGGTATCGCTGCTGTGACCGCTGGAGGATGGGTTTTGCTACAAGACGAAGAACTTCGACCTCTGACCTTTCTGGGGGTCGTCACCAATGACCTTGGCATGCTGCAGAACGCTGCCATTCTCATGATAACTTCCGGTATCATCGTCTTCGCCCTGGGCATTCTGGGATGCTGCGGGGCCTACCGTGAATTGAAATGCATGCTGGGACTGGTACGACATTTTTCAAATTAATTTGTACCGGTCTTGAGACAAGTGTTGCGCGTACTGGCAGATACGTTTCCGTTTTGTTCAGCAATCAAATCTTTGGCGTTTCTTTCTCATCGTGTGTGTGTGTGTGTGTGTGTGTGTGTGTGTGTGTGTGTGTGTGTGTGTGTGTGTGTGTGTGTGTGTGTGTGTGTGTGTGTGTTTCAGTATATCGGTCTAATCGTGCTGGTGATCTTCGTGACAGTGGCCGCGTGTGCTGTAACTTTCCTCTACAGAGACGAGGTAATAGTAATATCATCATTATCATCATCGTCATCTTTTTTTCTTCCTTTTTTAAAGTGTACAGTTTGTTTTATTACAGATAGACGTTGGAGAGGATTTTGTGTGGATGGTATATCGTTTTAATGGACAGTTGATGAAATGATAATAATGATGATGATGCTAATAATAATAATTAATAATAATAATAATTATTATTATTGTTGTTGTTGTTATTGATACATTGTTAGTTCTTTTGCTTGTTGTAGACAAAGATTGTGTATATTTCTTGTTACTCTTAGTCTCACTTTGGAAAATTCACTCTAGGTTGAAGAAAAACTGTTGGATCGACTGAGAGAGGGTGTTGTATACGAATATCAAGGCTTCACAAGCTCGGAACGACCGTTTTCAACCGCCCTCGACTACGCTCAAATAGAGGTGCGATTTCGGAATACATAAACACTTCAATGGATATTTGGTCTGTTTCTCTGTCTGTCTGTCTGTCTGTCTGTCTGTCTGTCTCTGTCTCTCTCTCTCTCTCTCTCACACACACACACACACACACACACACACACACACACACACACACACACACACAGAATATCAGGAAAGGTTATAATTGAATGTGTGTGTGTGTGTGTGTGTGTGTGTGTGTGTGTGTGTGTGTGTGTGTGTGTGTGTGTGTGTGTGTGTGTGTGTGTGTGTAGTTTGAGTGCTGTGGAGTCAGAAATTACTCAGATTTTCAACAGTCAAGTAACTGGACAGTGAGAAACTCCGCCGTCATCCCGATCAGCTGCTGCGTCATAGACAAGTGAGTAGTTCCATCTTTGCTCAGCAGCGTTATGTTTTGAAACAGTTTCGCTCGTGAGTGCGGCTGTACGCTACAAACACTCTATCTTGATGATTAGTAGATCTCTTAATGCGATACAATGTTGTTTACGCTTTGCGCGAGCGGTCGATCATTCAAACTTTGTTCTTAATCACTTACAGTATTACTGCCATGAGTGTATGTGATGGGTGTATGAGCGAAGATTGCGTATGGGTGCATGGTTGATGGGTTTTTTTTTTTTTTTACATGGAGATTCTGTTCTTATGTGAAGAGCTGTACACCATGTTTCCCTGAGGGGATTAATAAAGTTATTCTTATTCTTAAATTCAATGACTGTTGTTACACCACTGGAGCGCTCAGTGTGGTCGCTGCGTCATGCCTCTACTGGCTGGGGGAGCCGGGGTGGTCGAATGGTAGAGCGTTGAACTTCTAATGCTCGGGACGTGAGTTCGATCCCGGCTGGGGCCAAATATTTGTGCTGGCTTTTTCATCGTTGTCCCGTCTTTGATATCACCCTATGTGGTGGAAAAGGACGTTAAAACCCCCAAACTCCCACCCCACCCACCCTCTACTGGCTGAGCGCCAGAATTTCAGACGCTGTCACTGTCCAGGTGTCTAAGTGGTGTGATGATAGATACCAGCTCAGAAAGATCTGCGAGCATTTAGAATGGCAGCATAGTAGCATTCATCCCTTCTATACCAGAATGTTCCAAGATAACGAAGCTTCATTTCAGACAAGGTTTACTGGGGAACAGTTGGTTTAAACAGGTTTATTGCAATACAATTTGTGCCAAGTAAACAAACAATTACTGACCATGAACAAGCATCTCTTATAATAATGCTCAGCGGTAAACAGCTCCACTAATGTGAGTTCGCCTGTACGCTCAAAATTGTCTCTTGAATGGATCTAAATGCAACGAAAATATAAACGACCCGAAACACTTCTTGACAGCGAGTGACCGCAACACTTTGGCAGACGCCTGAAGTTTACGTCACATTGAACGTTCCGTTGGCGGAGTGGCCGTCTGTGAGATGTTGTAATCCTGCATGGCATGTGTCTAACTCGTAAATGTTAGACGCCACAAACACACCATCATCATCATTATGTTATACGACATGCAGCGTTAGCGGGGTTTTTTATGTTTAATACCAGGGACGCTTATGAAGAAGGCCAGTTCTACATCATTCAAGACCGAACGTGCGCCCAGTCCCCTAACTCTACCAATTCCCATATTGACACGGTGAGTTTGAGACAACTCTTTCTTTCTATCGCATGCAGTTGTTGGTTGCTTCCCCCTTTGGGACTCTCTCTGTCTCCCTCTGTCTGTCTGTCTGTCTGTCTGTCGGTCTCTCTCTCTCTCTCTCTCTCTGTCTCTCTGTGTGCTGATAATGGTGACAATGTTGGATTTTGTATGTTTATTAGTGTAGCAAGGACAGATAGTAAGAGAGACATGTGCGTCTAATATCTCATCCTTGAAAAATAACGTTTCAGTCAGTCAGTCTCTCTCTCTCAGGGTGTTAGGTGCTAGGGACTGCCTCTATTGTCCCTTCCGGCTGTTGAGTCAGTGCTACCCTGTGAATGCTGCTTCAGTCTCTACAAGTTTGTAAGAGCTGTGTCAGACACTGTTAAACAGCTGCATTTGTGAGCATAGACCCTGTAGCTCTTTTCTGGCTGCAGCGCGAGGCCCTCGTGCTTTGGCAACTGGTATTAATCGAAACGAAAGTACGGTCCACGACAGGAGGGCCTCGTGCTGCCGGCGGCTAATACCATGCCGTTACTATAGGCACGAGGGCCCCTTGCTGCGGGCAGCCGGTACCAGTCGCTATAGGTACGAGGGCCTCGTGCTGCGGCCAGGAACAGCGCTTAATCATGTCACTCTGGCAGAAAATGAGTTAATCTGTTGCAATTGCCTGCAGCCATGTTACGGGAAACTGAAGACGTGGATGGAGGAGCAAGTGCACGTCATGGGAGGAGTGGTCATCGCTATGATTGTACTGGAGGTACGTTTGGAACTATTCAAGTTTTTGCCTAGAAATAGCCTAAATCCTATACGTAAGGTCATGGACTGTCTATGTTTGTTGTCTTCTCGGTGATCATTGCCTCTCTTCTGCGCTTTTCTTGCTGCCCCCTGGCATGCACCCTGCCCTACCAAACACAAAAATCGCGAAAATCACGCTTTTTCGTTGGAACAAACTCACTACAAACTAGCACACTCACGAAACAGGGCACTTCAGACAAACACCAGACTTCACCCCACGCACAGGTCTGTCTTACTATCTATTTTTGCTACACTAATAAACATACAAAATGCAACATCGTCGCCACGCACATACTCGCGCGCGCGCGCACACACACACACACACACACACACACACACACACACACACACACACACACACACACACACACACACACACACACACAAGGCTTACTCATATAGTTTTCCTATCATTATTCTTTCTCCGTCTCGACTGTTGTTCTTCCTCATCATCGTCATCATCATCATCATCATCAGTCTACGTCTTCTGCTGGTGCTTCTTCTTCTTCTGACACTTGTGTGTTTCTACATCTTTCCTGAACAAGCCTTTCATAAACCTATGTGTTGCCTGTTGCTGATACTCTTTTACTTCGCTGTATTCCAGGTCCTTGCGATCGTGTTTGCCGTTCTGATGATTATGCCAGCAAGAAAAAACACGGACTATCTGTACAGGGTGTAATTGTCAACACCTTTGGACCAAATTATTGACTCAGTAACACACAAAATGTCTGCCACGATAGCAAGAATAAATACACGGACTTTCTGTACATAGTGTAATTGTGAACACCTTTGGACCAAATTATTCACTCAGTAATACACAAAATGGCTGCTGTCTTAATGATCATACTAGCGGACTGTCTGTGCAAAGTGTAATTGTGAACACCTGTGTACCAAACTATAGACTTAGCAACATGTAAGATAGCTGCCGCTGTTTTGATGATCAAGCCAGGAAAAAAACACTTACTATTTGTACAGAGTGTAAATGTGAACACCTGTGGACCAAACTACCACAGCTTCTGAATAACTATTAGAAATGGCAGATATAGCAGTGAGTATTGTACCATCGTACGTCCTAACCAACGACAGAAATCCATCTTCTTCTAGCAGCCGAACTAATCCCAACACAAAATCCAATGCACTTTTCTTGGTTTTTCTTGCCTTCTCGTTAGCCTAAAAAAAAAAAAAAAAAAAAAAATCCGCAGTAATACGCGGCTTGACATTTTCCTCTAGATACTGTTTCAGGAGGGTATTAGTAATTCCATAGCCTACCTTCAGAAACGTGATCCGACGTTTTCTGGCTTTACTCCAGGATTTCTCTCTCTCTCTCTCTAATTTGCTTTTTACGGTGTGTGCAGGATTTTTGCTTTAATATTTTCTTATTCATGTTATTTTTTTCCCCATTTTTCCCCATTTCTTGTACATTTTCAACGACGGCGTTGAGATTTTCCTTGTATTAATGCAATCGTTAATTTTTTTTTTCTGATGTAGTATCCTGAATTGTAAGACAACGATGGGAAAAAAAAAAAAAAAAAAACCCTGCAGCGCAGACAGGGATAAAGAAAATGTGAGTGAAACATGAGTATTTACCGGAAAGGAAAGTCAAGCCGCATAAAAATACAGCGCATTGTTGCACTAAATAATTTCAGATTCAGTTTTTTTTTCCTTCTGATTTTGGTATAGCTTTCCCCCTTTTTTCTGTGGACGTTTTTATGATGACAAGGGTGTGTGTGTGTGTGTGTGTGTGCGTGCGTGCGTGCGTGCGTGCGTGCGCTTCAGATAATATTGCATTTGGATAGGTATTCTGAAATAGGCACGTGCTGTGTGATGGTACTGGGAATTTTAGCGACATTGGAGTATATACGTATGTATTTAAAAAAAATTAAACCTTACAAAAACTTCTGTGTAATCGCATCGGACCGATTCATTTGAGATGCTTGCACACACACACACACACACACACACACACACACACACACACACACACCCCTATCGCTACACTGACTTGCTAGTGTATATATATATATATGCACTCTTTCATTCACTTGGCACGGGGGAATCTGACTACCACACAAACAAAACGTTGCCTTTAACCACGTGTCAGTGTTTCTTAGCTGGTAAAGTTCGACCGTTAGGGAGTGCAAATGTATACCAGTCATACGCAGGAGGGGCAAATAAACTCCAGTCGTCCACTAACGGGGGCGACTGTATCCCCGCAACTCGGCAGGGGGTGCAAATGTACTCTGCGGTCTGGCGAGGTGAAGTCCCGTGGCCGCTGACTTCGTTCTACGACACTACTTTATGCGAAATATCGACGGAATTGACTGGTATACATTTGCACCCCCTAACGGGCGAACTACACCAACTGAGCCATACCAACTGAGCGTCAGTGTTGGACAATGGTGAACTTTGCCGGCGAATTTCATTTTTCTTGCAGAAAACGTCGCCATTTATCACAGAAAAGGCCATCCTCTAGAAGACGCGTCGGTAGTTCGAATTTTAAAGATATGTCCTCAGCTTTTAAACTGATGTTTAGCTTGTCGGAGGTACAATGTGCAATTTGTATTTTGCACCCTACACATTACACTCTCAGTTGTTACTGGTGTTTATAATTGAAACACAGTTGTGCCGAGTGAACTTTGTTGCGGAGCTGAGGACACCCTGACGTCATAACTGTTCTTTTTCTCTTTCTTTCTTTCTTTCTTTCCTTTTTCTCTTCTTCTGTCTTTTCTTCTTATTATTATCTTTTTCTTCTTCTGTCGCCTGTTTTTCTTCGTCTTCTTCGTTATTTCTTTCTTTCTTTTCGTTTTCGTTTTCTCTTTTTCTTCGTCTGTCTCTTCTTCGTCGTTTGATCTTTTTTTTCTTTCTTATCCTTCTTTATCTTTTTTGTCGTTTTTTTTCTTCTTCGTCGTTGTCGTCATCATCTTCATCATTATCATCTTCTTCGTCGTCGTCATGGTCGTCATCATCTTCATCATCATCATCTTCTTCGTCGTCGTCTCCTTTTTCGTCTTCTTCTGCGTTCCATGGAGTTAGACAGGAGTCGAGCGGATCAGCCGGTTTAGCGTCAGACCGGAGATCAGAAGGCCGAGGGTACAAACTTCGACAGAGCAAAACTTTGTACAGGCTTTTTGAAGTGCCCTTCGTTCTTTAAAACTACATTCGGTGTGGACAGAAAGACCTCAAAACATTCACCGACCCTCCCCGAGTTTGCCTTGAGAATTTGTCTCTTTAGCAGCCATCCCACAAGACATGCTCGCTATAAAACATGCTAGTTGTATGAATCGTTTCAAAGTCACCCAGCCAGTTTTGCAAGAATTGGTAACTCTGTAGATCATTTCTTTGATTTTGCTTATCAAGACAAGAAGACATTCCGCAATATGTCAGCCTTGTGAATGTATGTTTAATATTTTCATTGCCCGCAAGAAACCTCTCCGGAACCTTGTGAATCATTCCTGTTTTCGCCGCCAGACATTCTCTTTGCAACATGTTAGTCCTACATCTTTTACTTTCCACGAGTTTTCTCCTGAAAAATCTGGCTCTGTGTGGAACACCACTCACTGAAGAAGCAAGCCGCGGCCCGCGTGTGGCCAATCCCCTTCAAGACCAAAGAAGTGTATCTCTCAGAAGAAATAATGTGAGCGTTACATCCTTACTGTCTGGAGAGGAAGATGACAGTGACGTTGAACTTGTCGATGTGGAAAAGGACACATCAGACGGAGTATTACCCGAAGACCAAGACTGTTCATCGATGTGGGAAGACACGGAGTTCGTGGATGTTTCTGCAGAGTTCGCAGACGTCGGGTGTGTTTACAGCAGCATCCCCGTTGCTTTCGACGACAAACTGGAATTGCGCTACACATCGGAAAACAACTCAGGTAACTGACATGTAGCAAGATTCTGAGTGACAAGTCAGTGCAGCCAATCGCAGTGCATCGATACTCCGACAGACAAATCACACGCATGGGATTAATAATAATAATAATGAATTGTACTTATATAGCGCAAAATTCTCACAGAGTGACTGAATGCGCGTACTCCCGCACTCATACCAACAAATATGCACGCGCGCGCGCGCGCGCGCACACACACACACACACACACACACACACACACACACACACACACAGAGCAGCTGAATCAGGATGAGGTAAGTGGGCTTAGTCGAAAGCCAGCCGGAACAGATGCGTTTTCAAGTCAGACTTGAAACGATCTATGTCCGACTGGTCTCTCAGGCCGACAGGTAGTGCGTTCCCGAGTGACGGGGCAGCAAAGCTAAACGCGCGCTCGCCTACAGTTTTGAGGTTTCGACGGGGAACATTCAAAGTAGTTTTTCAGATTACCTGTCGGAGTATTCGAGGGTTTCCTGCCAGAACGTCCTATCTCTCTTCTTTCCATCTGTATCGATAGCACGGAATCCTCGATTTGCTGGACAAAGCTGTGTAATGGCAAATCCACAGTAAATCCATGGTGACATTCTCTTGAAAAAGACCATAACGTCAGTGTCTTTCATCTTGAAATCACCCATTTTCCCATCAATTGAAGTCATGGATTTACTGTGTTGCACGGCAGAAAGAAATGAGATGAGTTATCAAGGAGAATCAGAGGGCGTGGTTACTGGCCTGTTGGCTACATGGTAACTGATCTTGTCAAATGTAGCGAGTTTTTCTTTCACGGAGATAGAAGGTTCGTAAGATACACTATCCACAAGAAGAATGGTACTTCTTTTTCAACTGCCTGTGCGTGCGTGCGTGCGTGCGTGCGTGCGTGCGTGTGTGAGTACGTGCGTGCGCGTGCATGTGTGTGTGTGTGTGTGTGTGTGAAAAGAACTCAGAAGTCCGGCTCATGCACGGGATATTGAGGTATGCGTACGGTATCCACAGGTCTGATGTTCTCCCAGGCTCAGGTCTATGTTCCCCTAGGTGTATGTGCGATCAGATCTATGTTCCCCCATGTCTCTGTTCCTCCAGGTCTATGTTGTTCTCTCGGGTCTATGTTCTCCCAGGTCTACGTTCCACTCGGTGTATGTTCTCCCAGATCTATGTTCCTCCAGGTCTACGTTCTCCCAGGTCTATGTTCCTCCGGGTCTATGTTCCTCCAGGTCTATGTTCTCCTAGGTCTATGTTCCTCCTGGTCTATGTTCTCTAAGGTCTATGTTCACCCAAGTCTATGTTCTCCCAGGTCTATGTTCCTCCAGGCCTATGTTCTCCCAGGTCTATGTTCCTCCAGGTCTATGATCTCCCAGGTCTATGTTCCTCCAGGTCTATGTTCTCCCAGATCTATGTTCCTCCATGTTTATGTTCTCCAAGGTCTATGTTCTCCCAGGTCTACGTTCCACTCGGTGTATGTGCGACCAGGTCTATGTTCCTCCAGGTCTATGTTCTCCCAGGTCTATGTTCCTCCAGGTCTATGATCTCCCAGGTCTATGTTCCTCCAGGTCTATGTTCTCCCAGATCTATGTTCCTCCATGTTTATGTTCTCCAAGGTCTATGTTCTCCCAGGTCTACGTTCCACTCGGTGTATGTGCGACCAGGTCTATGTTCCTCCAGGTCTATGTTCTCCCAGGTCTATGTTCCTCCAGGTCTATGTTCTCCAAGGTCTATGTTCCTCCAGGTCTAGGTTCTCCCAGGTCTATGTTCCTCCAGGTCTATGTTCTCCAAGGTCTATGTTCTCCCAGGTCTATGTTCTCCCAGATCTATATGCTCCTGGCTCTATCTTCCCTCTATGTGTCATTGCATACTTAGGGTTAGCGTTAGGAACATAGACCTGTGGTTGTTAAGTCCTGGTAAAATCACTTTTTAACGGCGTAAAATCACAGGGTGATTTTCACTCATGCAGAGTTTCACTCGTATTCGACTCCTAAGTTCTTCTCAAGCGTTCTAGCTCAAATTTGAATATTTACAAGCAAAAATGGATCAATCTCACCTTTCACTCCACACTTCGTCCCCGTGTGCAGTGCGGGCTTCTCCTTTCAGGGGAAGTGAATTCAGTAGGTGAAGGTCGGCGGAGCTTGTGTGAAGTTTGGAGACCTCAAAGGGGATATCAGTAACAATAAGCGGTGAGTGTGCTTTGAACTTAAAAATCTGAGTTGGATCCATTTTTGCTTGAAAATGTTCAAATTTGAGTTAGAATGCTTGAGAAGAGCTTAAGAGTCGAATACAAGTGAAAATCTGCATGAAAATTAAGCCTGTGATTTTACGCCGTTAAAAAGTGATTTAACCGAAGTCCTGTCTAAGGTTTTCTTCTTTCGCAACACTCGGCAATTTTATTTTCCCCTCAGGATACATTCAAACCCCTAACTTTGACAGTACAACTCGCTACAAATCCAACATGAACACCTGGGTCGGAGTTGCCGTTCCTGCCGGCCACGTGGTCTTCGTCAGCATGAGCTTCCTGGACGTGTCCTGCGAGGACTCGGTTTCGCTGTACAAGGGAGGTAACTCAACTTCCGGTGGGACCGTCGTCTGGCAGAAGTGCCACGTCTTCCTCCCCAGACCAGTTCTGCTGGACACCAGCGAGTTTCACGTTCACTTCAGAAGCAGTAAGTACACCGGTAGGGGAAACGGTTTCCATTTGCTGTTCTCGTTCCACGAACGGTCCGAGGCTTTGCGAGAACTGGAGCACGGCAAGTGGAACTGCTCCGTGACGCACTGGGCTGACTTCAAGCAGCACTTCCCTTGTAACCTGCGTCAAGACTGCGTCAACGGGGAAGACGAACTGGAGTGTCCTTACACTCATAAATGTGGGCTGGGACGTGTCTGGGCGCATAACAGGTGGGTGAAATGATCAGTTCAGCTCAGTTCAACGCGGTATTTCTGCGCTCGGAAATGTCTGTATGCGCGCCATCCCATCAGTCTCTGACTAATTTCCCCATTGTCGTCTTTCCGGTGCTGGTCCATATCGTTCTTTGTCTCCAAACTGATCAGCAAGATTGGAAAATCCGCAAAGAGAGAGAGAGAGAGAGAGAGAGAGAGAGAGTGTGTGTGTGTGTGTGTGTGTGTGAATTCCTCAGCTGTACAGCATAGAGGCGAATCTGACACAGCGGCACACTTAAGTTTCAGCGTTTCGGAAGCCGCTCTAAACCTCAGGCAACAACTGTAGCCTTGACCCGCTCCCTACCAGTGTTCTCTATGAGTGTTTGGATGAACTGTTGCCGGCAGTGACGAATATGATCAATGAATCTCTGTCCTCTGGCATATTCCCCTCTATCTTTAAGACTGCATTAGTGAAACCGCTTCTTAAGAAACCCTCTCTCGATCCCAACAGTCTCAAGAACTATCGGCCGGTGTCCAATCTCCCATTCCTGTCCAAGATCACCGAGAAAATTGTCCTCTCTCAACTTCTCCAGCATCTAAACTCAAACAACCTTCTGAGCCTCTATCAGTCTGCTTACCGCCCCGGTCACTCCACTGAAACTGCGGCTGGGGCCAAATATTTGTCCTGGCCCTTTTTCTCGTTGCCCCGTCTTTGATATCACCCTTACGTGGTGGAAAAGGACGTTAAACTCCCAAACACCCACCCCACCCACCCACTGAAACTGCACTCTTGAAAATAGTGAATGACCTCCTGCTGTCTCTTGACGATGGTAAAGTTTCTGTTCTCACGCTGCTGGATCTTTCCGCAGCTTTCGACACCATAGACCACCAGATTCTCCTTCACAGACTTCAGCATGTTTTTGGCGTTCATGAGACTGCCCTGGCATGGTTTAAACCATATTTAGCGGACCGAAGCCAGACGGTCTCTGTCAGTGATCGGCTATCAGATCCGACTGTGCTACAGTTCGGCGTCCCCCAGGGGTCCGTCCTCGGGCCTGTGTTGTTCACAATGTACGTCCAGCCGCTGTCCCAGGTCATTGAACGCTTCTCCATCTCGTACCACGCTTTTGCTGACGACACGCAGCTTCATGATTCGTGCCCGCCTGATCAGATTCATGACACCATTAAGAGTCTTCAGGAGTGTATCTCAGAAATTAAACTATGGATGACCTCAAATAAACTTAAATTAAATGATGACAAAACTGAGGCCATGATTGTTGCCTCACCGAGAATTTCCCGGTCAGCCTCACTCCCTCAGTCCATGGAAATATGCAGTTCCACAGTGCAGTTCTCTCCTCATGTAAAAAACTTAGGTGTAACTCTGGACAGCAGTCTCTCAATGAGTAGTCATGTCGCAAACGTCTGTAAGTCTGCCTACATTGAGCTGAGACGCATTGCCTCAATCCGCCACTACCTCACAGAGGATGCGACTAAAGTTCTTGTTTGTGCTTTTGTCTTGTCGAAGCTGGACTACTGCAATGCGCTCCTGGCTGGCTGCCCTCAGTTCCTCCTGAACAGACTTCAAACGGTTCAAAATGCTGCCAAAGAAAACAGATCACGTCACACTCCTTCTTCGCACTCTGCACTGGTTGCCTGTGTCCTCTAGAATTCAATACAAGATTTCATCCCTTACGTACAACTGTGTCACCTCCTCCTGTCCTCCATATATGTCTTCTTTGCTTCAGCTTTACACTCCATCTAGACAACTTCGTTCTGCTGCTGACACTAGGAAACTCCGTGTCCCTCATGTCAAGACAAAGACCTTTGGTCAGCGTAGTTATTCATACCAGGGTCCGACTTGTTGGAATGATCTCCCAGTCTCGATCAGATATGCAGACACAAAACTATCTTTCAAAACAAATTTGAAAACCCACCTCTTCACAGCCTTCAACCAATAACTGTTGCCACATCTTCATCTTGCTGGTCGTGTGTCTGTGTGTGTGTGTGTGTGTGTGTGTGTGAGCCAGGGGAAGCTCGTGTATGATGCTGCACATCATGTGTTTTTAGTTAAATGTATGTGTGTTTCTGGGTGAGTGAGTGTGTGTTCTCTGTAAGGCGCCCTGAGCTCCCGCGAGAGGGAGGGCGTCTTTTTAAGTACCCATTTTATTATTATTATTTATTGTTGTTGCGGGTGGGGAGAGTCGGGGAGGGAACAACAACAACAACAACACAACAACAACAAACAACCTCATAACATCTGGTAAGTATCTGGCACCTCGCGAGTACCATGATATATTTGATATAACGTAAAGTAAAATGTTGTAGCGTAACGTAGCGTAAAGACGCGACATAATGACACGACACGGCTCAAAAGTATCGTCAAATGTGACGTAATTCTGCAGATGTTACATCTACGTCATTCCTGACAAGCAACCTCTGACGTGGGGAGAGGCAGCCACCTTGTGCCTGCTGCAAGACAAGAACGCCCAGCTGGCCAGTCTAACAACACACCATGAAATGCAAGCTCTACACCGAGCACTGGCCAGTCGGACCATGGACAGAGTATTTGTAGGACTGACCTCAGCTTCTGCCTGGGACATACCGCTCATGTAAGTGTTTTTCTTCCCCGAGTAGGGTTGGGGCTTTTGTCGTTGTGTGTGTGTGTGTGTGTGTGTGTGTGTGTGTGTGTGTGTGTGTGTGTGTGTCCCTGACTTTCGGGCAAAACCAGAAAGCCACTTCAACCAAATCCACTCACGTCAACTATGCCGCTCTTCTGCGCAAAAAGTCCCGCTTCACTGGCAGCTTGCCTCCTGTTGCTACCTCCTGGCATGTACCTTGCCCTACCGAATACAAAAATCACTAAAATCACACTTTTTCTTTACAACAAAAATCACTACAAGCCAGCACACTCGCAAAACAGGGTCCATAAAAAAAAAGCACCGCACTTCACTCCACGCGCAATTTATGTCCTTACGTCTCTTCGAATCCCGCCGGCTGGGGCCAAATATTAGTGCTGGCCTTTTTTCTCGTTGCCCCGTCTTTGATATCACCCTTATGTGGTGGAAAAGGACGTTAAACTCCCAAACACCCACCCCACCCTCCTTACGTCTCACCGTCATGTCCACCAGATACCGGGACATGTGGACATGGGCAGACGGCACTGTTGCCTACAGTCTCGCCATCACCGCTGCAGCCTCCAGAAAACCAGACTGCGCCCTGATCCGCAAACCCACACCATTATTGTCGATGCGAAGGCCTGGTTTGGAACTGAGTGCTTGCGGTGTTGAGCACACAGCGCATGTACTGTGCGAGCTGGCAGACTCCCATACATCAAAGAGAGAACACATCGGGAGGACGATTCCTAAACTCACTGCGTTGGAGAAGACGAATTTTACGGAGCAGTTTGTACAGTGCCCAGACCTACACTGGTCGCACTCCTTTCTTGCTTGTGACGTCGACAGTTCGTGTTGGTCACGTGGTGGTGGAGGGGGTTCCTGTCTGGCGCCTCTCGACCCCCTTCCTCCGTCCCTCACGTGCGGCAATGGTAACCAGGACGTGCCGTACACGTTGGTGTGTGATCACCGGGCTGACTGTACGGACGGTAGTGACGAGGACTTCTGCGATTTCCCAGCATGCAACCACGCTACGGAAATAAGTTGTGGCAATGATCAGGTTTGAACGTAGTTGGAGTAGGCAACAACAGTCCCAGAATGCTTCATATCTTGCACACATCTAAATCGCTTCAGACTTGGAATCAGCGAGCTCAATACACATAGACATAGGTATATTGATGAAAACCGAACTATTAGTACATGTCCCTTTTGTCCGACGGAGGTGGAAAACGAGTATCATTTTCTGTTCTATTGTAAAGCTTATAACCACATCAGTCAATGTTTACTCGGAGGATGTAAGATTTAGTCAAGTCATGTCATGTAAAAATAAAAGTACAATACGACAGCTGGCGTGGTTTCTATTGAAAAGTTTCCAGATTAGAAGAATTCAGCACGTCTTCAACAAGAAATGTTTACATGTGTTGCTCCCGCCAGGTTGTTGGGCTTGGTGCAGCCAGCTTCCTGAGCCTTTTGTGCTTAATTTACGTGTTCAGTAGTTTGTTTTTCTGATAAAAATGGGTCCTTTTCTCACATGGTTTCTCGCAATGTTTTGATGAAATATTAAATTTATTCATTTTTGTATCATTTCATCTATGTATGTACATGTACAACAACTTGTGAGACGTGTTGATATAGGCCAAGGCCTAAAAACCTGTCTGAGTCTGTCTGAAACTGAAACATCTAAATGGTATAATGTTCTTGTCCTCGTTATAATCCTAGGTCGGTCTGTGAGCTTAATAGACCTGCAGGTGGTATCTTTAAAGGTGATTTTCTGTAGCACGTGAATTTTTTTTTTTAATTACAGACATACATACTTACATGCGTACATGTACGTACAGACATGTAGACATAAACATAATTATCTTCTTACATGCTTACAGGCATACCGCGTGCTTGAACACGATACAACTGCAGAATAATAAATAATAATAATAATAATAATAATTATGAATAATAATAATAACATTGTTATTTCATAATATGCTAGGGTCATGGAGAAAATATATATATATATATATATAGCCCCCTCTCCCCCCCCCCCCCTTTCGCAAAAAAAAAGAAAAAAAAAGGTAAACTATTCGTTTTTTGTGCAGTGTGTACTGGCAACTGCGTTGTGTGACGGGATGGTTGACTGTGTTAACAGTGCCGACGAGCGGCAATGTCTCCCTTCAGAGAGATCTCTAGGTATTGTCACTCCATATCCTCCGATCACTATACGCTTCGGCAAAATGGGAAAATTCACTGTGGACAGTTTGGAAATCTTCGACAATTCACTCACCTGTTCTGAGACCCACTTTGCCTGTGTGGTCCAAGAATACTGTCTGCCGGTGTACGTGCGCTGTAACGGCGTGTACGACTGTCCGGGCAAAGAGGACGAGGCGGAGTGTGACAGCTACACGTGTCCCGGGTTCTACCGGTGCCGGGCTTCCCGTGTGTGTGTGCACGCCGACCACTTGTGTGACGGTGTGTTCCACTGTCCGCAGCGCGATGACGAGCTGCTGTGTGGTTCCTCGTGTCCTCTGGGATGCACGTGCTACGGGACGGCGTTCTTCTGTACACAGGTCACCACTCAAGGCAGCCACACACAGCTGCGGTTTCTGGACGCAGGCGGCACTGGTTTGACACTTGGTGATGTCGTCAACAACACGATGTTGATTCACCTGAATCTTACTCAATGCAACTTGACACGCGTGGACAGGGTGAGTCTGCCAAACTTGCGGAGCCTCGACCTCAGTGACAACACACTGACATCAGTCAACTTCAGTGACTTTCACCTCTTACCTAATCTGCAGACTTTGTCCCTTTCCGGGAACCCACTGTCCACCTTTTCCCACAGCACGGAGCTGCCCATGAGCTCGCTGATATTACTCGACATGTCCCGGGTGATATTACGTGAGCTGCTCACAGATTTCTTCAGCGTCTTTCCGAACTTGAGAACCATGAACCTGTCAAACAGCGCAGTGGACAGAGTGGTTGGTGACGGTTTCGGGTTCATGAAGGAGCTTCTTGTGCTTGATCTCCGGGGTTGCCCGATGACTGTCTTCCCTCGAGGCTTGGTTGAGGGATCGGGGAAGTTAGAGATTGTGTACGCAGACAGCTTCAAGCTGTGTTGTCCTGGTACGCTTCCGGTCGGCTTCAACCCCTTGCACTGTCACGCGCCTTCAAACGAGATCTCGTCCTGTGAAGCGTTGCTCCGTTCTGACGCATACCGACTGTTCCTGTCCTTCATTTGCGTGCTTGCGCTATTCGGGAACTTCGGCAGCCTACTGTTTCGCGCCTTGAGCGAAGGTCGGAGTAAACTCGGCTACTCTACCTTCGTTACCCACCTGTGCGTGTCTGACTTTATGATGGGAGTTTACCTGGCCGTCATAGGTGTGGCCGACCGGTTGTACATGGGTGACTATCTCTGGAATGACGTCATGTGGAAGGGGAGTGTCTTCTGTAAAGCAGCCGGCTTTCTGGCGCTTGTGTCATGTGAGGTGTCGGCCTTCATCATCACTCTCATTACACTCGACCGCATTCTGGTTATTCGCTTTCCTTTCAGCGAACTTCACTTCCGGAAATTCTCGGCTAATCTGGCATGCGCAGTCGTTTGGGTCGTCTGTGGTATTCTGGCCGTCGTGCCTTTGTTTCCGGTGACGTCACACTGGGAGTTCTACAGCCAGACGGGAATCTGTCTGCCGCTGCCAATAACCAGAAATGACTTTCCCGGCCACAGCTATTCCTTCAGCATCATGATCATTCTCAACTTCGTCCTCTTCGTGGTGATTGCCACTGGGCAGGTGTTTGTATACTGGTCAGTCCGCGCCAACGTCATGGCGGCCAGCGACACAACCAGACAGTCACAAGACCTGACCATAGCTCGCAGACTCATCACCGTGGCCGCGTCAGACTTCCTCTGCTGGTTCCCGATTGGTCTACTTGGGATGCTAGCGGTCGAGGGCATGCCCATACCCGGGGAGGTCAACGTGGCCATCGCAATTTTCGTCCTGCCGCTGAACTCCGCTCTTAACCCCTTCCTCTACAACCTGAACATGATCCTGGAACGCAGACGCAAAAGACATGAAGAACACTTGAAGAAAGTTCTCCTGGGTCTGCTGGAGGCCAAGATGGCTGAAAAGGAAGAGGAAAACGAGACATCCTACACCAAGGAAGAGGCGTGCGCTTTGCTGAAGGACTGGCTGTTTCATGGTGTACTGTCCGAGGATAGGATCCACAGTTACTTCCAGGACGCACCCACACACGAAGTAGTTATGTAGAGTGGATGGATATTTTGAGGTCAAACGTCTTTATCCACTGCGGGAATAGTTTCAAAGACGGGGCACTGGTTTACGCAAATCTATCGTTGGAAACGCTTTGATCGAAGCATGCACGAAGACACGTACACACTAGCACGCATTCATACAAATACACTCAAAGAGAAAGCACACACGCAAACAAACACTAGAAAACTGTCATTACAGCAGAAACACTGGTGGCATCAGACGAAACCCTGCGCAGATTTTGGGACTGTCGGGGTTCGAACCCTCAAGGTTCGATCTTTCGATCTTGAGTCTGACGCTTTACCATCTGTACTATGTACCCAACTCCGCTTAGTAATTATGTGTACTGAGTATACTGTAGACTCTATTCCCCCTTGTTGTGCTTCTCTTGAGGTTTGGTGTGTGTGTGTTCAGGGTGTGACCCTATTCCTGTCATGTAATTCATGAAGGGACTTATTAACCGGCTCAAGCAAGCAAAGCAAAGACTGGGAGTAGAGAAGACTCAAGAAATGAATCTCATCTAAGCTCTTTAAGACAAAAGAAAGCAAGCTTGATTTAAAATAAGAAATCGCACTATTACTCAATATAGTACTCAAGATATTACTCAAGCATAAAAAAGAACGATGCGGTTAGAAGAGAAGCGACAAAACGGGGAGTCCCCGTGTGTGGTTAAGAGACTTGTCACCAATGCAAGAGGTCAGGGGTTCGAGTCCCACTCGGGGCAAAGAACTTTTCCTTCTCGTACGTGGCACCGTTCATTCGGGCCGATCGTCCGGGGTTCTCTCCGGGTACTCCGGCTTCCTCCCCCTCTGCTTTGGAAATGTTCAGCCCACCAAGTTTGAAAAATAAATGCAATTCTAAATTCCGAAATTTAAATAGCTGAGCTGACCCTTCGCACCACGTGATTGTAATGTGTTTATGTCCAGTGTGTGAGAGAATGCGTGTGATTCACGTGAGCGTGCGTGTTGGGCTCAGTTCGCGGCGCTTTGAGCCGATTCATGAAATTGGGTAAAGCACCTATGCAAAATTCATTATTATTATTATTATTAAATCTTGAAAAATCTGCAGTGTGAGAAAATGTTAATATAAGGTCGTTCCTGTGCCTCACACTCACAAGTGAATTAGCTACATAAGCCTACACTGAGTGTAATTGTCATGCGCGAGTAGACTATATTTTGTTTGTTTGTTCGTTTGTTTGGTTGTTTTCCTCGCTGTTCTCCATCTCTAAAGTTCAGCAACATAAAAAAGAAGTGTTTATTAGGTGGTTGGCTTGTCGTGTTTTCGGTTTACATGGAACGGGTGCGTATAAGAGATGACTCTCGAAAGATGACAGCGAGTCGCTCAGATACGCGCCTATCACATGTCAACAACACCTCGAGGATGAGGAGTTCAGTTCACATCAGTTCAAGATGGCATCTCTGCCCTCGGGTGCTAACCCATTCCCGTTCCGGGGGCCTCGCTACTCTTGGGCCCCCGCAACAACGCAAACTCGGGCTAACCGAAACCGGGCTGAGCTTAGTAATGCCTAAAAAGGAAAAATATCATACTACTCGGTGACAAGGAAAGTGGACAGCTGCGAACAACTTTGAGGTCTCCGTGTTATTTCACAGTGCGCACAGAAGCGGTGAAATCTGTCGCATTCACCAGCACCAGTACATTCTCGGCTTGTTTCGAGATTACCTGCGGCGGAGCACAAAGCTGCCACGAAAAATGATTGATTGCTGCGGATCTATGTATACACGGGGGACTACTCATGCAGGTAATAATCTCGAAACAGTCCGAGAATGTACTGGTGCTGGTGGATGCGACAGTTTTTATCGCTTCTGTGCACACTGTGAAATAACACTGGGACCTCAAAGTTGTTCGCAGCTGTCCACTTTCCTTGTCACCGAGTATTTTTGTTGTTTTTTCCTTCACAGGTATCACTTAGCTCGGCTCGGTCTCGGTTAGCCCGATTTGGACGTCGTCGCAGGGGCTAGAGAAGCGACGGTCCCGGAACAGGGTTGACATTGACCCGGCGCACTTCCAGCCTCTAGCTACATTGACCTGCGGCACTTCCAGCCTCTAGCTGTATTGAACAGGGGCACTGCCAGCCTCTAGCTGCATTGAACAGGGGCACTGCCAGCCTCTAGCTGCATTGAACGGGGGCACTGCCAGCCTCTAGCTGCGTTGAACTGGGGCACTGCCAGCCTCTAGCTGCGTTGAACGGGGGCACTGCCAGCCTCTAGCTGTATTGAACGGGGGCACTGCCAGCCTCTAGCTGCATTGAACGGGGGCACTGCCAGCCTCTAGCTGCATTGAACGGGGGCACTGCCAGCCTCTAGCTGCATTGAACGGGGGCACTGCCAGCTTCTAGCTGCATTGAACGGGGGCACTGCCAGCCTCTAGCTGCATTGAACGGGGGCACTGCCAGCCTCTAGCTGCGTTGAACGGGGGCACTGCCAGCCTCTAGCTGCATTGAACGGGGGCACTGCCAGCCTCTAGCTGTATTGAACGGGGGCACTGCCAGCCTCTAGCTGCATTGAACGGGGGCACTGCCAGCCTCTAGCTGCATTGAACGGGGGCACTGCCAGCCTCTAGCTGCATTGAACGGGGGCACTGCCAGCCTCTAGCTGTATTGAACTGGGGCACTGCCAGCCTCTAGCTGCGTTGAACAGGGGCACTGCCAGCCTAAATCTGGGGTACTACACGCTTGGGAGTACATCCCGTGTGCTATACCCGGATGACTGAGATGGTAGACTTGGACTCGCAATGCTCGAGTCCTGAGTTCGAATCCCACCTGAAAGCCACAAATTTGTGCCGGCGTTTTTCATGTTGCAGGGTCTTTGCTAGCACCCGTATGTGGTGGAAAAGGACGTTAACCCCCAACCAACCAACCAACCAACCAATCTGCGCTCGGAAAAGCCCATATGTGTTCCGTCTCATCTTTCAGATGTCTCCCCAGTGTCGTCTTTGAATTCAATGTTCCTTTGGGTCACAAGGATAAATAATGATAAAATTCTGTGCACTGATTGGTGAGAAAACTGTGCGTAGAACACTGAGATTGTCTAAGTTTACATGATGCATTCTCCATACTAAATGAAAGTCCCTCCCCCCCCCCCTTCTCCCAAAAAAGGACAAAAGTATGACATAATGGATCCAAATGATCAAAATAACGTTCCGTCTGTGCGACCTTGACCTGTGACGCAATTCAAGTGCTTATTAACCACTGAGCAGTTTCACAACAACAACAACAACAATAATAATAATAATGATTGAAAAGACTCTCCAGATTGGACTCGTTTCACTATGGCTTGTGTATGGCATGTAGTTGTCATAACTCACTCTGACGAGAAACACTGTCAGGTCATACCATTCTGTTCTGTACACTGTTTTACACACACACACACACACACACACACACACACACACACACACACACACACACACACACACACACACACACACACACACACACACCTGTACACGTCAAATGAAGAATACTCTGCAATCGCAAGGCCAAAAGCTTCGCGTTTCTTCCAAGTACCTCACTTTGCTGGTCATCGTGTAGGCTGAGGGTTCTTTCCGATCCTCCCGTGTCCACATTGTGTGCCGACTCGGTCAGTTCTCACCCTAATCTTAACCCCCTAGCCCCTAACACTAACACCTAAACTTAACCCTAACCCCTCTGCGTGTGCATGATCTTCTCGGTTCAGGTTCATTGACTCTACGCAGAGGATCATACAACATTAGGGCTTTATATGAAAGTTCCTACTTGTTTTCATATCATGGGTCTACACGGTTTTCTGTGACTATATACAACTCAGTATAGTTCGCTTACTAAGGGGGTTAGGGTTAGGTTTAGGATAAGCTCCACATTGGGCATACCTACATCACCCATTCCCATCTGTTGAAAGGGGAGGATCCCCCTTGGTGTGTCCCATGTCACGAGTCTTTTACTGTTGAGCACTTCCTAATTTCATGTACGGATCTCACTGAGATCCGTGCCAAACATTACTGTGCAGATTCACTGAAGGTGCTGTTCAGGGATGTCCCTCCCGACAGCATCTTCAGTTTCCTGAAAGAGGTCAACCTGTTCTATAAATTATAGACTTCAAATATTCAGTCTTTCACTGACCACCTATGTTAAATTTTAAAGTCCACAAAGAAGTCTCATTTAGACCCGATAGATTTTTCATATTTATTTACATCTTGTTTTAATGCGGGAATTTTTATGTTTTATAGGACCTGGCAGGAAGGGATTTTCATGAGCCGCGAAGTTAGCCTTTGTTGCTTGCGCGGCATTAAGCCCTAAATAACTAACTAACTAACTAGGTTTAGGATAAGGTGTAGAATTAAGGTTAGGTTTAGGGTTACCTCGTTGGGAGAAGACGGCTGTAGTGCATTGCAAAGAGGTACAAAGTTGCTCTACAGGGCAAACTATACCAACACAGGCGAACTGCAGGTATCCTTCGTGCGGAACTTTTAAATCGTGTAAGTAGCCGAGCCGCGGGCAATGGGCATGATTTCCCGCGTACTTCCGGTGGTGAAAAGGAGACTATGAGTATGTACGTCACGAAATGTGATCTGGCGACGCACCAGAGACGATGATTCCTTCACCGCATGCCGTTGTCTATACCATTCACGTATTTTTTGTTGTGACAGTATAGAGTTAACGTAGCATCCTGCACAAACTTGTATATCATTATGCATTCATCTGTCCTTGTACATGATTATGTTTTTATCTGTCCGTAGTATGTTCAGTCTACGAGTATATTAAGTCTTCGTTGCATGTTTCATCATGCTGTATGTTTTGGAGACAGTTTTGTGCAGTCTACAAGTATATAGCATTCAGTCGTTCGTGCTCTGCGTGGTTCTTCATACTACGTGTTTCAGACACAGCTGTTTTTTTCAGGGACTGATCACCGTATTTGCTTTTTCACTCCCTCAAGTGATGTGATTAATGTTCACTGTCTATGACATCATGTCTAATTTTTTCGGCAACGGGTTTTTAACACCACTGCTAACTCTGATTCTCTCTCTGCCTGTCAACGTTTCTGTGACACAACCGAGGCGCAGTGACGCAATGCAGGTCACATTTGGTGACGCAATGCAGGTCACATTTAGTGACGCAATGCAGGTCACATTTGGTGACGCAGAATACAACGCTACTGGAGAAGTCAGAAGATATGAAATAACTGAGGGTAGAATCGAGAGAGAAAAAGAATCTACCATTGGTAAGGTCACACAGAAGCAACGAAATAAGGAAAAAAAATACAAAAGACACAACTCAACGACTGGAGATCTTCGAGACGATTTTGCTGGCGATGGGAACATGAAGGACAACGACAGTGACGACGTGACCGGTGTCCCCTCGACCGGAAGAGGAGAAGAAATGTTGAACAACTATTCTCTGTCATCCTCCTTTGATTCTGTGCCAGAGGTCAGTGTGACTGCACCGCCCTCTATTGAAGACTACAGAGATTTGAGGCTCACGACGGAGGTCATAACAGACTGCCTTCTCAATAACGGGCAACTCGGAGGGGAGGAAACACTGAGATCCGCTAACATCATCTACTACTCCAGCTTCAGGGGAGATCACTTCGGCGTTTACCGGCGCTACTCATGCCCTGTGAACGTACGACTTCCGCGAGGCACGGTGGGAAGGGTCCA
>JACVVK020000585.1:175000-343583 GCA_018292915.2 Batillaria attramentaria
CTAACTAACCCAAACCAGTGAGGGACTCTTCAGCTACAAGGCAAAATCCCTTTGTACTGTGTTCTGTAGGTGAACTTCTCTGGTGGACTGAACCCACAACACTCGGGCTTCAGGCTGCGGTTTTCTTTCCACGAGCACGCGTCGCGGCCGCGCCAGCTGCCGGATGGAAGGTGGAACTGCACCGTGCCGCACTGGGCTGACTTCCAGCAGCATTTTCCCTGTGACCTACGTCACGACTGCGTCAACGGCGAGGACGAGGAGAACTGCTTCAACACACACGGGCCTTGTGGCGTCGGGCGCATTTCACTTGGGAAGAGGTGACACGTCACTCCGATGAATTAGTATTAGGTTTTACCTTCTACTTCAGTTCACGTTGAAGATGGAAAAAACTCAATCAGGCTGGATAACTGCTTAAGAAAGAAAAAAGAAAAAAAAAAGAAAAAAAAAAGAAGACTGAAACCTACACTGGGGTGCAGAGGCAGCGTCCTGCTGAGGGAAAACAGGGGCAATACCCCCCCCCCCCATCCCCTTAAGAAAACAAATTTCAGCATTTTAAAAGCATTTAGTAGCCTCTCCTGGCACCCAAAAGTAAAATACTGCCTTGATACTGACATACAAGTCTTCCAAAATGAAGTTAGACCGTCCCGTATGACATTACATGTATCATGATAGTGTCTGCAACCTTTTTCCTCCTACCTTTTCTTTGGCTGAAACTTCAATTTTTTATTTTTTTTATTTTTTTTTTGGGGGGGGGGGGGGGGGGGGGGGGTTGGGGGGGGGGGGGGCTGAAAGAATAGGAAATTTGGCTGAATATTGCAAAATGACTGAAAATTCCCCAGCCTGCTGAACAGGCATGGTGGGACTGGGGCGTGGGGCGTAACAGAGGGAAGATTGCTGATTCTTCTTTGAAACCCGCCAGGAACTGTAATGCTGACTTATTTTTCTCAACAGATGCTACATGCAGCTACCACCCCAGGACTCGTGGTTCACCGCAGCTCGCGAGTGCATGTCCCACAATGCTCAGCTCATCAGCCTGAACGACCCGGAAGAGTGGCGTGACGTCATACAGTACCTACGACCACGTGACTTCGACGCGGTTTACATTGGCCTGCAGTCGGCTGATCACACTCTCCCTCCAATGTAAGGATACGTCAGTCATTTGCATGAATGTTATAAAATGGGGAACGCTGAAGAGATTACTGTCGTACACACACACACACACACACACACACACACACACACACACACACACACACACACACACACACACAAACTTGCAAAGTCAAAGTCAAAGGAGGTCCGTCCTACCGTGCTTCTTACGGATTTGTGTGTGTGTGTGTGTGTGTGTGTGTGTGTGTGTGTGTGTGTGTGTGTGTGTGTGTGTGTGTGTGTGTGTTTCGGGGGGGGGGGGGGGGGGTGAGGGTTGTGTTGTTGTTTTGTTTTTGGTTTTTTTGGTCGTTACTGTCGTCAGTTCATGAACTCACCGACTTTTGACACGTGACAGGCGACATTTTTGAATCTGCGCTCCGTGGTGCCGCTTGATTTTTTTTTCAAGTTTCTTGTCTATTATGAATTATCTAAAATATTCCAGTTTTCAGATCCGTTTCACCGACAAACTAACATCACTTATGTTGTGTGTGTGTAAAATGAATGTCTAGGTATCAAAATGTGTACCAATGGTCGGACAAAACGATTGCGTATTACATCAACGTGACTGGCACCCTGAAAGCGCGGTCATGTGCTTACCTCCCCTGGAAATGGTGGTACACGATAGCGCACACCGACGACTGTGGAATGAACATCTCAGCATACAGCCTGTGTGAAGTAGACAATAGTATCGCCACCAGCGATTTTGCATTGGATAGGAATTTCTCCCAGGTTCGTCTGCCGGTTTCTAATAGTTTTGAAGCTGCAGTGAAGTACACGCGGTGCCCACAGCGTCATGTGACCCACTCGTTCCTGGCCTGTGACGTCGACAGTTCGTGCTGGTCACGTGATGGTGGAGGGGGCTCCTGTCTGGCGCGTCTCGAACACCTCCCTCCGTCCTTCGTGTGTAGCAGTGGTAATCAGCGCGTTCCCTACACTTTGGTGTGTGACCACCGAGCTGACTGTACGGACGGAAGTGACGAGGATTTCTGTACACATCCGCCATGTTTGGGGGCGAAACTGCTGCAGTGCGGAGACGGACAGGTGTGTGTGTGTGTGTGTGTGTGTGTGTGTGTGTGTGTGTGTGTGTGTGTGTGTGTGTGTTCGGCTTGATGGTGTTCCCTGTCCCCACATCATCTAACCAGGACAGTTTCTTGGCCGGTCAGGGGACGGTCACAACTATCCTGAAAGTCAGCTCTAGTCCTCAAGTTCAGCTAGATCACTAGTCAGTCAGATCAACCCCGTTCCCTCAGCTTACTACTCATAGTACTGTACTGTACTGTACTGTACTGTACTGTACTCACAGGCGTTCAAGCGACTTGACTAAATGTAAAACTAACACCGGGCATTCCAATTTGAAAGCAGCAACTCCATTTGAAACGTGCAAAACAAAAAGGAAAAAGAAAGAAGAAAACAAATACAAAAAATCCGGCAGTAATAGTAATGATAATGATTATAACAATGATGATGGTGATAACTAACAACAACAAACTCGAACGTAAATGGGTAAACTTTGTGCCACCTCTTTCACAGTGTGTGTCCGAAGAACACTGGTGTGACGGCATGCATCACTGTACCAACCATGCGGACGAGGAAAAATGTTACCCCCCGGAGACAACTGTGAACATCAGAACCCCGCCCCCTCCCGCCATCATCCATTTCGACGGAAGGGGGAGCTTCTCTGTTGAGCCTTTTGGTATGGAGTCCACGTCTTCACATCCAGCGTGTCCTGAAACCCATTTCCAGTGTCCAGGCAACGGCTATTGCCTGCCGGTTTACGTGCGCTGTAACGGTGTGTACGACTGTCCGGGCAAAGAGGACGAGGCGGAGTGTGACAGCTACACGTGTCCCGGGTTCTACCGGTGCCGGGCTTCCCGTGTGTGTGTGCACGCCGACCACTTGTGTGACGGTGTATTCCACTGTCCGCAGCACGATGACGAGCTGCTGTGTGATTTCTCGTGTCCTCCGGGATGCACGTGCTACGGGACGGCGTTCTTCTGTACACAGGTCATTTCCCTGGTCAGATATCCAGAGTTACGTTTCCTGGACGCACGTGGTACTGGACTGACCCCTGCTGACGTCGTCAACAACACGATGCTGATCCATCTGAACGTGGCTCAGTGTAACCTGACACATATCGACCGCGTAAGCCTCCCAAATCTCCACATACTCGACCTTCGTAACAACAGGCTTGCTAGACTCAACTTCAACCAGTTTGAATTCATGCCTCACCTTCACACTCTTCACCTATCCGGTAACCCGCTTGCAAACTTCCTTGAAGACAGTCCACTGTCATCGGTAAAGGTTCTGAACTTGTATAACGTTCGGATCGTCGAGTTGAACGTCACCGTGTTTAGTGTTCTTCCCAACCTGCAGGTCATGAACCTTTCCGGCTGTGACGTAGACCGCATCCATGACGACGGGTTCCAGTCCCTGACCCAGCTTCGGGTCGTGGACCTTCGGGGATGTCCGCTGAGGGAGTTGCCGAGAACCTTGTTCAGCGGCGTGAAGGATCTGGAGCTCGTGCGCGCCGACACGTACAGACTGTGCTGCCCTGGACTGCTGCCTGAAGACTTCAATCTACTCCAGTGTCACGCGCCGTCTGACGAGGTCTCATCATGTGACTCCTTGCTGAGTTCCAACGCTCACCGCGTGTTTTTCGTCATCGTCGCTCTGTTGGCGTTGCTGGGCAACATGGGCAGTTACCTGTACCACGTGATACGGCGAGAAAGTACGAGCGTGGTGACGTTTGACGTGTGTCTGCTTCACCTCTACGTGGCTGACTTCCTGAAAGGCGTGTACACCTCGGTGATCAGTTTTGCCGACATGCATTACAGAGGGTCCTATTTCTTGCACGACGTTGGCTGGAGGAACAGCGCCATGTGTCAAGTGACCGGCTTTCTCTTCCTGTCGTCGACAGAAGCGTCGGTTCTCATCATCTTCCTCGCCACGCTTGACCGATTTCTCGAGGTCCGTTGCCCACAGTCCCGCCTCTGTTTTCGCAGAATATCCCCACAGTGGACATGCGTTGTCGTCTGGCTTACTGCACTCACTGTAGCTGCAGTTCCTCTTGCGTTTTCCTCTCCTTATTGGCAGTTCTACAGCAAGACATCCGTTTGTCTGCCCTTGTTAGTAAATTCTGGAGGTACTCTGTCGGGTCATGACGGTTTGTTTCTGGTGATGGTGTTGATCAACTTCATAATCAGCACTGTGAGCCTTGTTTTCCAAGTCGTCATTTCATACGATTCTCAGTCAGCGTCTGAGGCCATCCTCGACGAAAGCGAACAAGCGAAAGACTTCCATGTCATTCGGCGACTGGTCATGATCACCCTTTCAGATTCTCTTCGCTGGTTTCTGATCGGATGTTTCGCAGTTCTCAGGTCGCTTTCAGACGTCGTGGTAGATGATGCCGTCATTTCATCCATGATGATATTTGCACTGCCTGCAACGTCAGCGGTGAACCCATTTCTCTACTTATTCGGCATCGCACAGGAAAAATGGCGGCTTGAACGCGAAGAGCGCATGCGTAGAATAGTGATATCTCAAGCAAAGACAAAGAGAGGGAAGATGGAAGTTGGCATCGGAAAGAGTACAGGCTGGACAGAGAAAACGGCCTGGAGGTTTTTCAGAAAGTGGGTCAACTGCGGACTGTTGACACGTAATGACGTCATCCTTGTTAACACAAAATGAGATGTCTTCTTTTCGCACAAAGACGTGTCTGTCGACCCAAAGTGACGTCATGCCTGTTAGCATGCAATGACGTCTGTCAAGTGCTGGAGACAGGTGAACTTTTTCGAAAACCAACCTTTCGTAGATATACTAGGCAACTAAATCCCAAACGTAATCTTTTCATTTCTTATGGTGCGCACTCGCACTAAAGTTTGTTTTTTTACAAACAGGAGTCTTGCTAAAGTAGCAGCCGGTTTCTTTTCCTGGTGTGTGTGTGTGTGTGTGTGTGTGTGAGAGAGAGAGAGAGAGAGAGAGAGAGAGAGAGTGTGTGTGTGTGTGTGAGAGAGAGAGAGAGAGAGAGAGTGTGTGTGTGTGTGTGTGTGTTTGTGTGCGCGCGTGCGTGCGTGTGTGTTCTGATGTCTCTTTTCCTCGGTTGTCCTCGTCTACTTCGTGTTGTAGTGAGTTGACTAGTAAAACACCCACTGAGTGTAAAGCCATCAGCAATGCCGTAAAGTAAACCTGCATTAAATAAATTATTCTCTCTCTCTCTCTCTCTCTCTCTCTCACACACACACACACACACACACACACACACACACACACACACACACACACACACACACACACACACACACACTTGTACACTTGTATCACGTTTTAATGGAATCTGACGATAACATATTAAAACCAAGGGAAACTGCATACATAAATCAACTGACTACAAAATTACAGAAAATTAATGGTAATAGCATGCAAAATGACTACAGCATACAAGAAAACCGAAAGTTACTGCAAAAAACTTAAAATCCAAAACAGACTTCACAACTCAACCATAAAATATCCCGTCCTTTCACACAATCTTAGAAGTTGCTTTCAGATGGGGCAACAAGTCGTATTCTTTATCTCACTACCAAAACTGAAAAGAAACTGATCACAAAATGCTCCAACACTATTTCTTGTATTGCACTAAGAGACTAGTTGACTATGAAAACTCAAAGCATATCAACTTGAACAGTAATCATATTTATATGGCAAGTCCTTTGCTTCTTGCAAGACCTGTGTAATTTCTGTCTTTCCAAATTTGCTTCATTTACCTTTCATTTGCGTTCCATATTCCAAATGCCAGCTACGCCAAAAACAAAAAACCAAATAAGTAATGACACACAGGCAATTTCACAAAAACATCAATTTAAAAACGCATCTCAAGATGTTGTTTTCAAAAAGCAAATCACAAGTACGGATGAAAAAAGCTGTGGAAGAGAGTTCTCTTGTGGTTGAATACCATATTTTTTCCCATTAACAACAACAACAACAACAAATATTAATCAAAAAAGCACATCACACTGTGAAACTTCAACAAAATCCAAGCAATGGCAGTTTTGACAACATGGTAAAAACCACAGAGTGTTTAACCAGGTCTGACACTGTGTAAAGCAGTCCCACACATTCTGACCATTATCTGGAAAAGGGGATTAAGCGCCAGGAACTTGATAAACGCTGAGGCACTTTTTCCAGAAAACACCCGACATTGCTTACACCAATATCCCTAAACATGTGGTGACATGACAGTATTGTACTCTCATAGTTCATGTGAATGACTTCACTTGATTTTAAATGTTTGACTTCACTAAGACAAAGAAAACAACAAACAGCAACAGAAAACAACAAACAAAAACAAAACAAAAAACCAAACAAAAACAAAAAACAACAACAAAACAAACGACAACCACAAAAAACCCCAATTCAACCCAACAAAATGAAAAAAGCACAAAAAATGCAACAAATGCATGAGACTACACCTTAAAAAAAGAAAGAAAAAAAAAAAGCAACATAAGCTTACCATGCATGAATAAAACAAAACTCAAAGAGGACAATGAAATGCGGAGCAATTAAAAAGGTGACTTGAATTGGTTGTTAAAAAACAATTACTGTAAATTTGTTGTTTGGTCAACACCAATGTTGACTGTGGATTTAAACAAACTACACGTAATGAAAATCAGTAAGCAGATTTACTGTTCAGGTAATCAGTAGATAAAGTTAGCACATACAAATCCCCCCCCCCCCCCCCCCCCAACTTTTGTACTAAAAAAACCAAAAATAACAAAATGGTGGTTCAGATGAAGAAGTTCACACTACAAAATACTGTAGCCTCACTACAAGTAGCAGATAAGTAATTATGTGCATCAGCTTCAGTGTGTGTGTGTGTGTGTGTGTGTGTGTGTGTGTGTGTGTGTGTGTGTGTGTGTGTGGACAAAACACTAACGTTTCAAATATTAATCTAATGCTACTTCTTGTGATACAGGTCACACAAATAAAGGTCAAACAACCAGCAGCGAAAGTAACCACTTAGAGCACCAAAAAAATCAGGAAAGCCCATTAACTCTGTATTAAGTCATACAAGAACAAAAACGAACATGGTTAAGAAAAAGATAACCCAAAACTGATACAGTACTGTGTGACACAAGTATACATATTTACATCAAGTGACTTGCACCAAATATGACCTCATGAAAAATGGCTTATTTACTAGCAGGGAGTAAAAAGCAAAAATTATGCCAAAATGTGGTGCAGTAACGTGGAAAATGCCCCTACAGGAAATAAACAATATAATAAATAATAAACAAATTTAACATGGGTAAGATAAATAAATAAGAAATAATGAAACCAGACTAAATGGGAGGAAAAAGGCCACAAGAAGCATCACAGCAAAAGTACCATAATGGTCTATTTTGTTTAGCTCATGGAAGAAATTCAGTTGCTCTTCTCAAAGTATTTGAATTGTATCTTGTTTTTAGTATGGAGAACTTTAGGCATATCGGTACAATGAAGACAACCACAAACAATTGCATTCCTGATAATCCTGATAAACCAAACAAATCATGCAACATAATAATCTAATGCACTTCATTTATTCCTTTACTTATTTACTATTTTGTTTGTTTGTTTAGCTATTTATTAATCTACCATTTTACTTATGTATTCATTTGTTTAATTTTTTAAAAACTATTTTTTTTCTATTGTTTGACACTGAGATTACCTCCATAAAAATGACTGAACTGTCACTGAAATTGAATGGTGTTGCATTCCTGTTCTCTGTGGCACCAAAACAATTGTAAAGCTTGCAGACAGACGCCAAACAATAAGATGAATATGTTATATTCTCACTACACTTCATACATTACAAGTGCGCAGATGATAGATATATATATACATACACACACAGACACCAAGTGAATATCATGATTTTTACCTTCCATTTCATGAAACAGATTAGCAGTACTTTTATACACAAACGGTGACGTCACAGGACACTCAAAATCTTTCAATGGCATAAGACGGTGACAAAGTCCACTTTTTGAAAATGTTCAATTACAATTGAGAAACAAAACATTTCAAAAACAGGTGATCGCCAGCTAAAGCCGTGTGAATACCATACAAAAGCATTACACCTGGACTTCACATACATGATATATATGCAAGTAGCCATTTCCAATACAGCTGAGAATAAGAGACGGAGAAAATTCAACACGTCAACCCTTCCATCAAAATGGCAAAAAATCCAAACTATTCTTGTCCAAACAAGACAGCGTCGTGAGGAGTGAAGATAGGCTGATCCATGTTCTTCCCCAAGAGGCATCATCAAAGGAAGTATATGGGTACAAAATTAATGTACATGGAATTCTGTGATGGCAGTGTGTGAATGAAGGTCTGTTTCACACAGTGCTGGAGTGCCCCACAACAGGTCTCCTGGATCGGCAAAAACCTCTACCCTCACCTGTTAGAAACAAGCCTAAATGCCAGTTAAATTCATGGCGCTTACGCCTTTATGTTTACAGATGTCAGCAAAACCTTTAAGCAGCATTTTATGTTTTAAAAATCAAACAAACAAACAAACAAATAAATAAATTGCAGATGACTCTAGATTCCAGCTAGTGTACTGTAAACGAACCTGGAGCTTAAACACAGGGGGTGGGTGGGTGAGTGTGTGTTTGGGAGTTTAACATCCTTTTCCACCTCATAAGCTGGAGCTTAAACAGAAATGCAGATGTTTGAAATGAGCTAGTAGCTATACCCTTAAAGCCTCCAATGCACTACGGAGAAAATGTAAGTTCTACAAAAACCTGAGTTGCAGCTGTATTATGATCGACTACTCTAGATCTAGTACACATACGTGAACACTTAGTCAAAGTGGGGAGGGTAGTGGAGCACATACTTGCAGATCTAAAACGAAGACATACCAGTAGACCTTAAACAAAGATATAGCAGTAGATCTAACACAGACATACCACTAGATGATGACCTAAAACTACTTATAAGCCATGTAAGTAGAAAAAACAAGAGCATGTGTGAAATTTTCCACAATGCAGGTTTCACTGTACACTTCAAGTATCTTCACAAGATCCTACATAACAAACAGGATTCAACCCCTTCCAAACATGACTTTGCACAGTGCGGTAACGTTCTTGTACGACACTATAAACCCTACAAAAATGTCACCACAGATCTTAACATCAGTTCAGTTCTTCTCTGAATCAGTTCTTCTCTGACAAATATTACTGTCATAGCCATGGCAGCACTACGCTGTAACAACAATTTACAGTTTGTACAATCAGACGGTATCTGATAATAACTCCCTTCCCACAGCAGGTTTAAAAGGTGTGGACAAGCAGGGATGGTTTGAGTGCTGCAAGTGGTTTGATACGTAGAGGGCGCTTGTAACTGACCAGCTCGTGTCCCATATCAAATTAAAGTCTGACTGACAAACCATCCCTGGCTACCCGTGCCCTTTAACTCCAAACTTTCAACCAGCAACACATCCAGCAACAGAGATCACAATTTTACGGGACAGTTTTTGCAATGAGCCAGGGCAACAACATGATTATGGCCGCTTTTCTTTATCATATCCTTTTCTCTGGCACAACACTGTATGCAAAGGCCCCTGCATGACTACAGGCACTAACCAGAATGGCAACTGAGTACGTAAGTCACTTAGGAATCAGACGACATCGAGTACTCTATGAATTATCCGAGGACTAACAGCATAGCTATCACTTCCCACCAGGCAATGATGTCAACTCAAGCTGAGGGGGTGGGAGGTGGGCTGGACGTTTTCACCTCAAATCTTGATACATGTACATTATACAAATAAACTGACTGGTTACTACATGTATAGCTGTTTGGACTTGAACCACCACACTTGAAATGTGCCGTAACCCACTTAAAGGTCAGAACAAAACCAAAAAAAAAACAAAAAAATCAAGCCACAGTTGGCCTGTGCGCTGTATGCCAGAGAACAAGTGCTGTTTTAAACAATTTTATTTCAGGGCCGAGTCCTCAACTGATCTATGCTTAAGCTGTTTAGGTGGGGTTCCGTCCCTAAGCAAAAAGTCTGTCCAAAATATCCATCAACCAGCAAACTAAAAAATTAAAACTAGTATGGTATCTATCATCACCTGCAGAGTGACTACATCTGTACTACTGGCCATGAGCCAAAGGAGGTGCACTCAATGATGCAGCGACCACACCGAGGGCTCCAGCAGTGTAACAACAGTTGTGGAATTTGAATGTTCAACCACTTGCGCAAAGGATAAACAACACTGCATCACATCAAGAGCTGTTCTAGTCACAAAGATAGAGTATTTCATGTGTACAGGTGCACTCGGGGAAAACTGTTTTGTAACATAAGTTGGGTTAATTATCAAAGACGGAATTAACCCATTCAAGCACTGGTGTAAGTTATCAGCTGCAACATCTGATGTGAAGCAAGCATGGCAACATCTGATTAACTGCACAGTAAGACACTACAAATACAACTACTGAGACTAAAGCAGATTACCACACATGACCACAAAGGGACATCTGATGGCACCCATTCATTATGCAAGCTGCAAATAGCACCAGCAGCCTTTGGGAGTCTGTCTCAGAGATCCTGACAAGTAATGGAAGAAAAGTAATGCTGAAGCCCACAGAAAATGGCACATCTTTCCTGATGAGAACTTTGTGCACCTTGCAACATTGTAACATGTACAGGCTTGCCACACTCTGCATTGCCAAGCCGGTTAATATACTTTTGTTCAGCAGACTAGCTCTGCAGAAATTCAGCCCAAATCTGCTGAGGAATCCACATTCTTAAGTCTGCCCACAAGTCAAGCTAGAGGTATTTTACTGGTAAAATGGGCAACCAGTTGTACTGTTGCTCTCTAAGGCGTTCTACTCGAGCAGAACCTAGGAGCGATCTGACTGTATCAAGTCTGGAGTGAAAGGTCGTGCATGGCAGATTGAGGTTGGATGCCAGTTTGCAGAGAATGAGAGTACATATATATTCAGTGGCTTTGCAGAGCAGAGTGTGATCAACTAGTATGCATCAACAAGGAAGCACAGATTATTAAGAGATGGCTCAGCTAAAAAAAAAAATTATCGATGTCAAGACCTCTCATCGCAAGGGCCATCACATTACATATGCCTTTCTTAAAACAGAACAAGCTTGCCTGATGACAGCCAAAATTGCTCGCTGTACTCAAAATAATCATAGCTTTAGGCTCAGTCAGAGATTTTTTTCCTGACAATTCCGAGGTTCCACTTCCAGCAGATGCTATCATAGACCAGCCCTTGTGAACAATTATTAAGGATGAGAAACAACACGGATGACCAAGGGATGACTGGATGGATAATAGATCAGAGTGGACGGGAGCAACATTTTCTGATGTCAGAAATGAGAGATGTCAACAGGAGAGACGGAAAACAACCATCACAATCAAACAACAAAAACAAACTGACAAACTCCTGCAATCTGACTCCATTTATCATTTCCTACCTGCCAGTCATGTACATATATGTACAGTTACAAAATCAGAAACAGTGAATTTCACATCTTTCAACATGCATTTTATGAACAACAAAGGGAAATTTCATAGTCCTGCCTCCAATATGAACATTAAAAATTTCAGATAACTGTTACTACTACTAGTAACAGAGCAACTGCGTTTTGATATCATCATGTTTCTGCTTGGGATCCACAATCAATTTATAAAAGGTGAAAAAGAGATTATGCAATACATTTCAAAATCAAGGTCGAAATTAGACACAGTCAAATTTGACAGTCAAACAGGTTCTCAACTTGAACAGTGCCAACTACAATTGTGTAAAGTTTTAAATGGGTTGAAAGAGAGAGAGAGAGAAACCACAATTGCTCCAACAGTGTTTCTCATGCCGCTTCTCCCCACCCCCTTTGAAAAAAAAACAACTTTCAAATCCTTTCACTCAGACACAATGACAAATTACTTCTAATAATAATGTAGTATTAGTGTAAAGCATCTACCAAAGAATGAATGTGCTATGTCAGATTACAGACTCCATGTACCCATCAGGAAAAGAGAAGACACGATAGCCTACGGCAAATCGCATCTTTGTCTTGCTACTCCCACTAGCTGACTGGACCCACAGTGATCGAAATTGCGTGCGCAGTGCGTTCCACACGTTGTCCCCACTTTTTGCTGTATCATACGGTTGTCTCCGACTCTGGGGGCGCCACCACCTTCTCACTCCCGTTCACAGCGGCCGAACTCTCAGGCGGCAGGCTGCTGTGGTTCGAATGGACTGACTTTTCGGATTTCACACTTGAGGAATCTTTCTCTTCTGTCGCTTGCTTTTCGGAGAGGTGGCAGGCATTCATGTCAGAACCTAGACTGCCGACCCCTCCCTCCCCGATAACATTGTTCCCTTCCCTGTCACTATCGCTATTCACTGCACCATTTTGGACTCCCACGTTCTCTTGCCCGTTGCAAGTGGCTTTTTCCCCTTCCTCCGACTCGTTGCCAGAAGCCCCAACCGACTCGCTGCCCTGTGAGGGTGTGACCTCCCTAGAGCTTGGAGTAGCTTCCCTTGAGCTGGGCGTCCTTTCCCGAGAGCTAGAGGTGCCCTCTGCGGTCGAGGCTGGCGTCTGCTCGCGTGTGGAGGCCTCGCTGCTCGAAGGGGTGATGACTGGGTCTGTGCCTTCCGGTCGGAAGAGTCCCCCTTGTAGCGTCTTGGAAGCTTTCTCGATCCTCCGATTGAGGCGGTCCTGAAATGACCTCAGCAGCTGGATGCTCCGGTCGTTGCCGGGGATGTCACCCATGTTGTCACTGGCCAGCTCCACGTGGGGGGCAGAGCCTGGTGACAAAAACAAAGAAAAGCTCTTTTTCCATCCTGTGCCCGCATTTTAAATTTTTTTTTTAATGCACAAATGCATGTATGCAAGGGGGCATGTATGTACATATGTTTGTATGTGAGTATGTGAGTAAGTCTGTAAAAACTGTTCCAAAAATAAGATTTTAAAAAAAAGGTGCTAAAGTAAGTGTGGCCTGGAAGCACTTGATACACCAACGATGAGAGGACTGAACATCCACTGAAGGTCAGTGGCAATGACGGCAATCCACTGAAGCATACAAACGATCTTGCCATCCACACAGCCTAGAGGCTGGCAACGCCAGGAAGGGAAACAACCTCTAACTTCCACCCTTCATGTCAGTATGACTAGCTTCCCTTTACTCTGAAATCACAAAGCCGTCTGTCCCTGTGTTCTACGGGTATAACTGGCTCAAAAGCACACACACAACAAACTGATCAAGATGAAAAGGGAGAGGCGTAGTTGAAATCCAAGTCGCTAGAGATTTCAGCCACTGCATATGGTGAAAACCATCAGCGGAGACTCACCCGGTGACCAGCCCGGTGAGGTGGGCCCAGAGGCGGAGCCTGCACTTGTCTGTCGTCTGATGCCCAGCTTGATGTTCTTCTTACGTTCCTCCGATGTCGCTATGGCGAGGGGTGGCATGGTAACGGGGACAAAAGAGCTGGCGGAGGCACTGCTCTTGGACTGAGCTGTTATTTTCTGCAATGTTCAGAGGAGACAGAAAACAGTGAATACCTAGCCCAGGCCTCTTCTCAACGCTTGGGTTAGCCAGGGTGATTCAGCATTACAATCCTGACATGGAGCTGAAATACTGAGGGAATTCGTGTTTAGACCGCCATGCACAATGGGTTTTGAGGTTAAGACAAAGATAATATTGTCCCTTTCAACAAGACTGAGTTTCATGGACAATGAAGTGAGAATTGGCGTGTGTGTGTGTGTGTGTGTGTGTGTGTGTGTGTACAAGAATGTGTGACAAGACAGGCAGACAAAGAGAGAAAGAGACAGACAGACACACAAACACACACTCACACCCAGAAGTGAATAGAAAAAGTGGTGCTAGCAGGGACGGTAGGTGGGTGTCTAGGGGTTTAACGTCCTTTTCCACCACATAAGGGTGATAACAAAGATGGGGCAACAAGGAAAAAGCCAGCATAAATTTTTAGCTCCAATGCAGGATTTGAACTCACAACCTATCACCGGGTGTAGAAGGGAAACCTGAGAAGAACATATTTATTTGTTTACTGTGAAAGTGGCAGGACTAGAACTCACAACCTTCCAACACAGAGTCCACTAGTCAGCCAACAGAACTACCCCCCCCCCCCCAACCCCCCACACACACACCCACCCACCCACACACACACAGAGTAACCCACAGAGCTAGATACCTCAATGGCAACCGCTGTATCGTGGGCAGTCTGTGCGATGAAGGACTGTGAGGAGGAGATGGACGTGCGGTCGAGAGAGGCGTCCTCCTGCTGCTGTTGGTTGATGGCGTTCATCAGGTACTCCTTCATCTTCTGATCCTGGGCACGGTCCGCAGCCGTCTCGCCACGCTACCAAAATGAAAAAAAAAAAGGAACTTTACTCAATTCCTACCAAGTAAGTTTGGGGTTGTGCACCAGTGGCCTCATTAAAAAATTCATAAATAATTAATTTATGTCTGCATGGATTTAAATTTGGCTTAGCGTGAGTGTTGCACTTTGATAATACTCACTTTTCTGCAATAAAGCTGTCATATTTGTCTACTATTAGAAGCTGCAATGTCACGAAAATGGTCGCAATGGCTAAAAGGAACACCTATTCCTTTGGCAGTCTTAGAGCGTTGCAAGAAGCAGTTTTCCCCCTCACAACTCATTAGGAACATAGAGACTTTAAAAGTAAACGTTTTCCAACACAAACCATGTTCTTTCTACAGGGATCTGCCCCGGCATCAATCAGCAGGTAAACTATGTCCTCGTGACCTCGCTCGATCGCCCAATGCAGCGCTGTCCACTTGTTCTGGAAAAAGTCAAATGAATACATAATTAAGACAATAAATAAATGATTCACTATATGACTAAACAATCGAAACCTGATATCTGAGTCACAGCAACAGCCGGTCGGTTGTTTTGTTTTTTGTTTCATTTTGGTTTCTTTGTCTGATGAAAGAATGCTGTTTCTCATGTGCGCACGCACGCACGCACGCACACACACACACACACACACACACACACACCCTTAACCTTACTTCTTGAGAAAAAAGCAGAACTCGACTCACAATAGATCCATAAGCGTTCAGGTCACAGTCAGCATCAATGAGAGCGTTCACCACCTCTGTATGGCCATGGTATGCAGCAAACATGAGACTGGAAAAATCCGCCTGTTGAAAAGACACCACCCTATTGATTGCCTTCTCTACCATACTGCCTGTCTAATCACATTAGCACACCATTAAAGAATGATTACAGGTGCATCTGCTGGGATGCAATTGAGACAGGCTGCGCTGTGCATAATTCAAGAATCACACTGAAGGTAAGAGTGGAATCAAAGACTGGAGTATCTGCCCTGCCTCAAGTCAACAGACGACTCCGGTCGGCAAGCCCGGAGGCCAAACCCCACCCCTGTACTCTGTCCTCTATTGGCAAAATACAGCACGCCCATGATGTCATTGTATGGGAAAAGGGGTGATTTCAAGATCCATCCATCTCTACTGAAATGCTCACTGCGCCGCAGGGCTGGAGGACGAAGCAGTGAAAGCCTGCTGCCGCTAAGCGCTACTTTATGTCCAACCTCCCCCCTCCTATTCACTCCAGTGCGTGCGACAGTATTTCTGTTTACCACGACACCGGCCACAGCCTACTCTTCTTGGAAAGATGAACATGGGATTTTTAGCGTGCACACTTGATGTATGTGTGTGCGTGTGTACACGAAGGCGAGACAAGCACCGTAAACATGTGTGAGAAGGGGATCTGGCCTGCACATCCTACACCAAATCAAGTCAAACACACATGGCTGACTATGCTACATTGAAAAACCTGACCCAGAAACTTACCTCTCCAAAGTCGCTGCTCAAAGCATCAACATCCGAACCAGCTGTGATAAGCAGACGGGCAATCCGACCTAAACTCGACTTGTCCTCACTCTGAGATCGGGCCACCTCGTGAAGAGGCAATCGCTGATGCTGTGACAATATGACAAAAATAAGGACTTATGTGTCTTCCCCAAAAAAGAAAAAAAATCAACTGGAATCACAGTCTAAAATTCCTGTCCGCAGAAAAAAAAAGAAGAAATCAATGGCAAGCAATGGCTTCAAATACATGAAGCCAGAAACCTAGTCAAAAAGACGAATGAAAAATATTGTCTAACTGCTTGATACTGAGGGGTATTTCACCAAGAGCTCTAAAACATGCAAGACATCGTTCAAAAAGTACTTGTACATGCCAACATCCGTTGTATCATTCCTGATGCATATACTGTTCTTTTTTTTTTTTTTTTTTTTTATTGCTGCTATTTGTTTCTACATGTGTGTTTCCATGGTTCTCGCATTTTCCAGTCGACAAAGCTGGGAATGAACCTTTCCGTCTTATATACGTAGTGTTATACATAGTTAAATATACGTGTACATACCTTGTTTGCCATTCCCACACTGGCCCCGCTGGTGATCAGGCGTTCCACAATGGGCAGATGGGCCCAGTACGCAGCGTTGTGCAGCGCCGTCCAGCCATTCTGCACACACAAGCAAAGCATACTACTAGTACCATAGATCAAAAAGGTTGAAAACAGTCTTTGGGAATTTAAATGGCATAGATTTACAGTCTTTTCAAAACATTATTTTTGTTACTTTTAGAGTAGCTCAACCTGTGACTGTCCACTACACAGCTTAAAGCAGCCAACCTTGTCCTGTGTGTTGAGTTCGCAGCCTGCCTCAATCAACATCTGTAGGATATCCAGTTCCCCTTTCATGGCTGCGTGATGAAGGGCGGTCATGCCCCGCTGCACACAAACAACCAACATGCATATGAACATATATACTTGTCAGTGTCAAGGTACACACACAATGAAATATGCATATAATATGACTAGTTATTTACAACTGTGAGTGTTACATGTTTGGTCAAATCAAGGTATATATATCACCTCGTCACATGACAAGCTGCCCTATTTGAATTTGAATTTATTTCTGTATTTGCTGTAAGATAAAAGAAGACAGGGAGGGATGACCGTCTACACACACACACACACATCCCCGCATGCACAAGTACAAAACAAACAAACAACCCATCCCCCCCCCCCCCTCCCCCAAATTTGTGTGGAACTTTTTGGAAATTGGTCTGAAGCGATTTTCCTCGTGACTTTTCAACAGAACTTTTTACACCACTACTCACACTGTCCTGAACGTTGACATCACATTTGGCCTCGATCAACAGCTTCACCACGTCGGGTTTGCCTTGGGACGCCACATGGATGGGGCAACAATCGTGCTGCAGCGCAAGAAACAACAAAATGTGACTGACAACGTCTAGCAATTGGCGAACGACGAAAAAAAAGGACAGCTCCTCTCTACACTTACAACCCATCTGGGCTTCTTTCAAATGCCATGGTGAATTGGTAATGGCAGGTGTGGGGCGGTGCAGTGCACAGGGAAAAGAACTGCATGTACCCGGTACACTGAGAGAGAGAGAGAGAGAGAGAGAGAGAGAAAGAGAGATATGGGGGTGTGCACACACACACACACACACACACACACACACACACACACACACACACACACACACACACACACACCGCAATATCTTCATTGTCTCAGTTTGGGCACTTTGTGTTCAGTGGTGTAGAAAAACAACAACAACAACACCACCACATATTATACAGAATTGAAGCAGATGAATGTATACCCCTTTCTCTCTCTCCCAACACACTTGCTACCACACACGTACACATGCACCCGCCGCCCACACTGTTTCATCTGTCATTCAATAGTCCGATGGCCGAATCTGCCAAGAGAGCTCCTAGTGGTGAACCGAGGGACCACGAGCGCACGTTTTTTTGTTTTTGTTTTCTTCTGTTTGGAGTGTGTGTGTGTGTGTGTGTGTGTGTGTGTGTGTGTGTGTGTGTGTGTGTGTGTGTGTGTGTGTGTGTGTGCGTGCGTGCGTGCGTGTGTGTGTGTGTGTGTGTGTATGAGAGAGAGAGAGAGAGAGAGAGGGAGAGAGAGAGAGAGACAGACAGACAGACAGACAGAGACAGGGAGAGGGACAGACAGGGACAGACACACACACACACATACAGTACAGACAATGGCAGCGCGGGCGAGATGGAGGTTGATGGAGTGCTGAGACAGCTATATCACTTACTGTCAAGTAAGATGAGAGCACGGAAGTCAGGGAAAACATCTGCTTTGAAATCGATGGGGAGGTTCTAAGAGCAGGAATGCGTGCTTACGTCTGGGAAGGTTCAGACCTAACGACTTCAAGATATCCAGAATGTATTCAACTTCAGTGTAGTTCACTCGCATTCTCTACTAATTTTTTTTTTAAATAATAAAATACAATACAAAGGAAAAAGAAAAGGAACATAATCCAGAAACTGTGAACTAAAGGAACTTACAGTGAACGATACCCAGTTGATGTCAATGCCTTCCTCAATAAACTTCTTCACGAGGTGAGTACGGCCAAAGCCGCAGGCATCCCAGAATGCCTCCTGCCTCGAATTGGCTTGTCCCATCTTGTCTGATTGGGTCCGATGGAGAAAGAACGGATGCTACGTCTGCAATCTGAAAATAGACAAGAGAAAAATTCAAACTGAGCGAACTTTACATTCCGATCTGAACAGCAGCTGTTGACAACGCAATTAGTCCACTCCCTCTTCAAGTTTAAAGCGGCTGCATGCTAAAATTCTCAACAAAAGTGTCATAATAATCATGTCTGATATGGCGTGTAACTGTGTCCAACAGTAACAAATGAAAGACATAAATTCATGAATCAATAAACAGCTACGATTACAATCTCGTAATAAGTTGACGAAAACCAGGAATTCCGTCCCCTTCGCTGACGGCTGCTGTCAACTGATTTTGATTTCAACGCAGGAGACTTTGCCACCATGTTAAAAAAAAAAAAAAATTAAATCACTACTTAATCTTCTACAAAAGACCATTGAACCACTGGAAAGTCACCAGAGCCTACGTTTCAATTAACCGAATGAATTACATGTGTAAGTTTTGCTTTCTGAAACAATTACAGTTAAATTACAGCCATGTACTAGGCTGCACTGTTTCCTCAGTCTTCACCTTGCATGAAATCTTTTGTTAGCTCAGTACCAGCCTGTAAGATGCTGTCACTGTGCAGGTGCCTAATGGTACTACTAGACACCTAAAGAGCTCAGAATGACTGCTAAGCATACAAAAGTCAGGTCTATGGGCCTTTGTTTAATGCTTCTCTGTACAGGTTTCTCAAATCAAAATGGAGCAACTAAATCAAACCACTGAATTTGTTCAATGACATGTGGCAAAACACATACAAAAAGTGACACTCATTTAACAAGCACTAATGTGTAAGTGGACTAACAAAAATTGCAAAGATAAAGTAGAAATTGAAAAACAACGTGAGGATTTTATGGGGCAATGAACAAGCAGTCTCTACGTTTGTTTGGTCAGTTGTTCTTGATGTGGTTGCTGTTGTCTTTCCTTTATTTACTTATGTACATATTTATTTATTTTTGCTTTGGGCCAAATTTACAGGCAAAAACAAACAAGAAAACGACAACAACAACAACAACAAACCGAGAGCGGGGTTTTCACTGGGAGGAACTAACACTATTACATCACAAAGTTTCTGAATGACTACTCCTATCTGAAGGACACAGAACTGACAGAGGTCTAACAATTACAATAATTATCACCTCCACCCCAATTTTACCTGGATCACTCCCTCCGATTGCACAGTTATCCGATCAATGCTGCTAAAACCACATGCGAAAAAAAAAATGCATGCATGTCAAAATTCATCTGCCGTAAGGGCTATGCTGCTTACGATGCAGTTACCATGGAAAACTGGACCAAGCTTCACTGATCGATACATTGTGATAAATCACCATCACGGTCACACTCATGACAATATTATGCAGCGACACCTGTCGGTAGCCACACCTGGTATTGGGCGCTCGCGAGTTTCCAAAAGCAGCAACACGAAGCCGCTGACGTAGTATAATAGCGGCTTTCACACCAAGGCAAAGGGGCCCCAGGGACTCTTTTCCACACACCATCTTCCAGAATTTCAGGGTGTCCTTTTGCATTTTCTGAGAGTCCCTTAGTAAATGGACTAATATACGGATGGGTGTTTCCTGTTTTTGTTTGTTTGTTGTTGTTTTTAAAATTTCGTTTTCTTTTCTGACCCCTCCGGCGCACTGCTGCTGGTCTCTGACTGTAGGTTCACGTCTGCGTCACAGTTTGACTTGCCGGTTTCCTCTTCTGGCGGTCGCTGAATTTTAAGTCAAACTGAATCCGTCATCACTACTCGCGCAACTTCTATTCCGTCGTCAGCTCCGAGCAAAAATCGAATGGACAGGGCAGAACCAGAAAAAAAACAAAAAAAAAAAACTGAAACAACGTGTGCATCAGTCCTGTGACGCAGTGACTTGAATTGTCTGCGTCATTTTCGGATTTCTGTGCGTATTTAACGCATTATGCTATACTGCGTAATCGGAAATATTTATGACAACACAGTAAATCGAATCCATTAAACGCTGCGCCCCTTAAAAAGAAAACATCTTAGGTCTATATTTCAAGGAGAAACGAGACAACACTGACTGACACACACACACCGTGGCACACACACACACACACACACACACACACACACACACACACACCGTGCCCCCCCCCCCTTCCCACACACACACACAGCATAACTGTGACGGATATAATACCTCTCTATTGCTAAACTGACGGCGCGCTGAATCTGAATCGTCAAGTTCAGCGGTTTCGAGTGCCTATGAAAAAAAAAACGAAAAAAAAAAACCAAGACTATAATTATCTGCCGATACTTTTGGTGGCCTCCCTTTTTATAGTTCACACGCAACTGGTCAAGACTCTCTCTCTCTCTCTCTCTGTAAAGTAGTACTTAAGTAGTGCGTAGTAGTATCACAAATAAATCGGAAACTTGGGCCTGCAAGCCTATAAGAACCTCTTTCTCAGTTGTGAAGCCAAGTCTCCCTCTCGCTCACCCATCAGACAGGCGCCGTGTGTAAATTCCAAGGATCGAGTTGGGGGCGAACCTGGCTGACCCCTCACCGCTAACCACCCGTTAGTCACTCCACTCGGCTCTACACGCGTTGAGAGACGAGGGCGTGGTGTGCACCTCTTGCATTTGCCGCTCACTTCTTTGTCAGTGTTTGCTGCATGTATGTGTTACGCGATATACGTGTACCTGCGTAGTTCATGTACTGCGCAATTTTTTGCGAAGTTCATGAACTGTCCAACGCTGTTGCATAGCTCAACGATGCCGGCTGCGCAGTTCATGAAATACGCAAAGTAGAACTGCTCATTACATGAACTGCGCAAAGGGGTGGGTTCTTTAGACAGTGAGGGGGGAGGGAGTGACGCTTTGTTAAATTACAGTGGACGGTGGTGATGGTGAAATGAAGCCTAGTCCGGCACCGTCGACTAACGTCCATGCGATCAAATTTCCCCCCATCCTTGTCTTCACGCGCTTAAGCACTGCCTCGGCCCGGCTAGCCACTCCGTCCATAGTTTGAAAGTACTCAACAGTCCAGCCAGAATGAACGTGGGGGAGGGGGTGGAGGGTGGGGAGCCTAGGAGAAACGGTGTGAAAATTGCTTTCGGTCAACATTGCAAGCAACACTCTACACAGTTCTGGGTGTGGTGCTAGCCGTGTCTAGTCGCCCGCAGACAGCCTCAGTGTCATTCGTGAGGTAGCTACATAGCACTGGCGACTTGTCCATAGACTGTATAAAGCTTAGGCCGTATTTATGGACCCGCCTGATTTGCCCGAGACACAATCCGCCTGAGTTACACCACCGGGCGAGAGCGACAAACATAAGCAGACAATGTTGCAAATTCTAAACACGTTGGGTAGGATCAACCGCCAAAACGTGGCCATCGAAACCTCCTCACACAAACTCAGGACACAATTTCAAATCAGTCATTTAAAAAAAAAGGGCATGTCCTGTTTATTAATAGTAGAATTAGTTGGGAATATTCGCCGTACGTCTTAAAACATCGGTCTGTCCAAACTAGCTAACATAACACTGTATGGCAATGTAGACAATAATTAGTAATACTAAGAACACTGTACTCTTTGTCAGTCAGCCGGGTGATTTACAACATATGCAACAAATGAGTGGTACACATGTTTGCATGACTCACGATCAACGCTGGTAGCACCAAAAACACCGCAAATAAGGTCGACAAGATAACTGAATTGCCAGTCTTGACCGCCACAAAATTGTAACTCTAAGAGTGAAAAACGCCAGTCATCCGCTGCCACAACTGAACTGAACCCACAGCACAGCACGTTTAGGTGATTAAACAGTTAAAGGGGCTAACGCTACCATTTGCATGTTAACAGATCGTCAGTTCTGAGCTGTTTTCGTGGTATCTTCATCACACCACTTAGACAGTGCTTGGACAGTGACAGCGTCTGTAATGCTGGCACTGAGCCAACAGAATCGTACTTGATGACTCGGCGACCACACTGAGCGCTCCAGTAGTGTAACAACAGTCGAACAACATTATTAACGTCTGTTAAGCCTGTCAGTCTGTGTGCATCATGAGTTCGTTGCACTGCCAAATTGTATGTAAGCCGAGGGGATGTAAACAGCGCGCGCGCGCGCGTGTGTGCGTGTGTGTGTGTGTGTGTGTGTGTGTGTGTGTGTGTGTGTGTGTGTGTGTGTGTGTGTGTGTGTGTCTGTGTGTGTCTGTGCTTTAGGCGCAGCGAGTCCTTGGAAGTTGGAGAACAGCGCTCTATACAAGCTATGCATTGTTATTATTATTATTATTTGAATGTTCAACCGCTCGTGCGAAGTGTAAACAATACCGTATCGTTTCAGTTTTGTCATTCTGGGGTATTCCTTGTTACTGCTTAATACCTCATTTCTTTATCTGTTTTTTTGTCTGTTTAATTTTCGTTAGCGCTTACAGCATGTAATTTCATATGAACATGCGCTTTATAAATAAAATTATTATTATTATTATCGCAGTACTAGCATGAAAGATACAGTACTTCGAGCGTACAGGCGTACTCCCGCGCGAAACCGTACCAAGATATAAGTTGGCTTAGACGGAATCAGCCCGTTTCACCGACCACAGGCTGTACCGCGGGTACACATTTCACACGCTCGTCTTGTACTCTAGTCTGGTAAACCTGTGCTTTGAACTTCGGTCAAGATGCCATCACTGTTCACTTATCTCATCAAAAACCGTTCACAAGCCCGTGTCTTTTTTGCGGGTCTTTTGTCGGTGTCCATTTATCACTGGTGAAAATGCTGGTCAAGGTTTAGAGGTTGCACTGATAGCCGGCAATTTTGCTGGACTAGGATGGCCAGTGCGGCCTCCTATACGGGCGGCAACTGAGGAGGACTTTTCAGGTCAGCGAACCGGCCACACATTGATTACACTGTATCCTGACTACCCTGCTGGTCTGGCTATTTCCTACCGGTCGTCAAGTCCTTTATGTCCTTCGAATGTCTGAGAAAATAATGCTGTTAAAGTGTTTCACAACCCCGCGCGCGCGCGTACACACACACACACACACACACACACACACACACACGTACACACAAACTCACACATTAAAAGAGAGACACACCTACTGAAACCGTGGCACTGAGAGAGAGAGAGAGAGAGAGAGAATACTGTGCATGCGATATACCGATTCTACGCCGAGCAAGTCCTCGGAAATGGTGCACACAATCGAAACCTCCAAATCTGGAATGACTGAAGTTAGAAAGAGCGTCTTTAAAGCACACTGGCCCGATCACCACGTTCACAAATTTACCAGAACACAAACCTGTTACAATGAGAGATAAGCCTGTAACAGATCCCGGTCAAGACCAAACTTTATTTTGTTAGCAGTCACCGGCGGAAACCTGAAAAATGCCAGGTAGCTCGCACATTCAGACAATGTAAGGCAAAGACTGGAGCCGGTTCGAACTGCCTCGGCGGACAAGGTGGCTTTGTTCAGCTCTTACTAGCATTACAAAATACCATACACTTTCTAGTAGTTCTAATCGCGTTCAGAAGGTCTCTGGTATTACTACTCTACTAGTCTGTCTGGTACTGCGAGTACTTCAAAGTTATCTTGTCAGATGGGTCGGGGAGATTGGTCACAGCGTGGGGCTAATGACGAAATGCTCTCTCCTGGGGTTCATTACCCATGAGACTCTACTCACCCCCCCCCCCCCCCCCCCCACTATCTCCCCCCCCTCCCTCACCCCCCCCCCAACCTTCTTTCCAACTCAGCTGTGATAACCAAAGCGAAACTGATCACAATAGAAACATTAATGTGTACCTTATTTTCATCCACCGCTGAAAAACAACAACAACAAACAAACAGAAGAGATTCATTTCACACTTTGACATACACAAGTTCATACACTGTTACATTTATCCAAAGCCATCTGTTTAGTAGTAAGAACCAAGCGAGAGAAGCGGACTGATGGAGTTTATCTGGTTACATGGGATTACATCGACTTGTCTGGAGTCTAATTAGGACTCACCGTCGCCGCCACCAACTCAAAGAGATGTTATCACGCTTTAGACTCGTCTGTCACTACACCCTCCAACCCTCCCCCCCCCCCTCCCGCCTCTCTCTCTTTATGCTTTGTAATCACTACTAATGTGTGTGTGTGTGTGTGTGTGTGTGTGTGTGTGTGTGTGTGTGTGTGTGTGTGTGTGTGTGTGTGTGTGTGTGTGTGTCTCTCTCTCTCTCTGCAGTGCATGCAGCAAGTGTATCTTCTTCCACTGCACACCCCCACGTGCTGGCATCGGCTATAGAGTATAGGTTACACACCCACGCCACACCAGCCCCTCCCACACCCACACACTACAAGACACCACCCGCTGTTTCTACAGAAATCACACACAGACACGTGCGGCCTGTAGATAACGCTCGAGGCATCACGCGAACGTCACGTACACACACACACTGACGTACACACACACTGACGGACACACTGAGGTATACACACACACATACACAAACTGACGCACACACACATTGACTCACACACACACACACACACACACACACACACACACACACACACACACACACACACGCACACACACGCTCGCGCGCAGTCAGCCAGAGCGTGTTTAGGTGTAACGAGATAGGTGAACTCCCTGGTCAAACACTGAAGAAGGGAGGGAGGCGTTATGTAAAGATTTCATCAACACTCGCCCGGCTAAATCGTAAGCAACACCTGTGAGAGCCGAAACGGCCAGGCACGCGCCTGCGTTCCGCGCCGAGAGAGAGGAGACAGAGACGTGGGACAAAGGAACCTTGATAGCACCTCTATACAGAGCTCACACACACACACACACACACACACACACACACACACACACACACACACACACACCCCAAACACTAAAGCAGCAGCCTACATAAAACTGACCAACGCGTGAATGACCCCCAAGTCCAACTACGTAAACTCCACCTTTATCCTCCAAGCAGCGTACATGTATGTATAACTGACACTAACAGTGGAAGATGAAGCTAGCAGGCCACTACGAAACTTGACTGTTTACACACTTCCTACCGAGTATGATCAGTATCCCACGTTTTTCACTCTTTTTCGATTTTGTAATGCAACCACCATTTAACAAAATAAATCAGTTTAAACCAACCACCATGCAAGATAAACCGCCGGCGGTTGCTCTTATTGCAGCATAATCAAAGAGTGCAACACTCCCACCAAGCCAAATTTAAATCCATGGATTAAAGATGACTTTTTGTGTGAGGCCACTGGTGCGTGCACAATCCCAAACTAACTTGTAGGACTTAAGTTAAGTCTGTTTCGGGTGTTTGACCAGTTGTCTCAAAGCAACGATTACGTCAACGGACACATCATCATATATATATATATAATTTATATATGTCCACTGCGTTACACGCAGAACCGCCGTCGACTGATGATTTCGAGTCAACACTTATCACGATAAATGTCACTGTTTTTGAGACTGTGACCCCAGTCACAAACGGAACTGAGAGACTCAAAAATTGGAAAAGAGAGAGAGAGAGAGAGAGAGAGAGAGAGAAGTGTGTGTGTGTGTGTGTGTGTGTGGGTGGGGGGGGGGATTGCACATCAGCGCGCAATGACTGCGCTGCTCTTTACCAGTACGGAAGCTGACATTTACACAACTCCTCTCTCTCTCTCTCTCTCTCTGGCCGTGAGTAATCTGTCAAGGAATGTCAATATGACATAAAGTCTTGGAACTGCCGAATCGCCATTTCTCCAGTTTATGATTTATTCTACTACACTGTTGGTCCTCCATCTGTATCCCAGCAACTACCCAATCATCACCATACCCTTTTGTACCGCCAGGTCACGCGGCTCCCGTGAGGGAGGGTGGAGGTGGGGTGGCGTAGGGTGGTAGGGTGATAGGGGGTGGGTGGTGTCAGTTTCCGGTGACTATGCACGTGATAACAATTTAACCTGTCACAATTTTCAGATCTGAAACCGTCCACCTCGAACATAAAAATATAGATCGGCTAAGTTATTTTCATTCGCAGTTGCATCAACAGCAATTTTCGCAAGTTCCTTCTGTCAAAACGACTCCATTCTGCATCCAGACCATGGCGTCAGTGCCCCATAAAAAGGAAGGGGGGGCACACCGGTGACGCGGCTATCCCGATTCTGACCGGCTTGCGGCGTTGAGCGCTAGCGTTGCTTGGCCGCACGCGACTTCTCTAAGAAAATCATCTGCGCTGTACTTGTGAAAGCTTGTCTTGATCTGAGGTTGGCCTGTCTTGTCGGAGAAGGTCTCTGTTCAACTCGTAAGTGGTTTTTGTGGTGCTACTTGCGCGTACACTCACGTTGGAAGCAATTTAGTCACGTTTTCTGTAGAAAATTCACTTTCATTCGCGATAACATAAAATTACAGAAAGGAAAGTCACGTTTATGAAAACGTCCCAGTTTTATAATATGTCTTGCGGCCACACCTAGAAAATTAGTGCAATTTGTGGCTTAGATCGCGCGCAGTTCGAGAAAGAAAATTGGTAGTGAATATTTTGTGGCTATGAACCAGCACTCGCCCCGGCTAAGAACCAGCCTGTATCAAACAGACGGTTGGCCGGTTCTTAGCCGAGGATTTCGCACTGCTCTGATTTTTTTTTAAATTGCGAAAACACTAAAGCATCCTACGTCACAACAATTGGCATGCAAGTCACAAAGACATCACGGATACGTGTCTGTTTTGAAACTACTGGAATTAACGTGGTATTTTTTGTCAGCTTCGTGTTAAACTGCAAAATAGCTCCCGAGTCTCATTGCAGTCGAACAAATATGACTCGTGTCCTTACATGAATAAAATTTTCGATATAAAATCGCTTTGGGTGGGAAGATGAAAGTCTTACTGATATGTGCATATAACAATATGATCAAATTCATTTCAGTTCTTAGCTTTCCTGGCAGCATTCTTGCACATCACCGCATGCGTGTCGCGCTTTTCCGGCCTAAAACAGTCACTGCGATCGACAGCCGGTCGGATTCGCGGCTTAGCCGCGTCACCGGTGTGGGGGGGGGGAGGAGTGGAGGCGGACACACATCCTTTGGGGTAAGTGTTACGATAGCTACTCACGGCAAGGCTGCCAAAAATCCTGGACGAGACATCTGTAATCTTGGGCGAAAGGAAACCTGGGCGATTTGTCTCGCAACGGTTCACCGTTATTAGACAACCCACTGAAGATGCGCGAATCCGGCTGTGCAACAGTCTTCTCCCGACTCCTTGAGAAGACGTGACCTGGGTAGGGGGCGGGGGACCAGGCGGAGAGTTGGAGCGTATGTCACGTGCAGTGCTGGCGCTGGAACCCGAATGGCAAGCCATAAAGCAGCCGCCATTACTCGGCGCGGGGTCCCAGGCCGAGATATCAAAACTGTTACAGTGCTTGGACGGTCTACGGTTCAGCTGCTCTCTGATGCACTGCACGTGTACCTCAACTGTGAGGTAGATTTTTATTTTTTATTTATTTACTTTTTTTTTGGAGGGGGGGGGGGGGTGAGCTGCAGACTGTTGAAACTGAAGCTCACCTGTGGCAGAGTTTTTAATTCTGAGCTATGCACCGGGTACAGTTTTTTCGGTAATTATTGCGTCAGGTTTGGACGCTAACTAAGGCATGTCCCCATGCAAAAACGAACCCAAGGCAGTGTTGGCGTACACAAGAATGATGGGGGCATCATCACATGTTGTTCTGTTCGTAGAGGTGGTCCGAAAGGTCTGTTTGAGTCCAAGCGTAAAACTGAAAATGGCTTGATGCCTGCACACTTGAACTGGAAAATTGAATTCTTGGTCTGGGTGCACTGCAGTACTATATATATATATGAAGGTAAAGAAGTATTTTAGACACATCCTTGGTATTCATTCTCTCTATCTCTCTCTCTCTGTGCGTGCGTGCGTGTGTGTGTGTGTGTGTGTGTGTGTGTGTGTGTGTGTGTGTGTGTGTTATTGTGCGCACGTGTGTGTGAGGGGGGGGGGGGGTGCGCTCTTTAAGTTTAACAACAATCAAAAGCGGCCCCGGGTCATTCAGGCTTACGCAAAAAGTGCCCGGTCCAGAGTGCGTCCATGTACATTTCATCAGTGAAACACTGAAGCCTAAAGACTTGAAACACGAAGTGTGTCACCACATGTATTTAACAACTAGCTCACTAATTAACTAAAATCATATTCTGGTTTCACACACACACACACACACACACACACACACAGAGCGAGCGAGCCAGAGAGAGAGAGAGAGAGAGCCATACCAGTGCAGACCAGGCGGCCGGCGGCGACACGCAAGAAAAGGAATTTTACGGGCACTATTCACGCTCGCAGGAAAGCCGTTACCTCTCCCAGCCCGGGTATCCGCTACAGGTATTGATCAAACCCAACACTCCACCGCGCAAGCGACAACACACACTGAGACATATCTAGCTTGAGTGCTGGGCGCCGCTCGACAGGGCTGTAGTCAAAACGGACGCGAGCGTTTCCGGTGCCACCCCGCTTCAAAAGCACCTCCATGACAGAGTGTTTCCAAACAGCAGCATCAAGTGTTTCCATTGTCGAATGTCAGTAGCTCCAAGTCTTTCCGACGGACTTTGGTTTGTCGTCGTGAGACTGAGAAAAAGCAGTTCATGTTTCAGCGTCCCCCCACCCCACCCCCTAATCTACCTCAAACCTGTGTTAACTTGTGTGCTGTCGATAACCCGTGCTCTGCACCATTCCAAAGAGCACGTGACTTTTCGGGCTGACCTGTAGACTGACGGAACCGTTTGTCGAACAGACAGCGACTTTTACTACCGCGTTACTACGATACAAATACGCGTCCACGCTCCTGTTTCAAACATATAATTACATGATTTGCGTCAGAGCAATCGCCGTTGAAACGTTTGAAGCGGAGTAGCACCGGAACCACTCCCGTCCACTCTCCGTGTGCTCTGTGTCTCATTTTGTCATTGCCTGGCTCTCGCGTACTCGCAAAGCACGGACACTGGCAGTCAGAAATAGATTTTTTTTACCCTGTTTGCAAAAACAAGACAGTGTCTGTGTGCTTTCCGGTGTTACTCAGCATTTAGGCGCGGATCCTGGCCCGAAAATAGGTCACCTTGGTGACAAGAACTCTTTATTACGGGGGATCAGTGTCAGGTTTAATGAAAGTGGCAGCGTAATGGACAGAATTGCCGTTGAATTTCGATTACCCACATTCTACGTTGGGAAATGGCGCACGCAAGCATCGTATACCGTACATCAACACAATACTCCCCTCTCCCTCCCCCCCACCCCCACACACACACAAGCATACTGCAATCCCCCCCCCCCTTTTCAGTCACGGTCACCCACTTCCCCCCTGGCGAAATTACTGTACAAGTGATTGGTTCCACATCATTTGTGTGTGTGTGTGTGTGTGTGTGTGTGTGTGTGTGTGTGTGTGTGTGTGTGTGTGTGTGACCCGGCTGAAAAAAATGTCATTATTTTGCGGGTTGTTCGGCGAAAAAACAAACAAACAAACACACACAATAGTAATAAAACACTGACATTAAAAAGATCAAGAGCAGCACAATAGCAATAATTTTAAAACACTGATAATAAAAATATGAAGAATAATGTTCTTGTCATTGCTACTATTGCCGTCGCTGGCAGACTGACGACACTTTCAAGTGAGGAGTTTGAGACGAACAACTCTTACTAATTCATGACTGATTGCTGGAAATTAATTCTCTCTCTCTCTCTCTTTCTCTCTCTCGCACGCGCGCGCGCGCACACACACACACACACACACACACACACACACACACACACACACACACACACACACACACACACCAGAATCCTCGTCCCAATGCAATTCCAAAGCAGCTTCTTGAAACAGCGGGTCAGAACACAAACATCAGGGCAAAACTTCAAAGGACGATCATAAAAGAAAAGCATCTAGAAACGTTTAATTTTAAAGCCTCTACGGTAATTTTCCCTTAAATGACACCTACGCTTTCTGGCGCCAAGAAATTGGAGGATGAGTAACTTCCCTAATTTCCCTCCCACCCATGCGTGTATGTGCTGATGGCAAACTCGGTTATTAACTCTCTCAATGCTGAGATTTCTTCCCACTAGCATACTAATAGATGGCTGCTTCCCTCTGACTGGTAGAAATCCGTTTTGCTAGCTAGCGCTTTATTTAGTTCCGCACTTGGCTACGACTAAAGAAAGTTGGCGATCTCATAATATATACGCCGCGGGTGGGGGTGGGTGTTTGGGGGTTTAACGTCCTTTTCCACCACATAAGGGTGATAGCAAAGACGGGGCAACGACGAAAAAGCCAGCAGAAAATATTTGGCCCCAGCCGGGATACGAACTCAAGACCAGAGCATTAGAAGTCCAACGCTCTACCATTCGGCCACCCCGGCTCCCATATATATATATATACGCCGCAGCTAAGCGTTGTGGGCCCAAAATGGGGACCTCAGCGTAGAGAGCGTTAAACTTAAAGACCCATCAATTCTATGCTAAAAAATAAAATAAAAAAATTGAAGGTTTCCTGCCAGAACATACTATCTCTCTATTTTCTAGCAGAGAACCCTCGAAATCATTATGGGTTCTTTTTTCCGCAAGCTGACTCCTTCAGTCTTGACAGTCGTGTCGCCGGCCGTGTGCATGAGGCCTTCGGCCTGTCGGTCCAGCTACACCCCAGGTGGACGAGCGTTGAGGTGGGTGTTTGGGGGTTTAACGTCCTTTTCCACCACATAGGGTGATATCAAAGACGGGGCAACGATGAAAAGGCCAGCACAAATATTTGGCCCCAGCCGGGATCGAACTCACGACCCGAGCATTAGAAGTCCAACGCTCTACCATTCGACCACCCCGGCTCCCCTTACACTCTAGGTACCGGCAGCCAAAATTTCAAACACGTAAAATCAAAATACTAATTGCCCAGCCTAATACAACTTAACGAGATAAGGAGAAAAAAAAGTAAGTCAATACCTTCTACGGGGGACGAGATATAAGTCTTTTTGGGTTGCGGTGTGCGGTCAAGTTCGGTTCGCGAAATGAAAGGCACATTTTGAAGCATACTCGGGGAAAAATGAGAAAGATATCATCTTGCTAAAGCCATTAATCAAAACTATGTACTACAGTGCTAGCCATTCCCCAAGAAATCAGAGTCACTGAAGTATAAGTAAAAGAAAAACCAAAAGGGTGAATCTTGGAAAATCCCAAATCAGAACAGGTCAAAATTGAACAGTGTCAATATTTGAGATGCTGACATTGTGCAGGTGAAAGTCAATGTACCAAAGTATACAGAGCCGTAAGGTCAGGGCCTAGGACTAGGCACAACGACGCGCACATATAATTATATATGTATACGCACATGATGCCAACAGTTAAATAGTGTTCAGGACTGAACATGGAATATTAACGTTTAAAACTGAGACAGAGGGCCGATTCTACTTGCCCTGACCCGCTTTTGGAAAGCCTGCTAACACTGTACACCCTGTTTATCTAATTTGTATCCAGGTCCCCCCCCCCCCCCAAAAAAAAGGCCGCCTTGCTACAGAGCATCAGTGCAAAACTGTTTTGAAAACTACTCATTTTTCTGGCTGGAGAAGATCATGAAGTGGCTCTTTGTTTGGGGGAAAGTTAAGTGTCGTTTTGTGGCGTCCCTTTTATTGTGTCTGGTAGAGCTGTAGAAACATGGTAACCCCCCCCCCCCCCCCTCCACACACACTCAAGGCTTCACGTCCCAGGGAACAGTAATCGGACAAAACTGAAAATGTCCCGGCTGACAATATAACGTAGCACACTTGTCTTGGATGTTAGTTCTCTGTCGCGCAGAAATGACCGTGTTCGCCTCTGAAAGTAAGTAGTGGTATGGTACGGTGGACTTCTCAGCACACCTAGTCACCTCCTCTGAACTGCTAACGGCGCCGCAGGGCTGGAGGACAACGCAGTGGAAGCTTGCTGCCGCTAAGCGCTACTTTATGTGCAAACCTTCTCCCTGCTATTCACTCTGGTGCGTACGACAGTATTTTTCTCTTCTCCGCGGCACTGGCCACAGCCTGCTCTTCTTCGAAAGATGGACGCAATCTGAAAATAGACTCGGGCTATGGTCTACATCTGCGGATACAAAGCCCCGCCCCAGCGAAAATGGGTTACTAGGACATTTGCTAATAGTAATAGTAATTATAATTTGATAAAAGACACGCACCACATTCAAACGCGACATCACAGCAAAGTAGCACACTGTACCCGTGACTGCACGGCCTACAAACAGCGACTGTTTTTTTTTTTGTTTTTTTTATTAAATTTTACAGGTTGAAGTAAGTAGGTCATGTGTACCATAACCTTGCGCGTAGTTTCGCCTGATTCCAAATATTGATCAGTCACTGCCATGGTACTGAAAACTGTGACATTCCCTATTGCCTGGAGTTGGCTAGGTAGACGTCTGAACTCACATAGCATTTCCCTTATCTATGCGAGTCTGCCTAAACTGGCATGCGTCAATGGGATGCATCAATTTGGATCTGCTGCCCAAAGCACTTGCGGACAATGAGAGGCAATGGCAGAGCAGACACCCTCACCGGCAGGGAAAGGCATTACGGGTGGCCTGCGCCTAGGAAGATCAGAAGCGGTAAAATGTCTGAGGCGTCCGTCTCAGTCATGAGCAAAGCCCCCGCCATTATTCACCTGGCCTGCACAGCAGAGGCGTGCAAAGCAGTGACCGATGATCGAACATGAAAGGTCACACAGGACCAGTGTGAACCAAACACTGGCGCAACATCGCGTTTCTTAAAACTGCGACTCCTTCGACTGTGCATGATCCAGGCAACTCGGTCACAGTTGCAGAGTTTTCAGCGCTTCGGGGACCCTTACAAAACCAGAGCACGCGTTTGCCGTGACATTATTTGGCTTTTGGTCAGTGAGCGAGACACATCGCTACAGTGTCTAGCGTATGTCGAGTGCTGCCCGATCTTTCTCGCTCAGTCACAGTGACTCAGTGTCAAAACGCAAACTGAGCTGTGAAATCAGGCTGCCCTTGGCTTTTATTGGGGTTTCAGAGACGCTGAAAACTCTGCAACTGTGACAGAGTTGACTGTGCTTGCAAAGTCGACTCTGTAAAATGTTTTCACACTTCGGAAAGCTTTTTGTTGGGAGCTTACATCTTTAAAGACGACAATGAGGGGATTGCCTAGAGATGTGGTGGAGCGTGTATGGGATTTGTCCGTGGCCCAGTCTGAACCAAACCAGCATCGGAACAGCTTTAAAAGACGACAGGATTACCTAGGGATAGGGTAGAGCGCGTATGGGCTTTTCTGAACGCAGAGACACCACCTCGAACTGAGCCTTTGCAACGGGCCATACTGTACAATGTGGTTACTCGTAGGCATTACACGGTCCGCCCAGACAGACGGACGGACTTGCCCTGAGGTCCTTCTGTACTTAGTCTGCAAATTCACAAGTCTGAGAGAGTCCATGGTCTGGGTCTTCCTGTCCGGAGGCGGGAACGGAGCGAGCAATTTCAAGAGGGTGAACTATCCACGCGGGGGGTTGCTCTGTGCCACTTCGCTTTTGAAGGTTTTTTTTTTTTTTTTTTTCTCTCTCTTCAATGAATGAATGAATTTTATTGTGTTGGGCCTCCAGATCATTCACAAGGGAAGCATGCCTAGATATTTGCCTAAATGCGAAAATTAGCAATATACACATGACTGAAACACATGGAAACAGACACTGTGTTTACTGTTGTAAACCAGTCATCTACCAAATCTTGTCTGACGTGAAGAGTATGGTATGTACATAGCTATAGCTGTCTTTTTAACAACTACTTCGTTTTGATTGTCTAAAACAGTCTCCAGAAAATGAAGTTTCACAATAAGGCGGAGCCGTAAGACTGGATCACGGACAAGCCCACATCTTCATTTCATGCTAAGCAGCGCTTAGAAGCCAGGCTTTCAAGACTTCGTCCTCCAGCCCTACGGCACCTTGAGCGTCACGAAGGAGATGGATATAATTGTGCGCCGAGGAGAAACCTACCATACCACACCATACGCCAAGGGGAGGGGGTGGGGGGTGTTAGATTTCGGTTTGTCAGCGTGAAGAAAAGGGAACATAAATTATCAACTTAAAAAGGCAAAAAACATAAAACTATACATGTATGTATGTAAAACAACAACCAAAAAGTTTACTGATGTCTTACTCCAGTGTAAAAACGCACGCACGCTCACAGTTCAAACACACGGCTTCACCTAAGAGCGTTAGTCGTCACTTCTAAATCAGGGTAGCATTAGAACTCCGCGCAATCTTGATTAACGATCGAGGGTTTCTCTAGCCCGGCAAAGGAACGAGAATGAGGCACACCCATTGATGAAAGGCGGTATTGACAAGCGCGTACAGCAGCAGCCCAGCTGCCTGTATTCTCAGGGTGTCAGGAACCGAAATTTGGTTTGTTTGTATGCACATACACGAGAAAGGTTGATGGCGAACTTGCACCAACGCCTCAACGACTTTGTGGCTCTTCGGAAAGAAGTTGACTCGCTCTATGCTGAGAGATTTTCCCAGTACCTTGCCTATAGATGGTTGCTACCCTCTGACCGGTAGAAACCCGTTTTGCTAGCGCTGTGAGAATAAAAATAGAAAACTGGCGATCCCATAAATCAGACATGTGCAGCCAAGCGTTGTGAAGGTGAGGTCGGTACAATATGGGCACCTAAGCATAGAGAGAGTTAAAAACAACTTATTATAAAAAGAAACTGCTGTAACATGCATACGCAACCAACATGATTTTAAACGGCACCTGTCTTCTCTACAGCTGTCACCAAAAAAGAGATATATATATTATCTGAACTAAGACTGAAGCCATCCCCACTGCGCCTTACGAAAGGTCATCGCTGATCGTTGTAAGCTATCAGATCAGACTCAACCGACTATTGCGTGCTGTTTATTTGTGACCTTTCATAATAAACTGATAATGCCAACCAATCCGGCGGCTTAGAGAGTAGTAAGAAAATCAGGACAGCGCTTTTTACATTTCTCCCCCCCCCCTTCCCCCACCCCACCCACCCAACAGAGAATGGTTTCAAAGAGCGGCAGATTTCTACTCATTCAGGACCATGCACGCACGCACACACACACACACACACACACACACACACACACACACACACACAGCGCTACCTTTTTATGGGCTGCCCAGTATTTCATATCACCCTGATGCGGTGGCAAAAGACGTGAAACCCGCAAGCCAGCAGCAAATCAACCAACGGCGGAGGGACGTGGGGTTGGGGTTGGGGTTGGGGTGGGGGTTGGGGAGGGGGGCGTTGGGTGCGTCGATGAGACTGTTGAACTGTCTACACAATCCACACTGGCAACCCATGGAACCAAGGAAAAGGACGTGAAACAAGCTACCAGCAGGGAGAAGGGGAAGGGGGGGGGGGGGCTGGAAGAGGGACTATAATGAAGACATACAAACCAAACTGGCAACCCACGGCCCAGCCCTCCGCCCTCGCGATAGCCCATTACCAAGGCCAGTAATGGACCCAGTGTATCTTGGCACACTCGTCTCTCCACCGACAGGCGTCCAACGCACGCGGCCTGATCAGCTGAGATTCCTCTCACTGTGGAGGGGTCTGGGGTGGCACAAACTCAATTCTTGGCATTCGACCACACTTACCCAAACATCTAGCCTGACACGAAGCTGATCGGTGTAGCAAATGCCAACTGCACGTGCGGTCAGTTCAGTTCTGTGTAGTCTACATCTTGAATCTTGAACATTGTCTCAGTGCCAGGCGAAGGCTCTCCGCGCGTTTTCAATCAGTGATTTGCTAACCAAATCTTGTACGTAAGTGTACTGCTGGTACTGGTAGATGTAGAAGCACTGTGTACCATGGTGGAAGTTAAGGTATGCCGCAAAAAGTTCTGACTGGCCAAAAATGCCTGCCCTGGCCACAGAGGTCTATACCGATGCGTCAAATTGATATTAAAAAAAAAAAAAAAAAAATGGTTGCTGCTGAACCCAATGTAATCATTCTGAGCCGTAGAAGGCTGAAACTGTCCGTTCCATATTTCAGTCCAATCCGACTATCCGGCCGCTTTATCATTTACCAGTCCGGCAGTATCATCACTGTCAGCCTGTCTGCGCTGAATAATAATACCACCACCACCACCACCATATTTCAGTGTCGGTGTATGGTACCACATCGTCGTCTGAGAAAACAAAAAAACAAAAACTGTAGTCAGACCCCCCCCCCCCCCCTTTCTCTCTCTCTCAGGCTCTCTGCCATGATTCTGAGTAAATATTACACATGTAACTATGTCACTTGCAATCTATGACTATGTATCAAATAACTTTTCACCATCAGTGCTTTAAATTTAACAAACTTTGCAGAATACAAAAGACAGTGGCGATAAGTTCTATCCTTGTCAGTAAAACCGTAAGTACTACTACAGCTCTCTCCTCTCTCTCTCTCTCTCTCTCTCTCTCTCTCTCATGGTCAACAACTATCCGTTCTGTTGCAGAACTTTGTAACAAGTAAAAGCATTTATGCACAGATTCCTCGTCTCCTCCTCGTCTCTGCTTACTCCTGTTTTTAATGCCATCTGTCAGATCCCACTAAAAAGCCAGCTTGCAGAGGTTTAGCAGCTCGAGGCGCTATGCATGCGATGTCTGGGTGCCAAAAGGGAGGTTGTTACATCAATCACCTCTACAACGGTTGAAGAGAAAAACGCATGCTTCTGTTTGTACACAAGTGGTTGTGATGACTTATGACTATGGGGACGACGCTTCAGTGTTTTCCCATTACGCACTATCCGGTAACGCACCCATCAAAATCGTCGACTGAAGATGAGATCATCTGTCTGGGCTAGAGAGAGTGTTTCTGAGGATGATGAAGACGTTTTCATAAATCACACACACACACACACACACACACACACACACACAGTCACACACTCTCTCTCTCTCACACACACACACACACACAAACTGAGGAAAAGTCCCGGCGTAACAAAAGACGCAAATACCCCCCCCCCCCCCCCATCTCTCATACTCATACAGACCTGGTGTAATAAGCCAGATGTACTCCCTGGCTCGTGTCACTCCCGGGAACTTTTGCTCTGAGATCAGAAACTCTGAGATCACCTGTGTGGTGGCCAAAACGGCAAAAGAAACTGCCCCGCCCCCCCCCCTCCACTACCACCACCCCTCACACACACACACACACTGACACACACACACACACACACACACACACACACAGAGTAATTCGTGGTCACAACTCAAGGAGTCAACGAACCGTGCTAATGGTCGATTTATAAACAAAATTTCTGCCACTCCGTCCCTTATCTGGGTCCTCAACACAATTCTCACCTTCACTTCCGACCATGAAAAGATCAAAGAAACGCCGGCCATCACACAAATCAGTAACATGCACGCCAGCTACACACGTGTATACATACATACACGTGTATCCCCCCAAATCCACCAGCTCCCACCCCCACCAATCCCACCCCCAGCCGTGCTTCGAACATTTGGCTCACGGCCACCGTGAGCCGTCTTCATTTCATGGTTCGTAATCAGAACAGCATTCCCCTGATTATGAAGAAAGATTACCCCAGTGCAAACCTGAAGTTCTAATCTGAACCGTTCCTCGTATCCAAGCCAATGAAAACCAATTCACTGGGATGGCATGTGAAGGATTTAAAATGAAGGTGATCACATTGTTTTTGAATGAAGTCCTGAATCACAGAGCTCTACGAGAATGACTACGCTATTAGTAGCAGGAGTACCCGACAAATTTGATTAAAATAGAAATCACATTAAGTTATATCCAGAACTATTTCTACTGATGTAAACCATTCACAGAGATCGACAGACTGAGAGATGGGTGCATAAAAATTTTAAGATAACTATGCCATTTAAAAAAAAAAAAACACAAAAAAAAACTACTAAGTTCCAAATTATAGAGCTCTACCAGAATGACTATATTTTGACTTCAGTGATGAATAGACTGAGAGTGAGAGATGGCAAGTGAAAGGTTTGAAATGATCACACCCTCATAAACAAAGACAAGATAACTAAGATAATTATGCCATTGAAAAAAAAACACACACAAAAAAACTGTCTTTCTTTATGAGGGTGTGATCATTTCAAACCCTTCACTTGCCATCTCTCACTCTCAGTCTATTCATCACTGAAGTCAAAATATATATAGTAGTCATTCTGGTAGAGCTCTATAATTTGGAACTTAGTAGGTTTTTTTTTTTTTTGTTTTGTTTCAAATCATTATAATAGCATAAAATTCATGACTGCCATAACTGGTGAAATATCCAACAAGTATGATCAAAAGGGAAAACACATTGAAATTAGTAATTATCACCAACCAACCAACTTAAACATTCTCTCCAAATGACTACAATTAGCAGTTTTAAAACCCCAAAATGAAAGATTAAAAGGAAAATCAAAATAAGCAAACTGAATTACCTTCAACTTTAAAACCTTCTGCACCGTACTTCTCCTCATATCTTTTTGACACACTCTGTTCCAAGCCAAGTCAAATGGTCTGAGTCATTTCTCTTTGTGAAGGGAGGTTTTCAAAACGCCGGCAGATTGTTGGGGCCGGGTGAATCACCCTATCCTATGAACCAACCAGTGACCTAACTCTAACACCTCAATGGAGCTAATGCAAACTTGTGCTCATGACTGCAAACAGCGAGAGAGAGAGAGAGAGAGAGAGAGAGAAAGAGAGAGAGAGAGATCTGCCCTTTTAAACTACCGGTTCACAGTTTTTGTGCATTCATGTATACTGTGCACTTACATGTTGCGGACACACCATACTACCCATTACATTAATTTACCATAGACCCACGCACTTGAACAACTTGCCTTGAAATTGAAATCAAATGTATACAAATTTTATATCTGTCGAGAGCAAACTTATAGATCTGTCAAACAGACATGTATGAAGATTATCTCCCTCAACACACACACACACTCATAATTATACAGTGTGGGTACACACTGGGACTGCAGAGGAAGCTGTTCGGGAGGGTACAAATACACTGTATGCACTGAAAGAGAGAGAGAGAGAGGGGGGGGGGGGGGTCTAAGGGCAAACACGCAGAGAGACTCAACAATCAGAGAGAGAGAGAGAGAGAGAGAGAGAGAGAGATTCTAAGGGCAGACGGATAATCATCTAAATGGCAATGTAGAAAGACACACTGACATTGGCAGGCTGTGCGCACAGAGCACAGGTCACAACACCAGTAACCACCTCTTTCCGTTTTGCCTGATCAGGCATGGTACCTCAGCCATTTCCAGCAAAGTATGAAGTCTACACTTGTAATAGTTGTATGTGTTCAGTGCATTGTAAAGGTTAGGACATGGGTTTGCTTAGAGTATGTGAGTCAGAACATCCATACATGCTGGTGTACTGTGTGTGTACTCGTGTGTGTGTGTGTGTGTGTGTGTGTGTGTGTGTGTGTGTGTGTGTGCACGTGCAGTTCTTCAAAATTATATTTTTAAAAAATCAAACTGCAGTACATGCACATGGAATGGCACTGATTTTCCAACCATTTGAATTTTTTTGTTGTTGTTAACAACAAAAACAAGATACATACATGTATGTATGTATACATATAGTGTATGTATACATGTATACACAATAATATAATTTATATGTACGCAAATTCTCAGAGGGAAAACCACAAAAACTGTATTTAGAGAAGTGTTCAGTTCCTCAGCACTTTTGACAAAATCATCATCACGGCATCATGAGAACTGATCTATGACTGTGAGCATGAATTCTGACCAATAAGGGCACTTAAAATAAAATAAGAAGTTTTATCAAGAGACGGTTGTGAAGCCTCCAGAGCCAATGACAGCCACTGAGTGATACAGACAGCGTTACTACAAGATGCCATGCAGGTGAAGTCACACCCATTCAATATCAGACTGGGTACACATTCCACAGGAAATGTTCTGGTGTCCAAATATTTGCTCACGAAATCAAGCCCTTGTCCAGGCATTCTGATTGCAGGTGGAAATTGATTTTACTGTCTCATGTTTGGGCTTGATAGCCCTGAGCAGTTCCACACAAACACAAGGTAAATTGACCAGATGGACAAAGGGTCACTCCATACATGAAGTAATAGAGTGTTCAAAAAAAGAAAAAGACCCCCCCCCCCAAAAAAAAAAAAAAAAAAAACACACACAAAAAACCCCCCAAACACATACATGTATGTGGTCAAGAGTACAGAGTTGAGTCGAGTGAGTGTGACATGAGTACCCAGTTTTCAGCAAAGTGATAAACAAACTATTTTATATGAATTTGGTGTGTCTTGTCATGAGCAGTCTTCACCGTATCTGATTTTCTCATACAAGTTGTCGATTGGCCGTATTTGAAAAAATAAGTTGTGAGTTTGTACATAACATTAAACACTGTCACAATTTTGCAGACTTGAAATTTCAAGGCAAAAACAAACCAGTGATGTTGTTTGCATTTTGTGTTTTTATTTTGAAGGCTTAACCTTCAACAATATATCACAAAAGAGAAGGAAAGACTCACCAGATGCAAAGAAATGCAATGAAAAAGTGGTGTGAACATAACTTTACATCAAGCAGCATGCTAAACTGAAATGAACACCATTATGACAGAGTACTGATACTGTTTGGTCAACAAAAACTTCTTAAGAACATTGTTTGGGTTACTCAATAATAATGTAGTGCAATACATAAACAATAATAAATGATACGTGAACAGAAATGGATTCAAATGTTTCTGGTTTTCTGCTTGACGGAACATGTCAATAAAACCCTTTAAAAAGCTAAACATTTTATGCCAGTTATTATTGTTTCCCAGTAAAATTAAAGACTGACCCTTGAAATACATGCAAAAACAAAAATAACAGTTGCTACTTCACTGTGTCCCTGAATAAAGTGATCAAAGAAAGAACTGAGCATGCTTAAACATAACATTACAACGTGACAGACTCGTTCAATACTTTTAAAGTCACACAGGAGGAAAAGGTACCAAAAAATACATTACCAGTGACTTTGTTTTTATGGTAAGTACACCTTACTCACACAAAAATGTATCTAACAGCTTTAACACATGAATTATTACCATATCCAGCTGTCTGAACATAACTTGACACACTTGAACACAACATTACACTGTGACAGACAAATTTCAGATAGCTAAAGTCAACCAGAAGGAAAAAGAACAAAACATATCAGTTGTAGTAAGTGTGGTTCAATGGGAGGTACTCTTTAACCCCCTCAAAGTATGATTTTAAGCTTAATCCCATGGATAATTGCTATCTCAAGCTACATGAATGTAACTTTACACAACTACGAACATAACATTACACTGTGACAGACTCATTTGAGACTGTCAAAATCAAACAAGAGGAAACGGAACAAAAAAAATGTATTACCAGGAAGTGTGCTTTAATCAAAGGTACACATTCTCTTTACAAAAATATGATTTAAAAGCATAATAAAATTGTTAACTGTCATTATGAAGTTGTTGGAACTTAACTTGACAAACACTCATGCAACAGCTTTCACTCAAACACACACAGGGATGATGTATACAAACTGCTATAATCAAAAAGGGGCTCACAGCATAGGAAATAGTGAATACATCATTTTTCAGTACAGCAAAGGAAAAAAATGTAACCTTTGACTGAACATAACTTGAAACCCACTGTCTGTGTATAAAGTTGTGTTCAAACACAAACAGCTCCTGCACATTTTCTATTGGTGTGATCCTGGAAAAAAAAACCACAGTCATGAATAAAAACGCATAATTTCGCTGTCCTCTATTTCTGGCCATTAAAAAAATGAAGGAATGCCCAAGTTGTTGTTTGTACATAATATAACAACTGCATGAATCTGGGTACGGTGTGTAAAGTTAACTTCAATAAACAAACAGATGAACACACAAAAATGTGTTTGCATGGAAATTTTCAAGACTCCAGAGAGAAAAATTATTCCAAAGATGTTTAGCAGGACATTTTATTTTTGTTTGGTGCTGGACTTGTCGTCGTATGAGTTTGAACATAATGCTGACGACCTTCGTTTGTGAGTAAAGTTGTGTTCAAACCAGAGACATCTGAAATTTTACATAAGAAAGCTTTACTCCCCGCAAAGGATCTTTTTCCGAGTAGCTTTCCACCTAAAAATACCTAAGGCATTCATTGTTTGTTGCTGAATACACAACTTTTGTAACAGAGTCATGAACATAACGTTTACAACCTAAACCACAAATGTCTTCACGGCTGTATCGATTAGAATCACGACAAGGATTAACATCCACGTGTTGGTGATACCAATCACCACACTAACATCGAGTTTACCATTGCCGCTGTTGTCAGCAGTATTCCAAAATGCACAAGAACACAGACTCTTTGTGTTTATTCACTTTTTGCTGCTGAGTTGACTAGATTTGTCTGAAGATAACACTTAACACTTAAAACTTACCCTTGGGATTATCGGCTGCCTCCTCCAGTGACGGTAATCAAAGTCATCGGCTCAAAGAAATCATGCTTCCAGCTTGTGTTTGAAACGGCCGCTGGTTGAATTTATCTCATACCCGAGTGTAGCGATCGATTTTTTCTCGCGTGAACATAACAGTAAAATTAACACACCGTCGGGTCTTCGAAATCAACACGAAGTTTCTTTTCAACAACACGAGATATATCGGTGTTCTTCCATGAAAAATAAAGAGTGAAAAAACGATGTTGAGATTATGCAAGTTAGGTATTTCGCTGGACAAAAGTACGTTCGACCTCGGTGGTCGATGTTGAACATCGAAAGTTTACGACGACGTTATGTCCAAACGTGCCTACATTTTCAGTCATTTTACTAAAAAACGGAAAATATTTGACACCTGCCAGTATGCCGACTGAAATAAAGGCAGTTTTGAGCATTTGGAGACAGCAAATGGGTTCACTGACCGTTCTCCATGTTTCTCAAAATAACACTTCAGCGATCGCAAGTACTTTCTGTCACGTTTTTCTTCCACTGCAATCACCGATTTTTCGCCAAAATCCCAGAGTTTTAAACGCAAAAAGTAAATGTACCACATCCAATTCTCACTGTTTGAAACTCTGATTTATACTGAACAAGTGAGCCAAAGTAGACAACTGTGCATGCTTTTTAAACAAATTTGTAGCATCATTCATGTGAATGGGTAGCCATTTTGAGCAGTCGACTCACCTCTGTACTCTTGACCATGTTTAAAAAATGCCATTCCTAATACCCTGAGTAGCTCATGGAGCTACAACCGGAATACAAAACACTGAGACCATGCTTGTAGTTTTAGAAGTACATGTACTGTATATTATTAAAAAATTAACATTTTAGCGTGAACTGCTATCTGAGCTAACAGTTTAGAAACGAAAAAAGGAAAAGAGTAAGATTTAAGAATGTATCACAAATTCACTTTTGTACACTGCTTCTGAACATGAACTATTTTAACTTTTTTTAGGTGAACAACAGCTCAAATCCACTGCGTATGCTAATCCTGTATCCAAGCCAAAACAGCAATGTACCTGCCATACATTTTTGCAACCCATTTCATCGCATTCCTCTCCCTTCCCATAAACCAGCCTCTACTCCTACATTCTTTCTTGACTGTCTGAGCAAACATTGATATTAGCACTCTCTGCACATCATCTGCCTTAGCTCGAGGCCTGCACACAAAAAGTAAACACTGACACATTGCCTCCGTCTGCTTACGGCTCAGTATTCCTTCCAAGTTCCATGCGCACAGACTGCATAACATTTATTAGACCTTTTATTTATGATAACCTCATGAGTTCACTTACTTTTACTACCACAACTGACTGCAAATGTCTGATATTTAGGTACAATTTCATTTACGAGCCTAGACAGCGCCAAGACAAGGTGCACTGAGTGAATACATTGATTCATTCAGTACCTTGGCCGCGCAGCAGACGATGCTCGCGGCTTCAGCCTCCATTTTGGTGACCGCGAATCCTACATTCCACGCGTTATTGTTAGATGAGGAAGACTGATATGGGTGAAAAGTCTGCGAAAAAACACAAAGCACGGCATAATTCATCAATTCGTTAAACCTGATTGCCAACAAGTCTATCTAATTTGCGGTATGGGTTGGTTTTTCTCTTCAACTGCACCCGCACTGGCGATTTAGGTGGATGCGGCCTTTCTTTAGCGGTTCGCAGTCAGCTCTGTGAAAGAAAACCCTGCCAATTTGAGTATTTAACAACATATGCAGTCAAACCGTGGTGTATGAAATCTTTGTGTACTTACCAGTGCCCTTGGTCAGACGAAATCGGGTTGGAAGAAATGAGTAATCGCATTATAATGGGCTAATCACACAGTGCTCTGACACGGGCATCAGCCGACGGCCTCACAACCGGAAGTTCAGTGACTCGGGGCTTACCAGAGTAGTCTCCCATAGACCGTAGATTTTGGACCAGCTGGTTTTCGATTCGTCATGTTGTCTGTGTTGCGTGGTTGCACCTCCAACCACTGTCACACCGCACAACTAAGGAAGCTCAGAATGCATCTTATAAACATAGTAAAAACTTTCAGAAATTGTGGTGATCCTCTGATGTCAGCCGGTTTCTACACTGATCTCAAAACTGATTAGTTGCCGGACTCGGCCGGCCGACTCCGTCACAGTGATCATAGTTTTGCGTGTGTGCACTTCGTGATTTTTTTGCTTTTAATCAGAGTTTTGGGTGTGTTTTTTGTTTGTTTGTTTGTTTGTTGTTGTTTTTTTTTTTTTTCGTTGCTGCATGGCAGGAGGAAAAAAAGGCCGTATATTCCGTGCCCGTGACACTGAGAGTCAGTGATTCATGGGCCTGCGGCCCGGTCAGCTATGACTGCCTGTGACTCGGATCAGTTCAGTTGACTGATCGGATAAAGAGTGGTAACATGGTGTGCGAGGAAAGCCCGCTTTTTATAAAATGTAGCTTACATTTTGAGGTTCAAATCAGTATTGGGGGGAAAAAGTGAATTAAAAGACCAGACCGCGCCGGGGGGGGGGGGGGGGGACCTTGGTGGACTGTCCAAGCCGGCCGGTCTGCCGGCATCGGTACTAGTGTCCGCCGGGCCGTACTCAATAGTACTACTGTAGTAACTGAGACTCTCAGCCGTGACCACGTCAGTATACTAGTAAAGGCATAGGGAATATTTTGACCAAATTTCAAGTTCATCGTTTACATCATCACGGTTTGGGCAAACACATGCATTTCATTTTAGTTTTTGTGTCATGGGCTTTCACGCCCCCCGGTCCGCCGGCCTAATTATTCTCACTCGTGCAGACTGACTCCGGTAGACTCGGAACTGCACCGCCGGACTGATAGCCTGGCCTGACTCCCGTCAATGAGTGCCGTGGTGCAGCACTTGAACTGAAACCGGCTGACAATCTCAGCCGCGACCAGACGCCTTTTTGCCAGTGGTCAGTTGTCAGTGTCGGCGGCTCTGAGACCGAGCGGCACTGACTACCTTTTATTCAGTTCTCAGTTACGGAATTTTGCAAGAACGTATAGTCTAGTTTCTGAAACTGATCATTGCCAGTGATCAAACAAACACGGCATTTTTTATCGGCACAACGGATGACTAGTATTCAGCGGTGCCGCCAGCGGACGTGCGCGGTCACGGTGTGCGAAACTGAGTGAGTCGTTGACGCGGTTCGCCGGGCGCCGGCACCCCGCATTGCGGTGTGTGATCACTGATCAGTTCGACATGTATGCAGTGAACAGTCAGTTTCCCGCCACCTAGTGTCCGGGCTCACCCTCCCGCGTCAGTCAGTGCTCAGACACACCCCGACACTGACTGACTGACGGTGAGTTTCAAGTTTGACTCGAAATTTCAAGTTTTAAAATCAGTGCAGACTGAGACCGATACACAAGAAGTGGTTTCAGTTCAGTCTTTCAGTCAGTTACCGGTGATCATTTTAGTTCTGGGCCGGCCGTCAGACGGTATGCTCAGTCCAGCCTGGACGCTGTCCAACTTGAGGGTTCAACGTTTACTGAACGGCCATGGGCGGCACTGACATCCACAGACGGCACAAACTCCAGCAGATTGTCAGTGTGTGTGACCGCCAAACTCAACAAGCTGGTAAGTGAAACACTGCATGTAGGATCATAATTGTTGTTTATATCTATTTCCTTTCTTTTTATTGTTTTTTTTTTTTTTTTTTAGTTTCTGGAGAACACCGGCACAGAGAGCATGAAAGCTTTCTAAATAATTTATTCAGTATTTATACTTACTACTGACAATGAAAATTCCCACATATGTGCACAGTTTGGGTTTCCTTTGTTCATTGGGTCACTGTTTTTACAGATGATGGGTAATAAGGAAGTTCTGCATCAGCAACAATGACATCTACAAATTGTCAGCAACAACAGCATCAAGTTCTGTATTATCATCAGCAGTGCCAGAGACCAAAGGGACCAACTCCAGGCAACTAATTTCAAGCAAGTACAGTTATGGTGTGAGTGAAAGCCCCCTCAAAGGGGTAAGTACAGTTTCGCTTGTTTGAGTTTTCTCAGTGTTATTATTGCTAATAAGAATAATAGCTTAATTAAACAGGTGCTTTACCCATCTGCGTGGCTCTGACAGCCACACATTGAACCCAGCATGTATGCTCACATGCATTATGCGCATTCCTCACTCACCAAACATCAACACATTTCAGTTTATACATACTATGAAGTGTCAGCAGTTTTTGCAACTGAACATTGTGTGTTACAGTGGGGGAGGGGGGGGGGGGTGGAGGGAAAGACTCACAACAATTAGTCCAACGCCAAATCAGTAAACATTGCCACATACTCAGTGTTCGCTGTGAGTTGAAAATGCAAGGGTCCTTTGGACCTAGCTCTCTCCATACTTTTTAGGGTCATTTTGTACATTTTTCAGTGTCCAGTCTTTTGGTATAAAAAGTCTGAAGGTCAAAACCATCATTTGAATTGTAGCGTGTTACCCATAGCAAACTGGCAAGGCGAGGAACCTCCACGCTTACCAAATTGAGCATTATGATTGGACAAAAAGTGTTCACGAATGCTGATATGCTGGTTTCAAATTTGAGATCTAAGAGTTTTGTGTGCACAAATTTGCACACCTGTACCTGATCGGGTACATGCGTACTGTACATGTGAAGGGGATAAATCCTGTGCCCCAAGCAGTACTCCCAACCTCATGGGATCAGCTTCAGTCATCAAGGGTTTATTTTGATGTACATAATTATAAGAAAGACAAAAAGCAGACTCCACAATTTGATAACCGCTCATTGCCAAAGCCACCAACTTGACCAGTTGTAACTGACCTGCCAGGATGGCTAGTTTGGTTTTATACGCTGTGAGGGTGATTTCAGAGACATGGGTCAACGAAAAGGCCTGCACAACTTTTGGATCTTAATTTGGACTCACACCCGAGCATTTCTGCTTTTCATTCCACTGGCAGCCTGCTATTGTTCAAAATAGAATTGATTTATTTTGTGTGGGTGGCTGTCTGGTTGGGGTGCAAATTTGGTACAAATGCGTACAAGTGCACAGTAAGGCCAGCCCTGAAAGTGGTGAATATTTTACTTGCCATGTTGGGTGGAGGAAAATGCTGACGAGGAAAATCAAAAACTTACTCGCCAGGTGTGTGTCGTAAAAGAAAGTCGACTTTTCAGTGCCATAGCAGATTGGCCAGATATTGTTCTCCCAGAAGATAGACCGGGAGTAAGACTGCTGATCTGCTTTTAAAAACTCCTGCTGACTCTAACATACATGTACAGACTTCAACATAAGTCAAGGACCACCTTGACAGACAGGTCTAATTTTTAAGAATTCACAAAAAAATAGAGATCAAGGAATCTTTCAAAATTTTTTGCTGTGAAAGTGTTAAAGGGTTAACAATGCATCCTGCAAAGCTTGCTGAAGCTGAAACACCACCATGTGCTGCACGGACATCTTCCAGGAATTTTAGCCAAATTTGCAAGTGGTCCTTGACGTATGTTGCAGTCTGTATTACTATTATGACACAACATTACCAGTAGATTTTGAATGTGAGTTGTTTTCCGCAGTCTGTGATGGTATGGTGCAGAAACACTCAACACATGTGTCTGTGAATTTCATGAATTAAATAATGCAGGAATTCTTTTTTGTAGAGTTGTAACTACAGTGTACTGACTTAATTTTGAAGTTTGGCTAATAACTTTGCTACTTTAGCTAGTAAACATTCAGAGTCACTTACCAAAGGCTAGTATGAAAAGAATCAGACTTTTGGGGCTGAAGGCCAGACATACACTGGAAACAAGCCAAAATATGATTTTGAATTGAGGTTGTTAGGAAACAGTCCCTTGTCAGGTATGTTTTAGATTGAATAGAAAACGAAACAGTAATGATAGCGAAGTTTTAGATTGATTGGTTGATTGATTGATTAAGTACAGTAGTTTGTGAGATAAGTTTTGCATGGCAGGTAAAAAAAGAAACATTGATTGATTAGGCAGAATTGTTGGTAAGGTAAGTTTGCATGCCAGGTATATTGACTGATTAGCTAAAGTAGTTGGTGAGGCTAGTTTGAATGTTATTGAGTTGATGAGGGAAGTCCTTTCCTGTTGCATGGCAGATGGGACTTAGGGATGGGTTGGTGGGCAAGCTGCACTAGATTGCACAGCACGATATACATAACTGGCTAGAGACCTGACATGACTTTAGTATGTACAGTACCTAGACTGCCAGTCACAATAGCATTCACTCTGCTCCCCCACTCACGCACACTCAATACGCACACACCAACTATCTCTCTCTCTCTCTCTCTCTGAACTCTTTACTCAGAAGAGCGGCAAAGCAAATAATACCTGATCCAACAATTACAACGGACCAGAAATTTCAAAATGCAGGTATTCTTTGTCTATATGATCAGTTACTCTTCAACAAGGCAACATTTATGTTTTAAACATGGAATCACAAAGCACCTGAGGATATGTCTCACTTTTTCTGTCACTCGGAATCTAGCTTTGGAAACAAACAAACCGTATCTTATCCCAAAACCGAGAATCGACATTTATAAGACTAGCAAACTGGTTTCACAAGTTGATATGCTTGTCGTTATAAGATAGGAAATGGTGTTTAAGACCCAAGTCTGTGTGTAAGACCCAAGTCTGCGTATAGTCATACAAAGCAAGGAAGAAGAGCAACCTTTATTACAATATGTACGTGCATACAAATCAAAGTAGCTCAGTAGGACAGTTTTAATGTACTGTCATATTCATACATTATTTATCTCAAGGAGCTGTGAAAAACAGTAAAACTGTTCTGAATTTTGACATGATACCAATTTTTTGTTTGTTTAGGATTTTTTATGTAAAAACTTAGAGATATCCTTGGACATTGTCTTCCCCCATGTTAAATTGGTAAACTTAAAAAGTTGTTTTTCTAATTCTGTTTGATATGTTGACTTCCTAATGTTGTAATAGAGACATTGCTTGTGTTTAGTTTTACAGTGGGAATTACGAGACAACTGTCTTCAGGACTTACGTACATGAGTGTTTTTTTTTTTATCCCCTCTAATGCAATGGCCATAGCTGCTTTTTTCAGCCAAATACAGGTTTAGGCATTCAGTAATGATGCCAATGAAGAGGGCTTGCAATTTGCATATCGTTGTAAAAAAAAAACAACAGACACTGTACGAATTGTTGTGCCCAGTGTATGCAAATGCACACATGTTCCTGTGGTCAGTTGTCAGTGTGAGGCACATGACTGTTCTGTCTGTATGGGAAGATACACCAATTTGATAAATCTTTGTTGCCAGGAGATAGTCAGCATGGTAGCCATCACTGCTGTCTTCAAACTGTTCTTAAGAAAACTGTTCTTTTTTTTTGGGAGGGGGGGGGGGGTTGCATTGTTTTTTATTTTAAATTGTACCCATCATTTGCAGATGTGTTTTGGGATCAGCTGTCATTGCCAAGTGCATGAATGTTCCATATTTCTGTGTGTGGAGATGTTATTATTAGCTACATTGATAATGCCAATAAGTCCAATATGTATAATCCAGCAAAAACAAAAAAAAAAAAGGGGGGGGGGGGGGCTCTCTACCAAAGCCGTGACCCCTCGACCTCCAGCTCAAACTGGAAGTCCTGTAATTTAGACATTATGTTGATAGCCGTGGCTGCTTTCATTGAACCTAGTTCTTGAAACTAATCATTGTTGGTCTTATGTGGGATGAACACTCCCAGGGTCATCCACTATGGCCGTTTTCGATTGCTTCGCCATGTAGGAGACACACTTTGGCTTTGGAGGACTTTAAATGTCTCTTGCCAAAGAGTGACGTATGTTGTGCTAGAACTAGTAGAAGCTGAAGATAATCCTCACATAATGATAGCGTAATACATTTTGCTGTAGCCTGACTGTTTTGGTCAGAGTCAACAGGTCAAGTCACTTTGGAGCGAGGCGGCTTATTTAAGTTAGTAGAACATGTGAAACGTACTATTTGCAGAGATCTTTTTATTGAAGTGTGTAACTTAATCAAGTGGTGGGTACTCTTGTCTGTAAGGAGATAAATTATTGTTGAAAATGAACTTGCAGGTATTCATGTGTCTGGTACTCAGTCTGTTTTGTTCAAAATGTTGAAGCAAATCATGTTTGAGATACTGTTGACTAGTGACTAATGTTCATGTTTATCATAGTGGTAAAGTATTCAACCACCACTTCAGTTGCCAGTTAACACCACCATTTACCAGGTATCTTATGTACATGCTTGAGATGTATTTGATCTACTTCAAATTATCCCATCCATGAGAAATTCAGATTACTTTTGTGTCAATTAGTTGAAATTCTTTACTCTTAGCTTCTGCTTCCAGAAGCTCTTCTTCCTGAAACGATTCCAGAGTAGGATCATCTAGGACATCTACTTTCATTCAAGTCACCCCGTCCATTTTTCCTGTATAAAGAAGTTCACACACTGTCTGGTTCAGAGTTTGGCTTAATTCTACTTCAACACATCCAGTATTCCTGCATGTAGAGTATTCATCTCATTCCTTAATTTTTGGCCCCATGGGCTCGCCTTCTCGCGGCGGGGCTGAGTTCGCTAAGCTTGCCCACCCCTTTTCCTCTTTCCTTGGCCTTATTTCTGCCTTCCTTGGTCCATTCACCTGTCTTTTGCTCCCTTAAACTCTAAACTTTTTCAAGAATGTTTTAAGTTCTTTTTTTAATAGCTGTTTTAATAGGTATGTGTTTGTGTTAGCAGCAGGTCGTCCCATAAATGCAGCGTATACCATGGTATTTTAGACTTTTGGGCTATTTGTACGGTGTGTATTTGTGTTGAGGGCAGGTCATTTTAGGTTTGAAGCCAATGCAGTGGCATCAGAGATTGTTGGGGTAAGGAGTGGTGATCGAGAATAGCCTTGAGGGCAGGAAATCCCAGAGTGCCATGCCGCCATATAAGTACATGTATCTGTGATTGCTGGGGAGAGAAGGGTGCACCTATGTTGTGTTACTGTGTTGAATGCAACATCCCATGATCGGCAGCATATGCCATGTCATTATCTGAGATTGTTTGAGATGGAGCCTAGGGTGCAGTACTTGCGCTCAGCTGGGGCAGGCCATCCCAAGTCAGAAACCTATGCTATATGGTATATAATTAGTAGTTAAGTTTTTGGGTGGAACATGTGCATAATAGCTGGCACTACATTTTGCTCCTGAGAATACATTTAGCTGTAATTTGCATCAAGCTAAACACATACACAATAGTTGAAATCACATTTTGCTTCTGAGAACACACACACACACACACACACACACACACACACACACACACACACACACACACACACACACACACACACATAAAAACTGAAATTTGCATGTAGCTTCTGAAAGCCATACACAACAGTTGGCATTACCTTTAGCTTCTAAGAGCAAGTATTACTGAGAACACATGCATAGAAAATGACACTGAGTGTAGTTTTGGAGAAAGTTTTTGCTGCTGAGAACACATACAAAATAGCTGACATTGCATTTAGCTTCTGAGAACATAGATACATAGCAGACATTGCATTTAGCATCTAACTGAGAACACATGCATAAAAGATGTCATATTACATGTATTTTTGGAGAACATATTCTGCTTCTGAGGACGCGCGTACATAAAAGTTCACATTGCATGTAAGTTTAGAGTATGCATACATAATAGCTGACCTTGCATTTAGCTTCTGAAAATACTAACTAATTATGAACGTTGCTTTTATCCGCTCAGAAAAAAACAGTAGACATTGCATTTAGCATCTAAGAATACCTCGCATTTACAGTAAAACCTGCATAGGGTGGACACCCAAAATATTGGGTCAAATTGTCTGCCACATACTTAATACCTCACATTGCATTTACGGTAAAACGTGCAAAAGGTGGACACCCAAATGACCCGGTCAAATTGTCCACCACATACATACATGCAGTAGCTCACATTGCATTTACAGAAAAACCTTCATAAGGCGGACACCCAAATAACCCGGTCAAATTGTCCGCCACATACATAACTCACATTGCATTCAGAAAAAACCTGCGTAAGGCGGACACCCAAATAACCCGGTCAAATTGTCCGCCACATACATAACTCACATTGCATTTACAGAAAAACCTGCATAAGGCAGACACCCAAATAACCCGGTCAAATTGTCCGCCACATACATAACTCACATTGCATTTACAGAAAAACCTGCATAAGGCAGACACCCAAATGACCAGGTCAAATTGTCCGCCACATACATAACTCACATTGCATTCAGAAAAACCTGCGTAAGGCGGACACCCAAATAACCCGGTCAAATTGTCCGCCACATACATAACTCACATTGCATTTACAGAAAAACCTGCGTAAGGCGGACACCCAAATGACCCGGTCAAATTGTCTGCCACATACATACATGCAGTAGCTCACATTGCATTTACAGAAAAACCTGCGTAAGGCGGACACCCAAATAACCCGGTCAAATTGTCCGCCACATACATAACTCACATTGCATTCAGAAAAACCTGCATAAGGCGGACACCCAAATAACCCGGTCAAATTGTCCGCCACATACATAACTCACATTGCATTCAGAAAAACCTGCGTAAGGCGGACACCCAAATAACCCGGTCAAATTGTCCGCCACATACATAACTCACATTGCATTTACAGAAAAACCTGCGTAAGGCGGACACCCAAATGACCCGGTCAAATTGTCTGCCACATACATAACTCACATTGCATTTACAGAAAAACCTGCGTAAGGCGGACACCCAAATGACCCGGTCAAATTGTCCGCCACATACATAACTCACATTGCATTTACAGAAAATCCTGCGTAAGGCGGACACCCAAATGACCCGGTCAAATTGTCCGCCACATACATAACTCACATTGCATTTACAGAAAAACCTGCATAAGGCGGACACCCAAATGACCCGGTCAAATTGTCCGCCGCATACATAACAATTCACATTGCATTAACAGAAAAACCTGCGTAAGGCGGATACCCAAATGACCCAGTCAAATTGTCCGCCGCATACATAACAATTCACATTGCATTAACAGAAAAACCTGCGTAAGGCGGATACCCAAATGACCCGATCAAATTGTCTGCCGCATACATAACAATTCACATTGCATTAACAGAAAAACCTGCGTAAGGCGGACACCCAAATGACCCGGTCAAATTGTCCGCCGCATACATAACTCGCATTGCATTTACAGAAAAACCTGCGTAAGGCGGACATCCAAATGACCCGGTCAAATTGTCCGCCGCATACATAACTCGCATTGCATTCAGAAAAACCTGTGTAAGGCGGACACCCAAATGACCCGGTCAAATTGTCCGCCGCATACATAACAACTCGCATTGCATTTACAGAAAAACCTGCAAAAGGCAGACACTCAAATGACCCGGTCAAATTGTCCGCCGCATACATAACTCACATTGCATTTACAGAAACAAACCTGTGTAAGTAGGACACCCAGTTGACTGGGTCAAATTGTCCGCCTTATACATATATAATGACTCACATTGCATTTACACTGGGAAAGGTGGGGACTTCAGGTGTGTATTTGTGTTGAGGAAAGGGCAGCTCAGGTGGAGACTTTGCCATGTTATCTTAGATGGTTTGGGATGTATGGTGTTTAGGTGGGGGTGTTTTGTTTGTTTTTTTGTTTAAAGTGGTCGTTGGGTTTTTTGTTTTTTTTTTTTTGGGGGGGGGGGATGGAGGTAGGGGTGTGTCCGTGTATGTGTATATGTGTATGTGTATCAGTTTTCATACCCGGGTAGCCCCTGGCGCGGCCTCATCTCCCGTAAGCTACTTGTGTTGGGTGGGTGGGGGTGTTTCTTTTGGGTTATGTTTTTTGTTTGTCGATAGGGTATGAAAACTGATTGTTCTCATGCCAGATGAGTTGTTGTCTCATCTGGCATGAGACCAAACCATGTTGGGTTTTTCGTTGTTGTTGTTTTGTTTCGTTTTTTCAGGAAGGGGGGTTGGGGGGGGGGAATGAATGTAGGGGTGTGTCCGTGTATGTGTATACGTGTATCAGTATTCATACCCGGGTAGCCCCTGGCGCGGCCTCAACTCCCGTAAGCTACTTGTGTTGGGTGGGTGGGGGTCTTTCTTTTGGGTTATGTTTTTTGTTTGTCGATAGGGTATGAATACTGATTGTTTGTTCTCATGCCAGATGAGTTGTAGTCTCTTCTGGCATGAGACCAAACCATGTTTTTGTTTGTTTGTTTGTTTTTCAAAGGGGGGGGGGGATGGATGTAGCATACCATATCTATATATATATATCATCTCATATCACAGGATATTCTATCATTAGGAATAATGTTGGGGGGTGTAACATGGTATTTGGCTTAAACTTTTCTGTGGCCGCGGTGCTCCCTCATAGTCAATTATTGGTCACCTGTCAAGTTACGGAGAACGCATGTATAGCATTTGACATGGTTGCATGTAGTTTTGGAGAACATCTACACAATAGCTGACATTGCATTTATAGTAAATCCTGCATAAGGTGGACACCCAAATGACTGGCCGGGGTCATATTGGGTGCCACATACATAACTCACATTGCATTTACAATAAAACCTGTATAAGGCGGACACCCAAATGACCAGGTCAAATTGTCCGCCGCATACATAACAATTCACATTGCATTTACAATAAAACCTGCATAAGGCGGACACTCAAATGACTGGGTCAAATTGTCCACCATACATAATACATGTAACTCACATTCCATTTACAGTAAAACCTGCATACAGCGGACACTCGAATGACCGGGTCAAATTGTCCGCCATGTACATAACTCACATTGCATTTACAGAAAAACCTGCATAAGGCGGACATCCGAATGACTGGGTCAAATTGTCCGCCATACATAACTCACATTGCATTTACAGTTAAACCTGCATAAGGCGGACACCCAAATGACCGGGTCAAATTGTCCGCCACACATAATAACTCGCATTGCATTTACAGTTAAACCTGCATAAGGCAGACACTCAAACGACCGGGTCAAATTGTCCATCATGTACATAACTCACCTTGCATTTACAGAAAAACCTGCGTAAGGCAGACACCCAAATGACCCGGTCAAATTGTCCGCCACATACATAACAACTCATATTGCATTAACAGAAAAATCTGCGTAAGGCGGACACCCATATGACCCGGTCAAATTGTCTGCCACATACATAACTCACATTGCATTCAGAAAAACCTGTGTAAGGCGGACACCCAAATGACCCGGTCAAATTGTCTGCCGCATACATAACTCACATTGCATTCAGAAAAACCTGTGTAAGGCGGACACCCAAATGACCCGGTCAAATTGTCCGCCGCATACATAACAACTCGCATTGCATTTACAGAAAAACCTGCAAAAGGCAGACACTCAAATGACCCGGTAAAATTGTCCGCCGCATACATAACTCACAGTGCATTTACAGAAAAAACCTGTGTAAGTAGGACACCCAGTTGACTGGTTCAAATTGTCCGCCTTATACATAATGACTCACATTGCATTTACACTGGGAAAGGTGGGGACTTCAGGTGTGTATTTGTGTTGAGGAAAGGGCAGCTCAGGTGGAGACTTTGCCATGTTATCTTAGATGGTTTGGGATGTATGGTGTTTAGGTGGGGGTGTTTTGTTTGTTTTTTTGTTTAAAGTGGTCGTTGGGGGTTTTTTTTGGTTTTTTTTTTGTTTTGTTTTTTTTGTTTTTTTTGGGGGGGATGGAGGTAGGGGTGTGTCCGTGTATGTGTAAGTGTATCAGTTTTCATACCCGGGTAGCCCCTGGCGCGGCCTCATCTCCCGTAAGCTACTTGTGTTGGGTGGGTGGGGGTGTTTCTTTTGGGTTATGTTTTTTGTTTGTCGATAGGGTATGAAAACTGATTGTTCTCATGCCAGATGAGTTGTTGTCTCATCTGGCATGAGACCAAACCATGTTGGGTTTTTCGTTGTTGTTTTGTTTCGTTTTTTCAGGAAGGGGGGTTGGGGGGGGGGATGGATGTAGGGGTGTGTCCGTGTATGTGTATATGTGTATCAGTATTCATACCCGAGTAGCCCCTGGCGCGGCCTCAACTCCCGTAAGCTACTTGTGTTGGGTGGGTGGGGGTCTTTCTTTTGGGTTATGTTTTTTGTTTGTCGATAGGGTATGAATACTGATTGTTTGTTCTCATGCCAGATGAGTTGTAGTCTCTTCTGGCATGAGACCAAACCATGTTTTTGTTTGTTTGTTTGTTTTTCAAAGGGGGGGGGGGGGATGGATGTAGCATACCATATCTATATATATATCATCTCATATCACAGGATATTCTATCATTAGGAATAATGTTGGGGGGTGTAACATGGTATTTGGCTTAAACTTTTCTGTGGCCGCGGTGCTCCCTCATAGTCAATTATTGGTCACCTGTCAAGTTACGGAGAACGCATGTATAGCATTTGACATGGTTGCATGTAGTTTTGGAGAACATCTACACAATAGCTGACATTGCATTTATAGTAAATCCTGCATAATGCGGACACCCAAATGACTGACTGGAGTCAAATTGGGTGCCACATACATAACTCACATTGCATTTACAATAAAACCTGTATAAGGCGGACACCCAAATGACTGGGTTATATTGTCCGCTGCATACATAACAATTCACATTGCATTTACAGTAAAACCTGCATAAGGCGGACACTCAAATGACCGGGTCAAATTGTCCGCCGCATACATAACAATTCACATTGCATTTACAGTAAAACCTGCATAAGGCGGACACTCAAATGACCGGGTCAAATTGTCCGCGGCATACATAACAATTCACATTGCATTTACAGTAAAACCTGCATAAGGCGGACACTCAAATCACCGGGTCAAATTGTCCGCCGCATACATAACAATTCACATTGCATTTACAGTAAAACCTGCATAAGGCGGACACTCAAATGACCGGGTCAAATTGTCCACCATACATAATACATGTAACCCACATTGCATTAACAGTAAAACCTTCATAAGGCGGACACCCAAATGACCGGGTCAAATTGTGCACCATGTACACAACTCACGTTGCATTTACAGTAAAACCTGCATAAGGCGGACACTCAAATGACCGGGTCAAATTGTCCGCCATACATAATAACTCACATTGCATTTACAGTTAAACCTGCATAAGGCGGACACTCAAATGACCGGGTCAAATTGTCCGCCATACATAATAACTCACATTGCATTTACAGTTAAACCTGCATAAGGCGGACACTCAAATGACCGGGTCAAATTGTCTGCCATACATAATAACTCACATTGCATTTACAGTTAAACCTGCATAAGGCGGACACTCAAATGACCGGGTCAAATTGTCCGCCATACATAATAACTCACATTGCATTTACAGTTAAACCTGCATAAGGCGGACACTCAAATGACCGGGTCAAATTGTCCGCCATACATAATAACTCACATTGCATTTACAGTTAAACCTGCATAAGGCGGACACTCAAATGACCGGGTCAAATTGTCCGCCATACATAATAACTCACATTGCATTTACAGTTAAACCTGCATAAGGCGGACACTCAAATGACCGGGTCAAATTGTCCGCCATACATAATAACTCACATTGCATTTACAGTTAAACCTGCATAAGGCGGACACTCAAATGACCGGGTCAAATTGTCCACCATACATGTAATACATGTAACTCACATTGCATTAACAGTAAAACCTGCATAAGGCGGACACCCGAATGACCAGGTCAAATTGTCCACCATATGTAACAACTCACATTGCATTTACAGTAAAACCTGCATAAAGCGGACACCCGGCCCAAATGACTAGTTCAAGTAGTCCGCCACGTACGTAACTCACCTTGCATTTACAGTTAAACCTGCATAAGGCAGACACTCAAATGGCTGGGTCAAATTTTCCGCCACAAACGTAACTCACATTGCATTTACAGAAATCCTGCATATGTCGGACACCAAAATGACTGGGACAAATTGTCCGCCATAAGAACTCACATTGCAGTTACAATTTACAACTTCTGAAAACATTTACATAATACTTGACATGGCATTCTTTTTTTTTCATGTAGTGCAGGCACACTCAGCCACGAATTAGTCTTTGTGGCTTGCGCGGCCCGAAAAACTCACTCACTCACGCATTCATCTTTTAACTGAAGCACAATACATGTACATGTAGTTGACAAAGACATACTGCGTTAGAAGCTAAATTTAGCATATGAGATCATTAACATTATAGCTGTTATTGCACTTATCTTCTGAGAACATGCAGTTGACTTTGCATTTATCGGTTCTGAGCACATAAAGTAGTTGTTAACAGTGCATGCATGTGCCCTCTGAGAACATACACATGAAAGTTTAACATTGTATTTAGCTTCAAACTGATAAAAGATAACATTTCATTTGACAAGGCGTAGATCGTGCATACATGTATCTGTGGTGGTGATCCCTCGTAGTTGTTGGTCCCGTTTGAAATCCAGTGTTGAATGATACTTAAAAAATGTTCATAAAAAGCTGTGTGTTCATTGTAACAATGAAGAATACATGAAAAATACTGTAGTTTTCAATTGCTGAGCAATACAAGGCAAGGCACTGGCAGCTTTTGCTTCTGAGAACTTACAGGTATAATAGTCGACATGGCATGTGGCATCTGTCGATGAACCCTCAGCACGCCAAGAATGTGTACTGACTGTGACATTACAGTTGACTGTTTTGAGCACTAATGATTGAGTGCTCTGTTTGATGCCAGACTGTGAACATTAAATTTTATGTTTTAGGGAGAGAGAGGGAGTGGGTTTTTGTTATTGTTGTTGTGGTTTTTTTTTTGTTTTTTTTTTTAATCCTGCTACCTAATGTGTTTGTGTGTGAATGTAAAGGTCCCATGGGCTCGCCTTCAAGTGACAAGATTTAGATCTTGCGGCGGGGCTGATTTCACTAAGCTTGCCCGCCCCCTTTTTTTCTCTTTTCTTACCGTACTTCTGTTTCTGCCTCCTTTGGTCCATTCCCCTGTCTTTTGTTCGATCCTTAAACTCTCCTGTGGGGGAGGGGGGGGGGGAGTGTCAGTATGTGGTTGTCTGCTGACCCTTGGACCATTAAGTAGGGGTATAATTGTGTAATATTGAGTTGATTTGAATGGAAATTCCGCTGCCTACATTACCCTACTATATTGTATCAGTGGAGTGAAAGTGTAGGTGTGCGTAAACCCATGTGTGTTAACTTAATGTAACCCTGGTCTTGTTGAATTAATTTGTCTTATGCTGAAAAAGCCATAGAGGTAGCCTGAAATATTCTGTTCTCAGCACGGCCAGGGTTAACAATTATATGTACCTTTATAGCACTGTTATACTCATGTGCAAAAGTTTGTGTTTGTATGTTTGTACAAGTATTTGAGTCAAGTTTATTTGATGGCCTGCAGTCACGACCAGCTTTCAAGTGCCAGGCAAATATCAACATGTGTCATGTGTATCCATTGAATTGAACTGAACTGGTACCCGAAGAATTGAACAGAAACATGGTCAGTGCATCTGACAATATTGGAAGAGGGTGGCACACAGCTGTATGGAAATTTATGTAAATTTTGATATCCTTTCCCACTTAATAACGGTGATAACAAAAATAGGGCAGCGAGGAAAAACTCATTGAAACATTCAAAGTCGAACGTTTTACGAACTTTGCTATTTGCCTTTTGGCACACATAGCTGCTGCCCAATAGGGCTGTATGGATACGGTCTGTCAATACTAGCTTGAAATCCCTCTGTGGGAGCTAGGAAAACCGGCAAGAACGATGAGTCGAGTCGGTTCGTTGAATGACACAGAGGCCGTATGAGCAAAGAGGAGGGAGAGAGAAAAAACACGGTCCATTGTCTTAACCAAAAGCACTCCATGGGTTCCTCTCATTACCTGGGAGGAATACCAGTGGAATTGACAGGGTTGAGTGACACAGAGGCCTGAGGGAGAAGTTGGAGGGAGCACTTCGGTTCAAAATGGCACTTTATCTCAGCCTAAAAGTCGTCTTGAGAGATGAAATGTCAGATTATCTCAGCCTAAACTGAACGACTCCGTGGGTTCCACTCGCGACCGGGGAGGAATTCCACTGGAGTTGTAAGGGCTCAGCGACACTGGCTGAGGTTGAGGGAGGAGGTGGGAGCACTTTGGCTGAAAATGGCACTTTATCTCAGCCTGAAATTTATAATCATCAAGAGAGAGAGAGATGAAATGCCACGTTATCTCAGCCCAAAACGACTCCATGGGTTCCACTCAGGACCGGGGAGGCATTCCATTGGCGTTGTGAGGGTTGAGCCGGCAACGCCGGATGAGATTGAGGGAGGAGGAGGGAGCATTTTGGCCGGCTGAACATGGCACTTTATCTCAGCGTATCTTGAGAGAGAGATACGGAAATGTCATTATCTCAACCTGAAACGACTCCATGGGTTCCACTCACGACCGGGGAGGAATTCCACTGGCGTTGTAAGGGTTGAGCGACACCGACCGGCTGAGCCGGTTGAGAGAGCATTCTGGCTGAAAATGGCACTTTATCTCAGCCTTAAAAGTCATCTCGAGAGAGAGATGAAATGTCATATTATGTCATCCTAAAACCTAAAACGACTCCATGGCTTTCCACTCACGACCGGGGAGGAATTCCATGGCGTTGCAAGGTTGAGTGACGCTGAGGCTGAGCCAGGAGGAGGGAAATGAGATGGTGCCATTTTTCTGAAGTCTCTCGAGCTGACTCCTCGTAGTGTCACTCCAACTCAGTGGGAGACAGCCCACAGGCCGCGAGCTGGCAAGTAAGGAGTTTTGGCGGAGAAGCATATAGCCTTGGCTGCAACAGCAGTTATTTGGGGTCAAGGCCAGATCGGTGGAAATGGGGAAGGACTGAAGTCTATATAAATGGGGAATCATTCCATCTAGGCGCAGCCCAGGCTGGGCTTGAACAGCGAACTGTGACACCCTCAGACATTTTGTCAGTATGTTCTTTTCATGTCACCAATATTGTACTGAGACTGTACACAGTGTGTGTGTGTGTGTGGTATTTGGTTGTTAGATTGTTGTTTCTGTGATATTTTGAAGCTTTCACACTATATCAACAGAAAAAGAAAAAAAAAGAAAATTTTTAAAAAGAAAAAAGAAAAAATGCAATGAAAAGAAAAAACAAACAAAGGAGATTAAAGAAGAAAATTTCTAAAAAAGAGGAAAAAAACATAAAAGAAGGAAAGAAAAAAGAAAAGGAAGGAAAGAAAAAGAACACTGAAAGAGAGAAAAAAAGACAAAAAGCAAAATACATATATATACCTAACCTGGTATGTTTGTGTCCACAACATTTGCATGTTATCAAGAAACGTCTTCGGTTCATCAACCAGCTTCATGTTGTCAGCAAGCTTCTTCATGTTGTCAGCAAGCTGCTTCATTTCTTCAACAAGAACAAGTTCTCCCTCATTTCATATTTAACATGTCTTCAGCAAGCTTCTGCATGTCTTCAACAAGACCAATGCCGTCATTTCATATTTGACATGTCATGAAGAGATCTGAAACATTAATTCTGCACAGTGATCACTGTGGACTTGCATTGCTCATCTCACCACAACCACTGGAAATACTTCTTTACCACAAATGCTGAAATTTCTTTTTTCTTTTACCACTAGAATTGTATTTACTACAGTCACTGGATAAATAGCCTATTGTTGCTTTCTTGGCTTTGAAAAAAGCTCAGTCCAAACCAGTGATGCATGTATGTATACCTTCACGTTGCTCTTCTTCCGTTGATGTGATAGCCATTGTTGCTGGACCTTTTCCCTATATGACTTGCCTTGGTTGTTAGATTGTTATTTTTGTGATATTTTGAAGCTTTGACAGTAAATGGACAGAAAAAAAAAACTGGACATAAAAAGAAAATTGTAAAAAAAGAAAAAAGAAAAAATGCAGTGAAAAGAAAAAACAAACAAAAGAGATGAAACAAGAAAATGAGATACATTTAAAAAAGAAGAAGAAAAAGAGGAAAAAACAGAAGAGAAAAAAGTGAAAGGAAGGAAAGAAAAAGAACACTGAAAGAAAGAGACGGAGAGGAAAAAAAAAGAAGACAAAAAGCAAAATACATGTATATACCTGGTTTGTGTCCACAGCATTTGCATATGTTATCAAGAAACGTCTTCATTTCATCAACCAGCTTCATGTCGTCGCAATCTTCATGTCGTCAGCAACCTTCTTCATGCCGTCGGCAAGATTCTTCATGTCGTCAGCAAGCTTCTTCATGTTGTCAGCAATCTTCTTCATGTTGTCAGCAAGCTTCTTCATGTTGTCAGCAAGCTTCTTCATGTTGTCAGCAAGCTTCTTCATGTTGCCAGCTAGCTTCATTTCTTCAAGAAGCTTCTTCATTTCTTCAACAAGAACAAGTTCTTCCTCATTTCAGATTTAACATGTCTTCAGCAAGCTTCTGCATGTCTTGAACAAGACCAATGCCGTCATTTCGAATTTGACATGTCTGAAGAGATCTGAAACATTAATTCTGCACAGTGATGTGGACTTGCTCATCTCACCGCAACCACTGGAAATACTAACTTCTTTACCACAAATGCTGAAATTTGTTTTTTCTTTAACTACTAGAATTGTATTTACTATAGTCACTGGATAGATAGCCCATTGTTGCTTTCTTGGCTTTGAAAAAAGCTCAGTCCAAACCAGTGATGCATAATTATGCACCTTCACGTTGCTCTTCTTCCGTTGATGTGATAGCCATTGTTGCTGGAACTTTCGCCTCGTATGACTTGCAAAGATTGACCGTCCAGTTAGAACTTGTTGCACACACGTCGTTGATACACCACAGTTTTCAGCTTTGGTCAGTCAAGTTACTCTTCTTCTAGCACAGTTTTGGCTTTGTACAGCTGGTGAAGATTGACCATCGGGGTAGAATTTGTGACATACACAGATGTCTCTGATACAACACAGCTTACAGCTTTAGTCTGTCTTCACAATATGAAAAGACGGTTGAGTTACAGGTACATGAAGATGATGCTGTAGGTTGGGCCTAGAATCCGTGGGTTAAAGAGCAGAGGTATTCCAGGCGGACAGACTGGGGGCAAAAACAGGTTCTGACAGTGGCTGACTCCTGCAGTGAGGGAGGTGGTGTGGGAGGGAGGCCACGGTACACTGTGAGCGCGAGGGGGAAGGGGTGGGGGAGGTATAATTTCCCACTTGAACCCCATATCACTTGGTAGAACAAACAAACACCTACGTCTGTATTTTCGATGTTGCTGCCTTTCTCATTTACTGATTTAGCAAGGACTCACGAAAATTAATGTTTTAATGTATATTTGTGTTTGCTTCCACACAAATCCTTGTTTGCCACAACAGAGCCAAATGCACACACCAACTTTAGAGAAAAAATGGGCAGCTTTATTCATTAAGCGCCAAAATAAACATGAACATTGATGTAATGATGTGATAAAAATGCCAAATCATATAATCCTTGATAATGTTTGTTACCTCAGTTTCCAAGGCAGCTTAACAGTGTCAACTAATTGCTTACCATATACATGTATCTCTGCTTGTGTGGGAGCTGGCCACCGAAAAGCAGCACAATGGAGAACGGGGTGGGAGGCGGGTCAAATCATGGGTTTTATTTTTAACTGCTGTCTAGTGTTCATATTTCCCATTCATGAATTGAATAATGAGGTAGTCAGTGTTGGGGAAGGTACATATTTTAGGTGGTTGTGTAAGTTATGCAGATCTTACAGTACATGTATACCAGGTAGGTATATTTTTGTCTGCTGGTGTAATATCAGGTGAGGACCTAGAGGTCCTTGTGCATGCATTTTGGGTGATTTTTAATTATGCAAATCTCATTACACTTATATTTTTTGGCCTGATTGCGTTAAACCATGTAAGTGTATATAGGTTGTGCATTTTAGGGGACTAGGTAATTATGTTGTATTTTATTTTTGCCTGCTTTTTTAATGTCAGGTAAGTATGCAGTAGTGCATGTTAGTTGATTGAGTATGTAGATCTTATGTGGCTGTTCGTGACAGGTAAGTACTTAGGTGGTGGCACGTGTTTAGTGATCAGTGAGTAAACATACGTACACTTCAGCATACTGTACATGCTTACACCTCCAATAATTATGTGGCACTGCAATTTTGGCCGATCGTCTGGAGGTTCTCTCAGTGTGCTCCAGATTCCTGCCACTCTACTTTTGAGCTGTTCAGCCCACAGAAGTTAACAAGGAGGAATGGCGTCATGTCTTAAACAAGTTTCTCCAAATTTCATGCCATCTTGTCTGCCGGTTCTGTTGTGTTTGTTGCCCTCTCTCTCTCTCTCTCTCTCTCTCTCCAATTCTGTACGACCTTCCAAAGACTCTAGATCCACTACGTTATAGCGGATCTAGAATCGTAGGCGATAGAGAGAGAGAGAGAGAGGACGTCAGTTCCGTGAACTAAACATTTGACGTCAGCCTCACACAGGTCATCTGACAGAGGATGCTTGTGCATTTCTTATGATTTTCTAGTAGGTGGTGTGACTTCCCCGACTGAATTATGCTTGCTCATGTCTTGTGAATTTCCTGTTGCTGTTTTGACTTCCGTGGCTGAATTAATTCCTCCATAAAATCTGGAAGACCTTCCCTGAGGACTGCTGAAACATGGAGTTGCATGAATACCTTGGATTGTACTTATGAAATCGCAAAATTGGAACTCTTTGGACCGAGGCTTCTCGCATGTAGACATTTAAAAAAATATCTTTAGCTAAAATCTGTTATTCTTAATATTCAGTATATAACAGTGCAGTAGTTCTTGTCATATGTGCAGTTGTCACACTTGACTAAAGCACCAGGATGATGAGTAATTTGTCTTTTCATAAAGAAGTCATTTCATAGTCGGATATATGCAAACCACACCCCTACATCAGAAACATTTTTTTTTTACACAAAATCTGTCAGAGCTACAGAGCTGTGCTACGAACCCATTCAGTATAATTTGTGACCTGTGGATTAGGACATAGCTACAATTACATCACACATGCACACACACGCATGCATGCGCACACACACACACACACTCCTACCAAAACGAATGCGGCAGCATAGTTGCACGTAAGGTGTCTATGACCCAGATTTCATTACATCACTATGTGAAAGTACGTATTGTGTGGAGAAACGTCAGTCTGTTTTTTTATCACTGAAATTCTGCCCCGTCCCATTCTTAAAAAGAAATTCTTAATTCCAAAACTTAAGCATAGCTGACCTTTCCGATCATGTGTTTGTGATGTGTTTATGGCTGGTGTGTGAGTGAATGTGCATGATTCATGTGAGCATGCATGCTGGGGTTCACATTGCTATGTGGCACCTTGAGCCAAGCAGATGGAGTAAAGCACCTATATTCAATCATCGTTGAATTCAAATTATCATTACTAGTATGTAAACAGTGCTGTTTTCCAAATTTATTCACATTTCCTTTGCAGTTCTGTGTATCTGCCTCATTTCACAGGGCGTATCATGATCTGGAGCTTGAGCGGAGTATATTTGCCTGTACTGGAGTCCGCCAGCTCTTGAAATTTGGTCGTCTGAAGTTCTGAAGTCGGCGTGGAAAACTCAGCTTGCTTAAACTTTCAACTTTCCAGGTTTAAAGAGAGTTGCTCATTTTTATATTTTATTTAAAGGTCAAAAGCGTGTTGTTGTTTTTTGTTGTTGTTGTTTTTTTAGTGAAATGTTTCCAAGCTGTTTTGTACTATGTTAAGCATATTTGGCAAGAAGTGTTTGGACAGTATTAATTCCTTCACTTACCTTTAAAGGCATTAGCTGCCTTTTTGTATTTTCCCTGAGGTTCTAAGATGTTAGATGAATGACGGTCTCATTTAACCCTTTCACTGCCACACACGTTTTTGGTCACTCACTGGTTGTATCCCTTCACATGACATGCTGTACAAAGGCAGCACAACGTGCCTGTATGTGGAGAGCTGGTGGTTGTAGTTTTTTTTAACCACTAGAACAACTACATTTTGAACAAGACTGACGTCTAGGCTAGAGGCACGAGTCATAAAATTCTGCCACCATGGCAGTGAATGGGTTAAATACACATTTTCTTTCCAGCACACCAGTAGCTGATTATTTTGTTTCCCATGGGGCTTGTCTTGTGTGGTGTGCTCTTCTTTTGTTCTAGCTCATTCCACTTGGCATGCTGCATATTAGTTCTGGCACTATACAATTGAGACAATTTGAAGTTCTAATATCAGAGTAAAAAATTCAACCTGGCCACAATAAAATGTTAGGATGAACATTATTTGTTGAATTCTTGCAGTATTCATTTCATGCATCATCACGATCCCTTTCAGGAAACAAGTGGTGGTGTACAGCTGAGGTAAACATATCAAATATTTTTCACGTGATTGCTGCCCTGCCTACTGCCTTCCTGCCACCTGCCTGCCTGCCTGTTTACTTCCTGCCAACTGCCTGCTTCCTTCCTGCCAACTGCCTCTTGCCTGCCTCCCTCCCACCTGCTGCCTTCTTGCCACTTGCTTGCTGCCAGCCTGCTTCCTGCTGCCACCTTCCTGCTTTCTGCTGCTTTCCTGCTGCCACCTACCTGCCTTGTTTATGCTTCCTGCTGCCACCTGCCTGCTTCGTTCCTGCTTTCTGCCTGCTGCCTTTTCTGCCACCTCCTGCCTTCCTGTCACCTGCTTCTTGCCTGCCTGCTGCCCACCTGCTGCCTTCTTGCCAACTGCTTGCTGCTGCCTGCTTTCGGCCTTCCTGCCACCTGCTTCCTGCTTCAGTTTTGCCTGTTGCCTTCCTGCTTTCTGCCTGCCTTCTTCCTTCCTGCTTGCCATGTGCCTGCTTCCTTCCTGCCACCTGCTTCCTACTTTCTGCCTGCTGCCTTCCTGCCACCTGCTTGCGGCCTGCCTGCCATCCCCTTGCCGCCTCCTTCCCACCTACCTCCCTCACACTGTTGATGCCTGGTTGCTTGCTGCTGATGCTTTTGATGCATATGCTTTTGTTGCTTGCTAACTTGCTGTTATATGATTGCTGCTGTTGCTTTTGTTGCTTGCATGCTTGCTTTCTGTTGGTGCTGATGTTGCTTACTTGCTGTAGTATGACCCTTGCTTGCAATCTGTTGGTGCTAATGTTGCTTGCTTGCTGTACATTGTATGTTGCCCGCTTTCTATTGGTGCTTATGTTGCTTTCTGTTAGTGCTTTTATCGTTTGATTGCTGTTGGTGCTTTTGTTGTTTGCTGTTGGTGCTTGTGTTGCTTGCTTGCCATTGGTGCTTGTGTTGCTTGCTCGCCATTGATGCATGCTTACGTTGCTTGTTTGCCATTGGTGCTTGTTGCTTAGCTGCGGTTGGTGCTTTTGTTGTTTGCTGTTGGTGTTTATGTTGCTTGTTTGCTAGCTGTTGGTGCTTATATTGCTTGCTTGCCATTGGTGCTTGTTGCTTAATTGCTGGTGGTGCTTTTCTTTTTTGCTGTTTGTGCTTATATTGCTTGCTTGCCATTGGTGCTTGTCGCTTGCTGTTGGTGCTTTTGTTTGCTATTGGTGCTTATGTTGCTTGCTTGCCATTGGTGCTTAAGTTGCTTGCTCGCCATTGGTGCTTATGTTGCTTGCTTGCCATTGGTGCTTATGTTGCTTGCTCGCCATTGGTGCTTATGTTGCTTGCTTGCCATTGGTGCTTATGTTGCTTGCTTGCCATTGGTGCTTATGTTGCTTGCTCGCCATTGGTGCTTACGTTGCTTGCTTGCCATTGGTGCTTATGTTGCTTGCTTGCCATTGGTGCTTATGTTGCTTGCTCGCCATTGGTGCTTATGTTGCTTGCTTGCCACTGGAGCTTATGTTGCATTGCTGTTGGCACTTTTGTTTCTTGCTTGCTTGCTGCTGGTACTTTTGTTGCTTGCTGTTCGTGCTTTTGTTGCTTGCTGGGTTTTTATTTTATTTATTTATTTATTTTTTATTGCTGCAGTTGCTGTGTTTGATGTTTTGCTTTTGTTTTTGCTTTTAGAGTCTAGAAGCTGAAACTGTGCTTACTGAATTCAGCATGGAGAAGTCAGTTTGCCCACTGATCCACTATGAATGTTTAGGAGAAAAACTGTGTGCCCCCTAATTGTATCTCCTTTCCTATTTCCAACTACAGAGCATTGCTTGCAGCAGAGGAGAAAATGCTGTTGTGTAATCAGTGATTCTTTTATTACATTATGTTTCAGCATATCAGTCCATTTTGTTCAGCCAGCTTGGTCTTCTGTTGTTGTTGTTGTTACTTTCCTTTTTTTTTTCTTGTTTTTGAAGGGGGGGGGGGGGGGCTCCTTAATTTCTGGACAAAAGCACTCTTCTCTACATGTACAGTACATGTATTATATATGCACAGATAACATGGACTGCTGAACACATACTACACAGTTTTTTACAATTTCTTTTCCAGCACATTTGTAGCTAGCTTACTGTAGGTGTTTGATTATTAACGTCTTATATTTTAGGGGGCTGTGATGTTCTACTAGGCTTTCAACTTCCCATTTTCCTTTTTCAGAGGCCGCTGCAGAGGTTAAGCTTGGTACACTGACCATGCTCAAGATGGTACTTTGGACTTCAAAAGTTAACATGGAAAAATCAAGCCTGTTATTTACAGGTTAGGATGATTATGTGCGTTATCTGTTAAACATGCTCATTCCAAGAGTACTTGGCTTTGAGGTAAATTTTTTTCCTCACCTGTGTCAACAAAGTGAGTATTTTAAAACCTTGTAACATCTGTAAAGAAATCATGCAGTGGTGATGTTCCTGAAGCTTTTTAAGGTTTTGACCCTAAACTATGTTTTGAAAATTTCATTTGTTAGTATGTATTTCATTGTAAATCGCTTGAGACCAGTTGTTAGAATGAAGAACTGACCTATGGTCAAATATTGCAGGATGCAGCCATGGCGGAATCACCGTCAGACAACTTCACACCGAACCATCACCTAGCAACAGCTGCAGAATGAGATGGTTACACAAGGCAACACTCAGGTCAACATCACTGCATTCAAGGAGTGACTGCACGAAGACTTCTCTTTCTGAGTCAGTGAAGGAGGCAGTCGACATCTCCACCTTTTCCAAGTGACGGAAGACTCACTTCTGCAGCGCATCAGTTCACTTACCATAGATGTGCAGGATTTTATTTATTCACTTTTTTTGCTCTGTCCTTCTGCTGAAACGTCTCTTTAAGCGCTGTGAGCATTCAATCAGGATGGAACCATACACTATACCATCTCCATCATCATCATCATCATCATCTTCAACTTCTCGCTCCATGAAATGTCATTTTCTTTTTCTATTGAAAAAAGAACTCCCTAAGCACCATGAACACTTACAGTGGAGCTGTGTGCAATACCAGGTCATCATCAGCAACTGTGTTTTCAGCTGGGCAGCATGAATGGCAAAATGCACTCTTCTGACATGCTTTGGCAATGCGTGAGGTTATGCTGGTACATGTGTACTGACCAACGGAAAAGAAGAAAGAGCTATGTGCTGTTGGAGAATACATGAAGAATTACAGTGGTACAAAACGTCCTGTGTCCTTGAGCTTCAGGATAACAGGAGTAGTTGTGTGCTGATGGTTAATACATGAGGACATTGCAGTGTTAGAATTCTCTAGTGGCACTGAACTTCATTGTAGCAGCTTGAAAATGTGGTTGACGTTCTGTTCTTGAGATATTTTGCACACAAGCTTTACACTAATTACACACACACACACACACACACACACACACACACACACACACACACACACACACACACACACACAAAGGAAAACTTAAAGGGTATGTCAATGTTCAAGTTGCAAGTTTGCAAGCTTTTCAAGTGTTTGTTGCCTCTGTGACTACGCGAGTGAGCGCAACTAGGAGCACCAACCTTTCTCATAGGACGAGAGTCGGATACTTGTGCATAGTACGTTCCATAGTAAGTCTTCTAACGGCCAATCAAAATGAGGGAATCCTCTCAGTCTCCGCCTGTATGGATGGAGCTGATCGAGACTAGATCAGTTGGCGAAACAGCAGCGCTCTCCTGTAAGGGAGGCCGAGGATCCACTCTCCCTTGAACTGCGGCAGAAGAACACATGGCGGTCGCGACGACTCCTTGCTGGCGGACAGACATGGTGTAATGCCCAGCTATGTAACTTCGTAAGCCAGCAGAAGCAGTTGCCTTGAAGTTCATTGTAGCAGCTTGAAAATCTGGTTGAAGTTCTGCTCTTGAAATATTTTGCACCTAAGCATTGCACAGATCATTACACACACACACACACACACACACACACACACACACACACACACACACACAAGACACGCTTCAATCAAACTTTGGATAAGTTGAAGCAAAAATGTTTTCCAAGCCAAACTTGTTCTTTGTATGACCAAGTTTTCCACGGATAAGTTGAACGGGTACTCCAAAATTAATGTCATCCTTCGGTTATCTCGAACAAACTTTCCCATTTTTGCTTAAGTCGAAGCAGTCACAAGCACTGGGAGATTTTTCCCCCCTTCTGATGTGTAACAGCCAACCTAACTCGCACAGAGATACCACCATTTTCTACATTGGTACAGTTTAGAGACATTTGTAAATGCGTCCCACTGGCCAAAGACGCTAGCTTGCTTGACACATTATACCACAGGCAAAGGGCACTGCAACACTCCCCAGCCTGTGGCCTCAACAGCACAGATAGGTTAGTAATTGTTATCTACCACCGACCCAGTATGTGTGCTATTGTGGCTAGACTCCAGGGAATGGGAGTATGTTCATGTATGACATGGTCAGCTCATGTAGAAGCAGTGGTGAAAAAATGCCACTCAAGACTGTTTTTCCTGCGGAAACTGAATCAGTTTAAGGTTAGTCGGACCATACTGTCCATGTTCTACAGAGCCAGCATAGAAAGCATTCTGACATTCGGCTTCTGTGCTTGGTACCCATCATGCAATGTAGATGATCTTCACAAAGTTGAGAAGGTAGTCACACAGGCAGAGCAAATAACTGGTTTAGAACTAGCCAGCGTGGAATATCTCTTTGCTACCCGCTCATATAAAAAGGTAATGAGAATTGTGGGAGACATCACCCACCCACTGAATGGGTTTTTTTTTAGATGCTACCTTCGGGGAGATGGAGATGTATCAAAACGAAAACAGTACGTTTTAGGAAATCATTCATTCCATCCTCTGTCATTGCCCTAAATGATTGCCTTAGTCTTTCTCAGTTTATGACCTTGACTCTGAGTCAGTCATGAAAAATTTTCCAGACAGCATTAGTGACCTTGACCTTGAGTCACTGGCTCTTGTACTCATGGAGGAAGGGGAGTTAATGCTCTAAGCTTAGGAAACCACCCTTGGCTCACTCGATTCCCAGTGGCTCATAGGTTGTTTCCCTCAGCTAATTACAGACTAGCAAGGAGGAAAAGGGCATACAGTAAATTGCTAACACAGAGGGGAAAGTTTTGAAAGGTCTCATGGCTGCCTATCAGCATCCCAACTTTGAGATGCCTCCGCTGTTCATAGATTCTGAGAAAATGCTAATGTTAAAGGTTTTCTGCGCACACACAAACACATGCAGGGTGATTACATAGACTCTCTTTACAAAGCAGCCAAATACAAAAATCACTCCTTTTCATCTGCAAGTTACAATGCAGTCTCTCAAAATCACATTCAGCACACAAACATCGCACATGAATACAACAATCATAGAGGTCGTTTACACTACAGCTGCGCCGAGAACCGAACTCCGAACCGAACCGAACCGCGCCGGGCCCACTTCCGTGCGTTTACACTGCAATTTTTTGGAAGGTGGGCTGACCTTTGACACGGGCCAGCAGTATGGCGGCGCCCAGAAAACACGTGTTTCTGTGCAGCTGGGTCAAACAGAGACGAATTCGAAGGAACAGGAGGATGAAATCACTGATTTTAAGGAGCGCGCAAAGACGAAAAACGTTTACCTTCCAACTCCAGCAAAAGATGTACATGTCATTTTTTGCGTCTTTATTGGCGACGCACATTTTTGCCGCTCGTAACCTCAGTTCTCATCGGTTGTACTGGACTGTTTGGTGTTTGTTTATGGAAAGAAGACATCGACTTTTACGAACCCAGTAACCCCATTCAAAGATATATAACAGATTTTTAATGAACAGGAATAATGAAAGTGTTAATTGAAACCAACAAACCAACCAACAAGTGAGAAGAGGAAAACTTATAGTGGTGCGATAAATTTTATTTCGTATGAAGATGGAGATGAGAAAGATAATTTGAAATGATGGCTTCAGATGTTTTTGTGGTGTGTATCAGTGTCCGTGTATGTTGGTTAGTGTTTATCAGCGTGAGTGTGTGTTGGTTAATTAGGTGTCTGTAGAAGTGGTGGGCGTCTGTATGGGTGTGTGACTGGGTTTGGAAGTAAAGTTTTTTTCTGCAGTGTTGTGGCAGTAAGAGTGGTCTGTGTGATCTGTTTGGTGTGGCGTATGTGGATGCTGTGTATGGGTGTCGGTGGTGTTGGTGCAGGGTATTTGAGGTGTGATGAGGATGCTGTGGGTGCAGATGTGGATGTGGATGGTGTGTGCGTATGTCGGAGGGCAACTGATTGCCCGCCGGGTAAGCCTGAGTCCGCCGGCCCGCCGCCGGGTGCCATGGGTCCGTTTCGGGGTTTGGGGGTTCAGTCAACGTCCTTCGGTCCACTCAAAACGGTTGATGTCAAAGACGGGACAGCGAGGAAAAAGCAAGCACAAAAGTTTGGCTCTCAGCCGGGACCGGCTGATCAGTCGAACTCAGTCACAGTAACCGGGCCTGAAAAGTGACTGAAAAGTTGTGTTTGCATTACTGACACTCTGTAAGTTTATTAGTTTAAAATCGGTAACATGGAGGACGTCGACCACATGGCAGTGAACGTTAACCCATCTGAATGCAACGACCCCGCCCCCCTCCGCCCCTCTCCCCCTCATATGTGCAGTATTCAATATAAAAGCATATGCTTGGCACAGCTGTATAGACTGTCAGCAATTTAATCCTAAAGAAAAGTTCGGTCAAAATTAGTTTTAACAAAATAAAAAAACCTATCGTGTGGGTGATGGGGTGGGAGTATTTGTCAGCTCCTCACAGAAAATCAAGGAACACTTGCCTAAACAAAAAATACCCCCAAAATACACGACCACAAAATGTTATTTAATCCAGATTTCGGGGATACTCTATCACATAATCTTCCTTTTTCTTTTTCCTCTTCCTCTACTGAATCTGAGTAGTGTAAGCGCACAAAACACCGTGGCAATCAATTCACAGGTTATTTTGTCGTGACCATACAAAACCAATACAACGTCAGTATACGTCTTTTACGGAATAATTTAGGGGTAATTTTGTGTTCTGTGCGGACTGGACCATGTCAAGTGGTACAGCCCCTGGGATAGTCTTTACTGCCTGTCCGCAGTACGGCGGCTCTAAGCTCTAAATACCCTGCTCCGTCCGCAAGGTGTTCAGTAGACCGTGATGTCCGTTGAATGCAAGTGACCATCGACACACGCCGCGGTAGGCGATTTAGCACCGAGAATCAATACTGACGTGGTCTAACGAGGCAGATTACAAAACCGGGTTTGGACACGTTCATGTGTCAGTTGTGTGTACATAGACGGGGCAGGTGGACAGTCCACGTTCCGCAAGCATGCATACCGGCTCTAGAACTGTCGTGATAAGCTTAGTATGCAAACAGTCATTGCCGGTCTGTCGCAGTGTTTGATAGCCCACAGCTGAGGTATGTCAGTGTTTTGTTTTTTAAAGTGCTTATGCGAGCCCTGTATAATTTCTATTACTTATCAGTCGTGGAGAGAAGTCAGCAGCGTCCTCTCAGTAGACCTGAATAGACTCAGTCTCACCCAGCAGCACTGCTGCCTAATTCTGTGACTAATCTGTCGAGGTTTAGCACGAGTTCGAGCCATGACTGATATACATTATTTGACCTTCGCATTTTGTCAGTGTATTGGCTTCAACCACTGCGTTCCAGCCTATTTCGTCGTGAGTATATAAGTACTCGGTTTAATATTTCGTATGCCGGTATCTGGTCAAAACTTGACATCATATTTGAATGTGAGCAGTGTGGCCGCCGGGACTGCAGCAACTTAGCTACATTTTGCTGTATTTTCAGTTAAACATCCGTCGCAGCGAATCAGTCACGTACTCTTTGGTGCCAGTGTACAGCACTGGGCCCGTATGTAAAACTCGAGGTTAATTTAACCCACTGCTACGGGCGTAACCCAGACTAGGACAAAAGAAACCCTAAAACAAAATTAAATAAAAGAGGAAGCGAAGAAAGAAAGACAAATATCATTCTAGGCACCTTGCTGGAATGAACCCGCTTCCTGATTTAAACACACACACACACACACACACACACACACACACACACACACACACACACCAACAACAACAACAAAAACAAAACAAAAAAAACCTGAAAATTTAATCCTAGAGCTAGTTTAGTTCGAGGTTAGACTCTACCCCGGGGCTAAATTCCCTAACCCCGACTGTTACATGCGGGCCCAGGCCGGTTAGGGACACGGTGTGCAGGCGTATACTCAGTCCCAAGGTATGAAACTTGCGAATGTCGTCGAAATGTTTTGCCAGCTGAGTTCTCTAAGTGGGTATGCGGCCATTGATTTGACTGTCAAACTCTGAGCTTTCGTAGCAGAATTTATAGTATTTGAAAGTATCTCGGGCTTCAGCTGATAGATAGATCTTTTGTCAGTTGACCTCTGGACTTCGATAAGTGGATTTGAGATCATTGATTTGAGTGCCAAACTCTGAGCTTTCGTAGTTATACTTATAATATTTGAAAGTATCTCAGGCTTCAAAAGAGGGGCGTTTTTGTTAAACTGAATCTGTTATTTCAATGTGTCTTCTTGTTGGGGGTAGTAGCGGAGCTGTTGTGGGTGGTGATTGTTGTTGCAGGTGTTGATGTCAGAAACGTTGTTGACGGTGGTTGGCTGTTGTTGTTGCTGTTGTTGTTGTTGTTGCTGCTGTTTTAACGTTGTTGTTGACGGTGGTAGTGGTTTAAATTCACTTGAGATTGCTTACTTTGAAGAGAATTAAATCAGCGCTTGTTTGTGAACACCGGCCATGTGATTTATTCGAGCAAAGCACTCTCTGTCTCTGTCTCTCTCTGTCTCTGTCTGTCTCTCTCTCTCTCTCTCTCTCTCTCTCTCTCTCTCTCTCTCTCTCTCTCTCTGTGGAACGGTGTGGCTGTTCTGATCATGTGTTTGTTTGTATTTGTTTATTTGTGTAGCCGTTCGATTCCTTCCTATTCCTTCCTTGTTAGATTTCATTTTGTTTGTTTGTTTATTTTAAGGTTGTTGTTGTTCGTCGTCAATCCTAGAACTTCTCCAGGGTGTTCCTATCGCCATAACAGCCACCACAACGACAACCAAACCATCCCGCCACAGCCGACGCTGAAACAGGACCATCCACACCATGGCCGACACCACAACCTTAAGAGCTGTCGTTGACAATGAGGCAGACGCTACACCTCCCGTATCTACGTCAACTATCGATAACAATCATGTGCGGGACGACAAGACAGACAATAAGAAATGCTCTTTGTGCCGAACTTTCAGTCCCATCCTCTATGTATTCCAAGTAGTGACACAGATGTACGTCAGTGTTCACTACCTGGTACCTTTCGTCTTCGCGCCTGTATGAGGCCTGGGTGCAGTACTATATGAAGGTAAAGAAGTATTTTAGACACGTCCTTGGTATTCTCTCTCTCTCTCTGTGCGCAGGAGCGCGCGCGCGCGTGTGTGTGTGTGTGTGTGTGTGAGAGAGAGAGAGGAGTGTTTACATGTACTAATTTCCATCATTAATTTATTCAGTTAATTAGTTATGCTAAGAGGTTTGTTTTTTGGGGTGGGTTTTTTTCTTCTTCGTGTTTATGTTTGTGTTGGCAGTCACAGTTCAGGAAGTGGAGACACGCGTAGAGTAGTAATGTCCCCAATTCAGAATGTCAAGAATAGAACGCTCTTAGATAGTTCAGGGAGCCTTTGACAACCTTAAGGCCTTGAGAACATACCGAAATTGTCGCCGTGATAGGACTTCAGATATCTAATTCTACTGTGGATGCTTGTTTAAGACAACGACGACGACGATATAAGAACTTTGATGAAGGTGTTGTTGTTGGTGGTGGTGGTGGTGGTGGTGGTGGACGAGACTGACGAGAACTTAACGACGATGATGACGACGGCCACGATGACGATGACGGCAACGATGGGAATACCGGCAACGGCGATAGTATTGACGATGATGGCGATGATGATGATGATGGCGACGACGACGATGCTGCTGCTGATGACGATGGTGATGATATTGCTTTCTTTCTACAGGTGTTTGTAAGTTACGTTCTCGTTATGGGGATGACCAACTGGCTGTGTGCCGTGTGCGTCTCGTCCGAATACAAACCGTCCACAGACAGGTCCGACCCTGATATGACAGACCTTGGGAGACCGTCCCCGGAACACCACGCCAACGTGCGCCCGCGTCTTCAAGATGACAAAATCGCGACTGACGTCAGCGAAAACGAGGAGTTGTCATGGAGATACTGCACCACATGTGACACGCGCATCCCTCCGCGCACCCACCACTGCAAGTTCTGCCGGAAGTGCATCATGCGTTTGGACCACCACTGCCATCTGGTCGGACGCTGCATCGGTCACTGGAACCAGAAGTATTTTGTGGTGCTGTGTGTCCACACGAGTGTTGCGTGCTACGTAGGAGCTTTCATGACCTTCACCTACCTCGTCTACCACCACAGCAGTGACACATCACTTTGGATCTATTTCGCTCCGTGTATGTTTTTCAAAGTAAGTCCTTTCTCATTTCTTGACGTTATTTCGTTTAACCCCCAAAACTTGAATGTGTTCTTGGTCATCTTTCGTCACATCAACATAACAACAGCAGTGTTGCAGATGACTTTTTTGGGTTTAGTTTTGTTTTGTTCGGTTTAGTTTTGGTTTGTTCGGTTAGTTTTGTTTTGTTCGGTTTAGTTTTGTTTTGTTCGGTTTAGTTTTGAAAACATAAGCTATATCTCCTGCTGAAACATGCTACTTGAAATAATAAATCATGATAATAATAATAATGAGTATTGTATAGGCGCTTTACCCAATTTCATGAATCGGCTCAAAGCGCCGCGAACTGAACCCAACACGCACGCTCACGTGAAGCACACGCATTCTCTCACACACTGGACATAAACACATTACAATCACGTGGTGCGAAGGGTCAGCTCAGCTATTTAAGTTTCTGAATTTACAATTGCATTTATTTTTCAAATTTTGTGGGCTGAACATTTCCAAAGCATAGCGGAAAGAAGCCGGAGTACTCGGAGAAAACCCCCGACGATCGGCCCGAATGATCGGTGCCACATACGAGAAGGAAAAATTCTTTGCCCCGAGTGGGACTCGAACCCTGACCATTGGTGACAAGTCTCTTAACCACTAGACCACCTACCGCCCCTATATATTATGTGTTAGGCTGCACTACTTTCTTTCTTTCTCAATTTTTATTTAAAATATAAATTTGTAATAAAACATTCATTGTTCTATTGTGTAATAATGGAAATCATGATTATTTGTTGCTGTGTTATTATCAACGGCATTGTTGCTCCATCGTTTTCTTCTGTCCTTACTGTTGAGTTTAATTTAGTTGTGTATGTATCTAGTTATTCATTTTTTTCATCCTTGTCGTCATGCGTACATAGTACGTAGTGGTAGGTTTAGAGTACCAAGAGCAAGGACTACCAGATATGCAAGATCAGTTTTGCCCATGGCTATTAGAGCTGCCAACTCAAGCAGAACGCACACGAGAGAGAGAGGGGTGTGTGTAGGGATCGAGGAGAGAGAGAGAGAGAGAGAGAAGAGAGAGAACAGAGCGAGTGAATGTGCAGAGTGAATGCCGGAATGAATGTACCAATGAGTGTGGAGTGTGAAATTGTATGTATGTGATAGTGTTTTATTCTTGATTTTAAGTAATTTTACTGGTCAAGACTGTTTGTTTTACTCATTTTTTTCTCTCGTACATTTGTAGTCTCATTTAATAAAATGTTTATCAGTTGTGTGTTTTACCAGTATGCGGGCCAGAATTGCAATTTCCCATATTTGGGATCAGTAAAGTATTCTGTATTCTGTATGCTTGGCTGATCGTCTTTTGTATTATGATTACTATCATTGTTCATGCAGGTAATAACGGGATCAATTGACAGCTTAAAAGCTCTGCTGATTTTCCACGCCTACATGCAGTGTGTGTTCGGCCCACTCTCCACTATCTACGCCTACGGCCAGTTCAAGTAAGGCAATAATAATAATAATAATAATAATAATTAGCGCTTCGTCAAAGTAGCCGAATGGCAGAGCGTTGGGCTCTCAATGCTCGGGTCGTCAGTTCGAATCCCGGCTGGGGCCAAGTATTTGTGCTGGCCTGTTTCTCGTTGCCCCGTCTTTGATATAACCCTTACGTGGTGGAAAAGGACGTTAAAACTCCCCAAAACCCACCCCACACGCTTCGTCAAAGTCATTCGACTGATTAGCGGTTACACGTGTGTGCGTGTGTGTGTGTGTGTGTGTGTGTGTGTGTGTGTGTGTGTGTGTGTGTGTGTGTGTGTGTGTGTGTGTGTGTGTGTAAATAGAGAAAAATTAGTTCTTACTGTTACCTGCACTGATTGAGTATTCGGCTGTATACCGTTCTCATTGCCACTCACTTCACCCCACGCTAAACAAAGCGTACATAGTTTATTCTGTCTCTAATTCATATTCACTGTCCCTCTCTCTGACCGGGCAGCCGGGGTGGCCGAATGGTAGAGCGTTGGACTTCTAATGCTCGGGTCGTGAGTTCGTATCCTGCTGGGGCCAAATATTTGTGCTGGCCTTTTCATCGTTGCCCCGCCTTTGATATCACCCGTATGTGGTGGAAAAGGACGTTAAACCCCTAAACACCCGCCCACACCCACTCCACCCCCTCTCTCTGACCACACTAAGGCCGGGCTACCATAAACTTGTTTTTGATCTTTCATCACAGTTTTGTATTGCTTACAGTTCCCTTTCGTGTGTTTTCAGGTTTATCGCGAGAGGCAAAACTATCTACGAAATCGCTAAGGAGAAAAAGATACTGGTGACTTCTTCAAGAAGCAAGAACTTTCAGCTCGTGTTCGGAGATTACTGGCTGCTGAACTTTCTTTTCCCTGCTCAGATCATTTTCAAACAGAAGAATGACGGTCTTCATTACGATGGTGTGAAAACAGAATGAGTGGACAAACGAACACACACGCTGATCTTGCCTTAGTGCTCGGAAATAAATTTGAAGTATTATCTGAGAGACTTAGTATCCAATGTTATTATTGGTTTTTTTTGTTTTTGTTTTTTTACCGGCTTGTTTGTTGACGATCAAAATCACACTTTGTCCGGTAAGCCCCCCCCCCCCCCCCACCATGCCCTTATTGACAAAATCATGAAATTATATGGATCTGGGGAAGTTACGAACGTTTGAATGAATAAATCTTGCTTTATTCCTTTCCAGGCATTCTGCATAATAAATAAATTATCATCATTGTTGAATAAGTATTATTTACTTTGTTCTTCAATTTATGATTATTTGTCAGTTCCGGTGGAGTGCGTGACTGTCAGTGCTCGAGTTGTGAAAATAATAATAATAATAATAATAATAATAATAATAATAATAATAATAATAATAATAATAATAATAATGAGTACTATACTATGAAGCAGGCGCTTTACCCTATTTCTAGTCGCCCCGTTATTGGTGGTACACGAATGGTCGGGTCCCTGCCTTCAGGTCAAAGTCTGCGAAAATGCTTCCAAATAATAATAAATATTGATTAGTTGGGACAAAGAAAACTCTCCGGACTGGTTACATAATTTTGATTTCCATCACCGTGACCGGCTAACCAGTACACACCGCTTCCCTCGCTGAGGTTTTAAGTTCTTTTCCACCATGAATGCAAAATTAAAAGACAGAGAGAGAGAGAGAGAGAAATTGAATCCAGCTGGGATTCAAACTCAGTTATGGCCGGAGCACTGAAAGTCGATCGCTCTGCTAGATCAGCTCAGTATTCACCCCCTTATACCCCCCCCCCCCCCCCCCCCCCCCCACACACACACACACTCCCCTAGTCAGTCTCCCAAACCTACCGCCACCCCAACCCACAACTTGGCGAGGGACATAAAGGGGGCATGCAAAACCGACGTGCATATATATTCAAGCAAAATTGTAATTCCGCTGAACGTTGTGCTCATAACAGCAGTGTAGTTCTGTGTCTAAGGTCAGTCGCCATGGTCACGTCTCACATCGCTATACTCTAAGGGCCTATGTGTAGGGCCTACACACAAGCTCCTGTGTCGCTCGCATGTGTCGGTTAATTTGGACTAGATGTCAGTCAAGGCCGATTTATTTGTAGGCCAAAACGGCTACACAGACGCACAACTCAAAGCTGACTCTGTGCACAATTCCCGTTGAATAAAATACTTTACGCAACGGTCTGTAGCCGCCTGAGCAACCCCCCCCCCCTCCTCCCCTCACAGTTAAAAATCCCAAAATCGACTGGCAAAGAAGTAGTATGCTGAGTAACACCAAAGAAATTCAGTTCTAGGCCCTGTTTCATTGCCATCTTCGCATGAACACTGACTGACCCCGCCTCCTGACTTTCGGTCGTCTGCTAGCCTCAGTTACCGCCACGATGTACTTACCCTTTGTGTTGCGTGTGACTACAAAGTTCAGTCGTAGAATAGTCTCATGTTTATAATTACCTATCATGAATCGTCTGTACGAAAAAGAGGAACTGCCCTAAAGTGCCATTTTATGCCCCAAAACTACAGCATCAATAACAACACTGACTCGAAAAAGTTGAAAGAGCAAAAGTACAACTATGGTTGAATTTTGTATATGCCCCCGGAAGACGTCTCAAACGGTGACCCCAAATACTGTGACCCCCGACACAGAGCTGCCACATCCGCCGCCATAGCTGTGCTCAGTTCGAGAAATGGGCGTGTTCGTGTAAAGTTTGGTACAACTGTAACGGAGAACCAGGGACACTGGCTAGCACTGACACACTGTGCACCTGCGAAAGGTGAGTTTACGTAGCAGTTATAGTACACAATGGACAAAGATTAACTTGGTTTTCAGTGGTTGTCGCAGCTGACAGGTCGAAGTGACACCTCCCGGTCCGTCATGCCCACCGAAGAAGGCAGAGAACACTTCGCTGGTGTCAGTTCTGGCGCACTCAGTGCTGCAGTGAAAAAAATCGGCCAGTGACACTGACGGCATAATCTCCTAATACATTTCTCTTAGTCTGGGCCGGTTTCAAAATAAATGTTGACTTCTGGTGTGTTCGACTGCGTGGGATTTTCTCACCATTTATCCGACCTACCAAAGAATGTGCGTACTCAGTGTCTGGTGCGAGCGCGGCCGTCGTCGAACGGGATCTCAGTTTACAGGTCGTCATAGCCACAGCGCATACCATTAAAGAAAACGAAGACTGCAGTGCACACGAACGGGAGAAATTCTTTTTTTTTTCCCGCAAACTCGGAAAGGGCGCCTTTTTGTGTGCTGCTACCGGCGTCTCAGCTTGTAGCACCGTTAAATTTACAGTTTATTTTTTTTAGTCCGGGCGCCTTCGCCTGCGCCCCAGATTAAGCCTGGTTGCAAACGCCTTGCCGAGCCTCTACAAGTACACTGACATTCTACACTGACGTTCTTTTGTGTGCTAAATTCTTTATATAATCATTGTACTGGATAAATCTCATGAATGATGAACAGTGTCTGTTTCCATGTGCAATGGAGGTGATACCACTGAGCCGACTTGTGTGTGTGTGTGTGTGTGTGTGTGTGGTGTGTGTGGTGTGTGTGTGTGGTGTGTGTGTGTGTGTGTGTGTGTGTGTGTGTGTGTGTGTGTGTGTGTGACGGGAAACAACTGATTTGATATGGGTTTACTGAAGTACGAAGTATCCTATTTCGGTAAAATGAAGGTAACGTAAAGTGCCTCTTATTCTTTTCGCGTGGACTTCGCACGTAATCTTGTGTGCCATTAATTTCCAGGTGTATAATTACCAAACATGGAGAGAAAAACCGCCTGGGTACCATCAGGAAAGGGGGCAGAGCACGTTGTGAATGAAGGTACTGTGTGTGTGTGTGTGTGTGTGTTGATGTGGTTGCTGCTGTTGTTGTTGCTTCCGCTGCTGTTGCTCCTTTGCTGTCTACTGTATTGTCAATCACTGCTCTGCTTTGTGTTGCATGAGAGGATGGGTATCGGTTATTCCGGGATAACTTGAGCAATCGGACACAAATATTTGTAGCAGTTGTAACCATAGGACATTTCGCGTCACCGTGTATCGAAACACACGATTCCTTTGATTTCACACGCAACAATACGTCACCGTTATCTATCATTTCCCAACAGAAGCCTCGGGAGTGGCTATAGCGCATGCCGATTCCGTTGTCGTTGGAGACCATGTTGTCGTCAACTACTCTTTCACAGAAGGTAACTAACTACCGGGAACGTATACTCACGGAATAAAGTAGTCTACCATCATGTAAATCAAAATATCTCAAAATCGATAATAGTTAGAAAAATACCTTTTGTAGCTTTCGTAAAGTGCATTCCATTTTGAACATGATACCAAAAACCACCACCACCACACGAACAACATCAAAACCTGTACACGCCACTCAGCTTGCAAATTCCAAAACCGTACAACAACAACAACAACAACAAAACACAAACAATATTCAGATTATTTACATCATATTCACTATGAACTATAGCCACTATTCAGAGTGGCTTGCACTTCATATTTGCTCCCAAAAGTATTTTCGTGCTATTCTCGATTTTCAGATATTTTGAATGAAATGATAATAGATTATTTTAGTCCGTTAGTACACAATGTGTGTCTCGGTCGAAATTTAAATCATGAGCTCTACAGATGCCTTGGACGACATGACAGTATCGATGGAATGGTAATACGTACAAGCATGAGTTAGTTTGCAAAGAGGTAAAATCCTTAGTCCATACCTATGCGATAACATGTACTGAATAGAAACAAGTGTTTTTTTTATTTTTAAAGATTAAAAAGATCTAATGATTACTCTGTTCTCACTTTTAAGCCTCTTCCAACAATGTATACTTCGCACCTCAGATCTGTACAATTGAAATCAGTGATGTGCTGTGTGGTCAAGACTAAATGTCAGTTTTTAAAGGTCTTATTGGGTTATGAGAAATGTCCTGCCCCCCTCTTCATCGAGCAAACAAACAAAACAACAACAACAACAACAACAAAACTTGCCCCAGCTTCTGAGCCCTCCGTGTATTCTTCACATGACCTGGGAGGAATACCACTGAAGCTGGAGTAGAGCTGGGGCAGAAAAGAAGCAGAAAATAACATAACAATGTTCTTGGTGAAGGGGTTTGGGTCTGAACTAGCGAAAACCACACCTAGCACACCAACACAATTATGATCACGCGATACTTCATGTCAATTGTTTTGGGGGTAAAAATGAAGCAGAAATTACACACTAGTCGGGAATCTTCCCTTTTTTTGTAGCGCAAACTCAAGACCCTGGAGCACTAAGCAAAGACGAACTTTTGATTACTCTGATAAACTATGCGCTGAAGGAAAGTGAGGACGAAGAAGAACCTTTACACTCACTGGAGCAAATTATCTGCAGAAAGTTGAGCGAGGTACTCGGAAAGACCAACCCGTCATTTCAGAGTTTCTATGGACTGAGATTCAGAGAATTTCTAGAAAAGAACAAACGGTATTTCACATTGACCAAGCAAGGGCGTGACTTGATAGTGTCAAAGAGCAAAGATACCGAAAACGTTTGGCAGAAAGTGAGAGCAAAGGAAAACACTCAATCATTGCAAACGCACTTACATGCTGAAAGACCATCGTCTTCACAGGATGAAAAATCGCTGGTTACAACCGACACAAACAAAGGCAAACCGAAGAGCGTCGATGAGTGTTTTATAGAGGCCCATTTAAACAAACGCCCAGACGACACGCTCATTTTCAGACCCTCTGATGACGAGTACAAGCACGACCGCGTGCAATTTACACTTGATGTTGTTAGTTTGTGGAATACGCCACATCGCTCTCGCGCTTACATCATCATCGGAGTTCGTGCAAATTCCGACGCTACCCTTCCGCATGAGCCAGTTGGTCTTAAGTCGTCCTCAGATGACGACTTTTACCAGTCCCTCTTCTTGAATCACCTTTACATGTTGACACCGAAGTTTTCATATCGAGAGGTGGCATATCGGAGCAAACTCTTTGGGATCATCCAGATAGAACATAACCACGGGTGTGGTTTCCCAAGCGTTGTTTTGAATAATGACATGGCCCCGAGGCTTCAAGAAAATCAACTATGGGCCAGGAGAGGTGGTCAGAACATATTGGTGCCTCCTTCTGATTTTCTAGCGGGACAAATATATTCCTCTTTTCTGACACCACCACATGCAGAAGTCAGTCCGCCTGCGGTACCACTCTCAGATGAAACTGTCTCGCAGCCAGAGGCTTCGGACAAGACTAGCTCCTTTTCAGCCCAAACACTTCCTAACGTATCCATTGAATCAACCACTGCAACAAAATTGGCATGTGTTCAAAGGAAAAGTAAGCAGTTGGTAAGTGAACTCAACGACTTCCAAAAAGGTCACTTTGTCTTAGTTTGTGGTTCGCTGGATGGAAACGTTTGCAGAAGCGTCGAGGCTTTGTCATACGTTCCCTGGATAGCGGTTTATGACTTTGACTTCATGGGTAGAGAGTCAGGTCTTCTCAATATCTTGGAGGATAGTATCAAGAAACGAAGAAGCCTCACTGTCTCAACGTGGCGGGATCCTCAACATGGTATCACGGAAAGGGCCACGCAATGGTGGAGCCTTAGAGGAAGACGTGACGTACCAGACAGCAATGTATCGGATGTCTCACACAAGGAGTGGCTCAGTTCTGTGCGAAGTGATTTGGAAAAAGTATGTGTAGCCCTTGAACGGTTCAGCGAGGACTACACTGTCCTAACAATCTTACTTCTATGGCCAAGTTCTGAGCTGGAAGCAAGATGTATGCACGAGTTTTTGAGAAAGCTGAAGGAACGTGTACCGGCTAAACTCATCCTCTGCTTCACTGATGAAAAGACAGCTGTATCGCATTCTGAATCAAATGCTTTCAAGATCTTTCGTCTGGACTTTGAAGATCTTCAAATTTTTGAGGTGAATCTTGGCGACCTCTGCTTAGAAATTGAACTGCTTCTGAAAAGGGGTTCTGCACAGGAAACATTCCAATACCAGCTCCCATCAGAGGATCCTTCCAACTTCATTTTGACAGAAGAAGACGCAGCATGGCTCAAACAAGATTTAGAAGTATTGTACCTACAGGGCCAGTACACCAAAAAAGCTGTCACGGCTGATGATCTTAAGGCAGAATCTGAAAAGTTCTACCGAGGGGGTTCAATCGACTGGTACGTTTGGTACGACATGGGTGCTGGTTACCTGGATGTCGAACGCTCTCTCTCAAAGGAAATCACAAAGCACATCCGGGAATTTTACATCTCAAAGTGCAAAAGTGGCGTAATAACCGTTTTCCATGCTCCGGGGTCTGGAGGTTCCACGATGGCACAGCGCATCCTTTGGAACCTGCATGAGACAACACCTTGCGTACAAGTTATGCAAAGGTCAGGATCTTCTATGGAGGAAATAGCGCACAAGTTGCGCTTTTTACATGAGCGGACACAGCTACCAGTCATTGCGCTCATGGATGGAGAGGACGAGCCACGACTGACGCAGCTCAATTCACATCTTCAGCGCAACAACATCATCACTCTATATGTAAAACGCTATTCGTACGACATCAGCGAATCTCGCGCATGCAACTTCCCAGATAGTAAATTTTACCTTAGCGGTGTCTTGAAAAAGCAGGAGTCAAGGAATGTTGTCATGCGCTACACCGACCGCTGTGCTTCGGACATGAAGAAAGTTGATGCTCTCAAAAAACTTGACAACGACGTCCAAGAGGACACAGAAAAACACCAGCTGTTTGAGTACGGGATGACCGTGTATGACCATGAGTTTCGCGGAGTTACGGCGTACGTGAAGGGATACTTGCAGCTTGATGAAAACAACGCAGATCTGGAGCCGTGGCAAAAATGCCTCGGATTCCTGTCCCTGGTATACTTTTACGGACAAGTTTCACTGCCCATTCAGTTCTTTTGTGCGCTGATGGGCAAATCTTCCAGCTACATTCTCGGCCTGGATGATTTTCCGTACTGTTTCAGAGTTCTCGTAGCTCGCGATACCAATGAAGGAAGACATGGATTCATCCGAATCTGCCACTATCTCATTGCAAAGGAGATTCTAGAGCAAATGCTCAACGTGAACCATGCCAAAACTCAAAGAAATGCCTATGGGGTGAGCAAAGAGGCGAAGAAAAGATTGAAAAGTTTCTGTATCAGCTTCATAAGTTACGCGGCGAAAAAGAAAACCAAGAGGTCTCAGACAGCACAAAACATCTCTCACATCATGGCCAAAACGTTTATATTCCGTGACAACAGAGATGTTGGGGACTACGAGCCACAGGACAAGCAGGCAAAGAACAAGTTTTCTCAAATAATGAGTGATGTAGACTCGCAGCCCCCGTTCAGTGGACGTCTCGAAGTCCTACAGAAGCTGTGCAGTACATTCCCCGATGACCCAAACTTCAGAGCTCACATTGGACGGTTTTACACTTTCTGTCGACCAGAAGAAGAGGATGAAGCTGAAAAGCACTTTGAGCAAGCGCTTAAACTTTGTCAGAGAGGTTTTGAGGCAAACGATACGACTGACAGCTCTACCCTTGTACACATCTACCACATGTATGGCATGGCTTTTCAACGTCGAGTTGCCAAATACACGGGGTGGAAACCAGAAGGTAAACCGCAAATTCGCACTAAACAAGAGCAGTTTGAAGAGCGATTTGAGGATGTCATCTACAACGCTACTCGAGCTTGTGAGTATTTTATGCTTGCGAAGCACTACACTCCAATTGGGCTTGAGTCATGCTATACATATCTGAACGTCATTCACGTCAGGCTTCAGGCGTGTGACTTTGTGAACAGGTTCTACAAGGGTCGAATCCAAGCCTTCTTGGCTCAGAAAACAACCGACAGAAACTTTGGGTTCATAAAAGACAGCGTCTCGGAGGTGCAAGATCTGATCATGGAGTGCTACAACGTTGTCCTTCTCGACAATGGAGCGCCTCTGCAAATGTACGTTCGTTGGTTCACTTCCCTGTTTGGTGGTTGCATAAAAGAGCTTGAGTCCTTTGTCAGAGAAGATGATCTGGCATCCTTGAGGCTAAAGCTTACTGTACAAAGGATTAAGCTTCGTCGTTCAGATAACATTGCCACTATGGAGAGCTCTATGCCAGCAGAAAAGATTGATAGACTAGTCAAGGGACTGGAAGATGTTCTGAGGTGCGTCCAAGAGGAAGATGTGAAAAGAGACACCCCGAAGAACAAACTGGAGCTGGACTACAAAGACTGGATTTTTGCGATCAGACACCCAAGTTTCATACAGGTCTCTCTCTCTCTCTCTCTCTCTCTTTTCATGTCTTCCCTTTCGCATAATTTTGTGTGTGTGTGTGTGTGTGTGTGTGTGTGTGTGTGTGTGTGTGTGTGTGTGTGCGTGCGCTCTCTCTCTCTCTCTTCATGTCTTCCCTTTCGCATAAGTGTGTGTGTGTGTGTGTGTGTGTGTGTGTGTGTGTGTGTGTGTGTGTGTGTGTGTGTGCGCGCTCTCTCTCTCTCTCTCTCTCTATGTCTTCCCTTTCGCATAATTGTGTGTGTGTGTGTGTGTGTGTGTGTGTGTGTGTGCGTGTGCGCGCGCGCTCTCTCTCTCTCTCTTCATGTCTGTGTGTGTGTGTGTGTCTTGATCCGTCTCAAAATGTGTAACTGGTGTTGCCATTTTAAATTTTACTGCAGGATTACAGCCTGGAAAGGGTATTAGAGCAGGTCCGACAGTGGCACGATTCTGTGCACAGTCCCCAGTCCACCTTCTACATTTTTGTACTACAAAGCCTTCTCGGCTTGGGCACCAGCGACCACCCAGGTTAGCCACAGCACAACGTTCGAAAGGCTTTATTACAGGCTGAGTGAATACGGCACTGCTGCTGACACTCGGAAACTCCGTGTCCCTCATGTCAAGACAAAGACCTTTGGTCAGCGTAGTTATTCATTCCAGGGTCCGACTTGTTTGAATGATCTCCCAGTTTCGATCAGATATGCAGACACAGAAACTATCTTTCAATACAAATCTGAAAACCCACCTCTTCACAGCCTTCAACCAATAACTGTTGCCACATCATCATCTTTCTGGTCGTGTGTGTGTGTGTGTGTGTGTGTGTGTGTGTGTGTGTGTGTGTGTGTGTGTGTGTGTGTGTGTGTGTAAGCCAGGGGCAGCCCGTGTATGATGCTGGACATTATCATTATGTGTCTGTAGTTAAATGTATGTGTGGAGGCATGTTGCATGTGTTTCAGGGTGAGTGAGTGTGTGTTGATTGTAAGGCGCCCTGAGCTCACGCGAGAGGGAGGGCGTCCCTTAAGTACCCATTTTATTATTATTATTATTATAGATCCTCGACTTGAAAATGTTAGTCACCGGAGGCTCGGTAGCTACACAAACAATCGAACCATCTTTAGTCTTTCGCCGTAAACTTCGAGAACTAATCGTGTAAGCTCTGTTTAATGAACTGTTTTCCACAGCGTTGTTTTATGCCTGTCAAACGTATCGATTCATAATTATGTCGTGAAGTTAAACATCGTCAATGAATAATGCTTTGTTATCCTCCACTCTGTCTTAGGTCTGCGTCTATCTTTAACCTTCGCCGTACGTCGCCTAAAAAACTTGCGCGCCGTACGGGTACAAACGCACCCATGCTTTTAAAGAAGGAAAAAAAGCGCACGATAATCTTTTTTTTTTTAAAGCATGGGTGGTTTTGCACCCACGACGTACAGCGAGGGTTAAGTCTTGATTATTAAACGTATAATTCTAGGATTTTTTGAAGCATACCTATGGGATTTTACGTATACACGTACGGGCTTGTTCTTAATGTTATACACTATCTGTTACACAGGCAACACTGACAGTTTGGTTGAAGCGCAGATATTACTGGAGGAGAAAATGCAGAAACTGAGCAGGACCGTTGTCCGTCCAAAATGGCCCCGGGAATGGTTGGGCAGAGAGGACCAGTCAGGGATACGGCGCTTGGTACCCAGCAGTTCTTTGGGACTCATTGAGGATCGGGTGATCAAAAGTAACTCTCCGCGCACAGCTCTGTCTGTCTGTCTGTCTCTCTCTCTCTCTCTCTCCTCTCTCTCTCTCTCTGTATTCTGTATAAAACAACTTTCAGTCACTCTGCCGCATCTTCCTGGAATTCTCTTCTACTTAAGCTTAAGCTGTTGTGCTCATTAACACCATTTAAGACTCACCTACACAAGTATCTTTTGGACAGTTCCGGAGGTGCAACAAGTCCGCTACATCAGTGTTTATGATTTACCCTTCCAGTCATGTTTCACGCTTAATTTCATGCAGCTGTTTGTTTGAAATGGCTGTACTCCTAAACTTGCATTCATTATGTTTGGCTCGTCATTTCCTTGAACACTTGTCACTACTGTTGGTTGACCTGGAAAGCGCTCTGATTATTTCCGGCTAATTGATGTGTACAAAGTGTTTTTTCCATAAACACTTATACTTCGGAAGATTGGGCAGATTACACTGATTCCGTCGGTATATTTTTTGCCGATATTGTCGCATGTTAACAGGACCATACGGACATTTCAATTTTCACTCTGTCTGGTGTGAGCTGTTCTGTCCTGCTGTGCTTCACGGTGGCCAGCGCGTGTTGACATCTCGTGCTACTGTGCTGCTGTGTAGTATACAGGCCTGCTGTGTGATTGTATAGTTCTGTGCGACACTGTTTACTGTCTACCGTCTTTGGGTGATTTCTTGTGACCATGACCAGCAATAGTACAAGTGGTAGTGTCGGATTAGGTACCGAGACCAGTACCAAGCGCCTGCTTGAATTTTCCCCATCCTCGGACCAAAATGACGCTAAGCAATCCAGACTGTCGTCGTCAGCAGACACAGGTGGGTCGCCTAAGTGCATGTCTTCCCCTGATCCCACAGTGATTACCAGTGACATTCACGAGACTATACTAACGCGAGTAAACGAAGCGTTAAAGGAGACCACTATGGAGGACGTAAGCGCTGGGGAGAATGCGTTTTTGAGGCAGGTGGTGCCGGCGCTGGTTACTGCTGTCTCTGTCGCAGTCGGGGAGGCAATAGACCGGGTGTTCCGTCAAAGAGAGAAAGACTTGCCCACTGACCAGAAACTCCAGACCACTCTGGAAAGAGTGCAGTCCGACGTGCTCTGGATGAAATACAATGCTGATGCTAATGACAGTATAGTCGAAGGGAGACTATAAGAATTTTCGAGGTACCAGAGAGTAAGGCTACAATTTCTGACAGTGGCGGTGACGGAGCTGAGGTGACCGATGATGCTGGCGAGGATGTGGAGGCAAAGGTTCTGAAAATCTTTCAGGACTGTGGGGCCAATATCAAGCCTGACGACATCTCCGTCGTACACCGTACCGGGCAGAGAAAGCGGAGGGGCGGCAGATCAATCCTGGTGCGGTTCGTGTCCCGGAAGAAGAAGCAGGAGGTGATGCGAGCGAAGAAGTCCCTGAAAGACAAAGGGGGCTACGCCAAAGTCTTCATTAACGAGGACCTGACACCGCTCCGTACCAAGCTACTCCACTACACACGGGCTCTCGACGTAGTGGAAAGGGCTTGGACCAGCGAGGGAAAGATATGGGCTGTAAAGAAACGCAGCGTTCCGGGCAGCGGCCACCCCACCGTCAACCGACCGGTGTGCATAGAAAATCCAGACGACCTCTTCGACAAACTGGGGGTTAACGCAGTTAACTATCAGCAACTTGGTCTGGAGAATCTGCTCTTTGTATAGGACGCCCCTGGGGGCTCTGCACCAGACGCCACAGCGACTAAAAGAAACACTTACCTGTTGCATGCCAGTCAGACTTCTGATACTTTCGGTGTTCCATACAAACGTTGTTACCCCAAGGCTACGCAAACCGGCACGTGCCGTGACACCTTTTTCAGTACGACTGTGCCACCGGGAGAAGTGGGTCAGTTGACTGCTAATTGTGTAGAAACCACTAACCTGGCTTTGTGTGACGGTCAAAGCGATATGGGAGTATCACCTTACAAACTCTGGCTACCGGATTACCATATTGTGAAATCAAGGAATACATGTCCTGTTGCTGCCAGCTGTGGAGTTCAAGTAAGTGACAGTGGTGGTGCACGCCATGAACTTGTGTGTAACGTACAATATCCCAGTGACAGTGCGTTTTCTCCTTCCCCGTATCCCAGTTCTGATATCCGTTTTAGTAGTAGTATTAGTGTTTGCGAGAACACTGCTACCGAAAACTCAGTGGTTATTAGCGATGCTATACCCCAACCAGCTATGACAAATGGGTCAGCTAGACTTCATGGAGAAAATCGTATCATGATGACACCGGCCGATGCTATCGCTGAATCTGGGTCAGTGTCAGATGGCACTTTCGATCCATTCGGACAGAAACGTTCCGTTCCTGCTGTTTCTTTCTTACATGTATATGATCCCACCGTGACTCGGAAAGTTCGAACGTTGGAAACTGAAAGTAGGACTGGAAGTGTTGGTGATGTTGGTGTTTTTACGTCTGACATTGAGGGTGCCCATGTGACTAATCTGTCAAGTGATTTGGCCTCTGCAGCTACTAGTGTCAATGATTCCGTTCACACAGGCGAGTCTGTGTGCAGGCATGATAGTATCAGTGTTCAGTATGACGTTGGTAGCTTAATTGGTGCGGACTATACCGATTTTGAACATCATGATCTTGCTAACTCTGTTACTGACGGCCACATAGGCGACTTTACTACTTTTGGTGACACTGTGCATGTTGACCTAGTTTTGGGGGACTCCCATGTAGAAATGTGTGACAACAGTGATGGTGTTAACAACTCTGTTAATGACCGGGCTAGTGTTGGGAATTCATGCTTCACAATTCCCGGTGATAACGAGGTTTTGTCTTGCATTGCTCTTAACGTTTGTGGTGTAAAATCAAAGCTGTTGTTCCCAGATTTTATAGAACTTATTTGTAAATATGACATTGTCTGTCTGTCAGAGAGTAAGTTGGATGACAATGACACAGTTGATGTACCTGGGTATGTTGCTTTCTACAAAAATAGAACTAAATTTGGTAGGAAATCTGGCGGGGTTTTGGTCTTAGTGAAGGATACTATTGTACAGCATATCATAATTTTTTAGGACAAAAATAAAAAAGGGAAACTCGACAAGACTGTTGAACAATATTATCGTTTTGTAGATAGTCAGCTGTGTGATGAAGCTTTGTTTTTCAAAGTAGGTCATGAGATTCTTGGTCAAGATGCTCTATTCTGTGCTATTTACCTTCCACCTGAAGGATCAAAGTATATGAATAAGGATGCTTTTGGAGAGTTAGAAGAAGCTCTCATCAACTTTGGTGTGAAAAATGACTATATATGTTTTCTTGGTGATTTCAATGCTCGCACAGGTAACCTTATTGATGTAGTTGATAAGGATGAAAATGATGACATTGGTGACTTGGCAGCTGATGGTAATCATTACTGTTCTCTCAATGAACGTGTAACACAAGACAAACACACTAACAACATGGGTTATAAACTTGTGGATTTTTGTAAAACGACTGGACTAGCTATAGTGAATGGAAGGAAAGGCGCTGATTCGTTGTGTGGTAAAAGCACTTCATGTGGTACAAGTGTTGTAGATTATGCATTACTCTCACACAACCTCTTTCCATTAGTACAGGATTTTGAGATTTTAGATTTCAGTGAAATATATTCTGATGTACATTGTCCTGTGACCTTGCACTTACGGCGGTCACACTGTCATGTGTTGAGTGATGTTGCTAGTTGTGATGGTGAAGAAAGTAAGCCAATATGTGCTTTACGACCGAAATGGGATGGTAATTCTTGTACAGCTTTTGGTGAACAGTTAGAACAGCATGCAATTGACAGTGCTAATGATAAGTTATTACAACTACCTGAGTGATGCTAACAGTGTGTCAGAAGATCAGATTAACCAGGTAACTGAGGAAGTATGTGATATAATGAGGAAAAGTGCAAAAAATCTTGGATTAATTAAAGAAAGTTTCAAAGCAAGCAAAAAAGTGATGAGTAAGCAAGTACACAATCAGCCATGGTTTAACGCATCATGCAGAGAAAAGCGAAAACTGTTTCTACGTGCTAAAAACAGGGCCAGGCGCCTGAAGGACACTAATTCGGTGCAGGAAAGGATACATGCGGGCAAAGAGTACAAAAAGACTATTCGAAAGGAATGTAAAAAATATCATGCAGATTTTATAAAAAAATTAAGATCACTTAAAGGTCAAGACCCTAAGGAGTATTGGAATGTGCTAAATAGGAACTCGTCAAAGATGAAAAATGTTAATCTCCCAATGTGTGACACCTTCTTTGAACATTTTAAAAATCTGCATACAGTGGAGAGCGTTGATGATGTTGATAATGAAGATGTTCCCACTGCTGTCGACACATACTGTAACAATGATGTGCTAGATGCCCCATTCACAAGGGATGAAGTTATGAAGTGTATACATAAGTTAAAAAATAATAAGGCATGTGGGCAAGACCAAATACTAAATGAATTCTTAAAAGCTGGCGCAGAGAAACTGGTTGATTTATATGTAAACCTGTTCAATGTTATACTACTTTCAGGTAAAGGTACCAGTACAGTGGTGTGTTGGCTACATAAAACCGCTATATAAGGAGAAAGGCTCCAGAGTAGATCCTAGCAATTATCGTGGAATTGCTATTTTAAGCTGTTTTGGGAAATTATTTACAAGTGTCCTTAACGCCAGGCTAACAGAAATTTTGGACGAAAACAATGTAATAGGTGAAGAGCAAACCGGTTTTCGGGGTGGATATTCAACGGTAGAACATATTTTTACATTACATTTACACTGTATTATTAATTTCTTTTTGTCTAGAAAAAAACAGCTTTTTTGTGCTTTCATTGATTATCAAAAAGCGTTCGATAAAATTGAGCGGGCATTTTTATGGGAAAAACTTGTGAACAGTAATGTTACAGGAAAAATCCTGTCAGTGGTTCGAAATATGTATGAAAAAGCAAAATCATGTGTTTTGGTTGGAAATGAATGTTCTGAACCATTTTCTACACACTGCGGTGTGAGGCAAGGCGAAAATCTTTCGCCGCTCCTCTTCGCCTTGTTTCTCAATGATCTTAAGCCATATTTGTCTGAAACTGTTGATGGCCTTTCATCTTTGAGTAGAGAGGCATCAAGTCTAGACTTTGACTCCAAAGAAATTAATACAATCTTTCAAATGTTCATACTACTTTATGCCGATGATACTGTTATTTGTGCTGAATCTGCCCCAAAATTGCAAAAAGCCTTGGACAGACTCCACGATTACTGTAATGTTTGGAAGCTTAGTATTAATATTACAAAAACTAAGATAGTTATTTTTTCAAGAGGCAAGATTCGCAAGAAGCCCAGTTTTGTGTATAATGGTCAAGTTATTGAAGTTGTGTATGACTTTCAGTACTTAGGCTTAAAGCTGAATTATAATAATAAAATTTAATGTTGCTCAGAAAAATCTATATGACAGGGCATCAAGAGCAATGTTTTCCTTGTTGCGTAGATGTAGAAAACTGATGTTGCCTGTAGATCTTCAGATAGACTTATTTGACAAAACTGTATTGCCTGTTCTGACATATGGCTGTGAGATATGGGGTTACAAGGTAACTGATATGGTGTTACGTTTGCAGCTTAGATTTTATAAGCTACTCTTGAAACTAAATAAGTCTACACCTACGAATTTGGTACTTGGCGAAGTCGGTAGATACCCTGTTGATGTGCACATTAAGTGTAGAATGTTGTGTTTTTGGTTCAAGTTGGTCAATGTTGGTAACAGAAACAAACTTGCTAGTATCATGTATCGCTTTATGCTTAGAATGTTTGAGCAGAACAAAATTCAGTCTGATTATATTCAGACAGTGAAAAATACACTTGCCGAGCTTGGTCTTAACGGGATTTGGTTGAAGCAGTTTGAACTACCCTTTAGTATAATTTGGTTTAAAGAAAAGGTTAAAAGATGTCTTCGTGACCAGTTCATACAGAATTGGTACGCTGAGATCAATGAAAAAGACTTATATACAAACTATAGGATGTTTAAGTGTATGTTTGGAAGTGAAGAGTACTTAAAGATTTTGCCATATAACCAACTTGTTTCACTAGCACGCTTTAGAACCCTTAACAATAATCTCCCAGTACAGACAGAAAAATTTCATGATGTACCTAGAGCAGAACGTCTTTGTACTAAATGCAATGCTGGTGACATAGGGGATGAATTTCACTATCTGTTCGAATGTAGTTTCTTCCGAGATATAAGGCGTGACCTTTTACCTTGCTATTATTGGAGACAGCCCAATGTGTTGAAATACCAAAACTTGTTTGCCACTAGGAACAAAAAGCTTCTGTTTAAGTTAGTTAAATTTGTCAGGGTCATCGGGGAGGGTTTGAAGTAACTTCTGCGCTTTGCACCCCCTTTGGTAATTTCTGTGCTTTTGGTTGTTGTTATTGGTGTTGGTGGTGGTGGTGGTGTTGTTGTTGTTGTTGTGTGTGTGTGTGTGTGGGGGGGGGGTCCTTTCCTTAGTATTTGGGTGTTGAAATATTGTGTGCAAGGGATGCTGTACTCGGTAATTTATCTGTGTAATTGTATTGGTACATATACTGTTTTGTTTTGTTGTTTTTTTTTTTTTATTCGTTAGTTTGTTTGGTTTTTTGTTTGTTTGTTTGTTTGTTTGTTTTTTTATGAGTGCAGTGTAAACATGTATGTGACATTTGTGACACAGGTGGCTGTGATGTATGTATGTATATTTTTTTTTTCCAATGCCCCTAGAGGGTGGGAAAATAAATAAACTTGAACTTAATATCCTTTAATGGATTTCTTGCTACATTTTGTTTTTGTCAGTTTGCTCTTTTTTTGCCGTTCTTTCTTTTCACTTTTTTGTTTGATTTTCTTTCCTTTCTCTTCTGTTCCAGTTTAGACCGTGTAGCATTCTTAGGTTTAGTTTTTTTTTTTTTAATTATTTTTAATTGAACAAGTTGTAAGATAAGCACTTCTGCTTAACACTGATATCCTTGTCAAATAAAGTTCATTCATTCATTGATTCATTCATTCATTCATTCTCCCTCTCATTATAGTCACCATGTCTTAGAATTATCCTGGCTCCCTCTTAGCATGCGATGTCCTGATGGTTATAGTTAGCGCCTAGAGCAGAGGCACCCACACACTCGGCTCATGTATAACTCATTTTCAGACTTTTTTTCTGTGCGCTCGAAGTTTTAGTGCTTGGGTCAGTTTTTAACCGTCGGAATGTATTGAGAAAGCCGAAGACGCCATAGCTGTAGTTGTGTCTCTTGGCTGAACATGCACAGTTTTACTGTTAAAATGAATGGTGAGGTTTCGTACCGGTGCAACACAAGTTTACTTCCCCGAGGGTTTTACTCCGGAGTACAAATGTCGTACGGAATACACTCTCTCCGGAGGAGAGGAGTACTCCCCGTCCTAGTCATGGTGCCCCTCTCGTGTAGTCGAGGATGTGACTTCTCCGATCACTCATGGGGTTAGCTGTGACTATCCCCGCCCATGACAGGCGCACACACACACGCTTACCAGTTTTGTCTCTTCCAACGGGTGGAGGGTGAATGGGTGGGGTGTAATTCTGCTGCGTAGTAAATTTGTGTGTGTTCGGCAGGGGGGGGGGGGGGGGGGGGGGGGGGGGGGGGAGGGGGGAGGAGTTTCTAAATGGGAGTAAAAGCTACGAGTAAATGCGTCTTGGGAGTACTTTCGTTGTGTTACACCGGCTGTAAGAATAGCACCAAATTACACGTGCTTCCACAGTCATTAATGTGCGATTGTTGTAATCTCACACATTTTTTCCCTCTTTAGGCGAGTCGTCGAGAGACAAGCTTGCGATCTGCAAAGGAACAATCTGCCCCAAGAATACCAAGAAACTGGCTGGCTACATTGCTCTCGACCTGGGTGAGAACAATGGAACAACGGTCAAAGTGTATTACGTTCCCCTGCTCGCAAATCTCGAAGGACCCCGATATGCTGGCGAACGAGTGGAGTTCTATCTGGCTTTCACCCTTGAAAACGGCTACGAAGCCTACTCGGTATGTTCTCTTTGACGTGCTTTCTGAGAGCCACAGTTTTTAAAAACAGACGTTCGGACAAAAGAGAAAACGTTCAAACCGAATGAAATAAAGAAACCAGGGCCGGTATGTAAAAGTCGAGGTTAATTTAACCCACGGCTACGGGCCTAACCCAGACTAGGACAAAAGAAACCCAAAAGCAAAATTAAATAAGAAAGGAAGCGAAGAAAGGTAGAAAAATCCTTCTATAACGGCTTAAGCACCTTGCTGGAATGGGCCCACTTCTTGATTAAAAAAAGAAAAGAAAAAGAAAAAGCAGAAAATTTAACCCTAGAGTTAGTTAGTTCGAGGTTAGACTCTAACCCGGGGCTAAAAGCCCTAACCTCGACTAGTACATACGGGCACAGTTGTTAGCGCATGGACATGTTTTTTAACTAGAGATTTGTAACTTACCGAGTATACGCTGTGACAGTTAATAAGTGTGTTAGATATTTTGTTTAAATTCAGATGAAAAGAAGTTTGTGTTTGTCTGCAAAAATGGCGTCCATTAGGCGAAAGTGACGCCTCCAGCGATCGTCAAATGTGTCAGGACCATGGTAGCCATTCGGTCTACCACCCTGAACAAAACTGGTAGCCCGAAAAAAATTCTGGAAGCCGGAGTGGCTGCTAGGTTCTGATTCATCTCAGAATTCCTGCTCGCCATTCGGGCTACCGCTACCGGAGCTTTCACTCGCCCGACGGTAAATTTGGTAGCGAAAGCGAGCGGGCGAGCGCATTTGACGATCGCTGCGCCTCATGACAAAAGTTGTGTCCTTGTGGGATATGTAAGAATTTAAAAAAGAAAATTTTAATTGTGTATTTTAATGGTAGGTGAAGGTTAGCCAGTAAAATGACAAAATAATGTTTCAACGCGTCATTTTAGAGCAAAACACCTTCGCTGTTCGGAGGTGAATTTCATCACAAGGGATCACCATCGACTGAGCGTTATTTATAAGCACTCCTTCTTTTCACCTAGGTGAAATTGCTGCACAAGTACCAGTGCAACAGGTGCCCCATCAAGGTGGAAATGACGTCGGAGCAAGATGAAGTCGTGTGCGGCAGTTGTGGTGGAGTTGTGACTAAAGGTCGTCAGAGGGTAGAAGCCTCGGAAGACATTGCATGTGAACAAGGATCAGAACCTGATTTTCCATGAGAGATTCATGAGAGTTAGTGTGCACGTTGTCCAGACTATAGAACCACTGCTTGTCGCCCGTGCACGAAAGGTTTTCAGCACTTTAATCAAATGTCAGATGTCATGCTCTTGACTGTTACAAACTCTGTATGTATATATTGGGTCGGGGGTCGGGGGATGAGGTCAGTGGGTTGGTGGGTGTGGGTGTGTGAACGTGCGTGTTGCCTCGCTGAACCTGTTAACCCTCTCTTTTCACAGGTTTATTCCACAGGTTCATGTCGTTATCCTGAACTAGACACGACACAAGCTATTGTGGTGTTACACTTGAATCCATGTTTCAGTGTACTCGAGTCTTTTGTCTTGGAGCCGTTGTGTCCAAATGTTTACATACACTTCATTCGACGCAGTATGTTATTCAGTTGTATGCATGTTTATACTTCGATGACTGTTGTGAGTTGTGATCAGTTTTATTTAATTATTCTACGTACTCCAAAGGAGACCAGAAGAATTGTATCCTGTGTCAGACATGTACAGACATATCTGCTGGTCAAAGTAGCCGCGAAATAGTCGTTGTTGCTCAGTTGCGCGGCGTTAAAGCCCTAACTAACTTAACTGCTGGTCAAAGTTAACGAATGGGTAGGTGGACGTTGCAAGGGAGAGAACTGTGCCTGTATGTTCCCTTTGAATAGTATTTTTCGCTGCTGCAGTCGCTACTTATGGATTTTTAAAAAAAACTATCTGCTGGTGTGACAGCTTGTAGAATGTTGTACGCATGAAGCGTCATAGATGTATACAGATACAAGAGCTGGGAAGCTGCAGTCGAATTCCTGCTTGACCCCAGTAAAAGAATAATGGAGCACTGAAGCCATGCCTGAGTTACAACAAAAACTTCACATTTGTTTTCTAAGGCCAGTCAGAGCCTTTCTTCTGCTTTGTGTTTTTGTTTCTCTTGTACATTCAAGTGTGTCGGCTGTGGTGGAAAAGGACGTTAAACCCACAAACATCCACCCCCACCCCGAAGGTTCTTTTGATTGCAGCTCTGTAGCCACAAAACGTGTAAATGTTTTTGTATATAATGCAAACACTTCTTGTCTGATGCTTGTTTGCAGATGTGTAAGAAAATACGAAGGAAATGCCATTCAACATAAATTCATGATTATTCCTTTTTCCTTGCAACCAGAAAGTGAACAACACTTTTTGTAACCTGTGATCATCTGTATATTTTTGTGTGTGATACACGTAAACAGGTCGCATTTGTATTGTCCTGTATTGGAAGGGGGCGGTGGGGGGGGGGGGGGGCGCAAGAGACATTTAGGTACTCTGCTACGACATTTACCGGTACGACTTGGATGTTTGTGATACAGCTGACGGAGATAGCCAAAACATATTCCTGCTTGGCTAGCAGTTTTAGCATTCTAGCGCTTTCATTTTTACAGATGTTGTTTTGGATTCTGAGAGCTATTTGGTGATACAATTTTTGAATCTTATATTTCATTTATGTCATTTTACGTATTTTACACCATTATTTGTCTGTGCGTATATAGCCTATGGGAATAAAGCATAGTCTATGAGCGCTTTGTAAATGGTAACTACATATATGTGCGACATTCTTGTAGATTGTTGTTAAAGCGTATATGTTTGTCTGGTAGCTAACGTAAAGAAAGGATTGTACATGTGAGACCAAAGAAGTGGCCACCTCTCTAGCCTGTCTCACAATAGATACATGAGCTAGCGAGGTGGCAATCTGCATCATACTTCTAAGGACAGTTGAGAAACCAAAGCGAACGGACGACCATTCAGTCGGTCTCCCTCTTAAAATGTGTGTGTGTGTGTGTGTGTGTGTGTGTGTGTGTGTGTGTGTGTGTGTGTGTGTGTATGTGTGTGTGTGTGTGTGTGTGTGTGTATGTGTGTGTGTGTGTGTGTGTATGTGTGTGTGTGTGTGTGTGTGTGTGTGTGTGTGTGTGTGTGTGTAAATTAAAATCATAGGACAGGTTTCCCAGTGTAGTATTTATATATGTAATTCTCGTTCGGGCTGCTGTGCAGGAACAATAATTCATGCATAATCTAAGACTGCTTTGCGATTTTCTTTTTGGATCTGAATTTTGTGGATGAATTGCGCAACATTACGAAGCTGTACGATACTGCAAGTGCCATTTAATTTTTGTAAAACTGATTCACTTCAGTTAAGTTCAGTTTTACGTTTACAATGTTTTTTGCTGATGTTATTGATTGTATACTGGAGTGCCAAAGTCAAGTTTCCCCACGTGGGACATTATTATTATTATTACTGGTCTTGCTGAAGACGATTGATAACCCGGTTTCATACCAGAAGATGAAAACTGTATTAACCGGAACCCAAAAGACCATTCCCGTGGGGCAATAGTAACTGTCACTAGGGCCCACAACCTAATCTGTCAGAACTGTGTTTGATGCAAAGTGCTCACAAAACGGTATCATGTAGGTCGGCCGTACACACACAAGCGACGGACTCTTATTTGTTTTTTGCAAGCTCTGTGAGACAGTGGAACCGCAGCCAATACGGTCTGTGTTTTCACTGGCTGAAAACGTCACTCTTGAATGACATGATAACAGTGAGCTATAAATATATTATGTCTTTCTTTTGTCCTCGCTGGCGTTGTGTCAGAATGTGGCTGTGATATAAAAATTGACTGTATGAAAATATTTAATGCATAAATTTGAATGTTGAATGTGGATATGTACTCGTAAGCAATGAATGCTGGACACTGTTTTGCTGAGAAATAAGTGTTTTTACTGCGCGAAGTTTTTGTAACATGTCCTGTCCAAACGACGGGTTCTCCTACGTCTACACGTACGTGTTTTGAGGTGATTTTGTTTGCAAGTATTTGCTCCAGTGTCGCTAACAATTTTAGAACATATGGTGTGCATGACGTTTTGTTTGTGGAATAATTCTAACTGCTGCGATTTGTTTGTTACGGCCGTGGCATGTGGGTCGTTTACGGTGTCGTAGGGTTTTAGATTTTTTTTTTAAATCACGCGCTTGGTTTTTTGTCAATCACTGGATTAAGCTCTTTGTCTAAGTGCTCGTCATTCGAGACACCTATGCTCAAAAATCATTTCATGCGGGTCTCGGGGGGCCGGGGTGGTCGAATGGTAGAGCGTCGTACTTCTAATGCTCGGGTCGTGAGTTCGTATCCCGGCTGGGGCCAAATATTTGTGCTGTCTTTTCAATCGTTGCCCTGTCTTTGATATCACCTGTATGTGGTGGAAAAGGATGGTAAACCCCCAAACACACACCCCACCCCCTCATGCGGGTCTCGTAGTGTCTAACCGCTTAGACACAATCATGCACATTTACAACCTCTCACACGCTGGGACTGATCCAACAGAAGGCTAAACGCAAAGCGAAAAGCGAGGCGTCTGTTACAGTGATGCGGTCACTCGCTCACTATACAAGAGCTTCGTGTTGCATCAAGTGTCGTTCGCATGGCCAGCAGAGGCAAAAGATACAGATACTTTTATTGCCATTTGTCATATCATGTCACAGGAATGTGTCTTAGTGTTGTTCATTCACTCATCGCGGTCACGCTCCATACATACACTATTTAGTATGTACCACATAAAATGACATAATAAACAACCCAAAATTAAAATTCATAGCAACTTAACATACGCAGCACACCCACATACACCCATACACGCACACTCGACACACCCACCCACACACACACACACACACACACACACACACACACACACACACACACATCCTAGCATACTGCAAAACTGATTGCTTGCCTGTTACTTACGCTGAATAATGTAGGATGTTTACTTGTATCGTTGCCAGTTCATACCTCGTTTTGTGAGGCCAGTCTCCGTTTTCCACACCAAATTAAAATTAAAACGATGTGTCATTGTATCTTTGTAATTTCAGTGTGTGTGTGTGTGTGTGTGTGTGTGTGTGTGTGTGTGTGTGTGTGTGTGTGTGTGCAGGAGTGTTTGTGCCACTGTGTATGTTTGTGTGTGCACCAGGGTTCACTAAGAAAAAGGAACAGTGTGTCCCACGAGCATAGACACTGACATTGTCTGATTAAAAATAAGATGTTACTGGGCGTGCGGATTCCACCTTATTCTTTTCAACAAAACCACTACCATGATTAATTTTAAAACTTTACAGCTGGACTTTTTTTGTCAGGTACCAGTTCACCGTACCATTTAGACCCCCTCTGAGCTCTGTAATCTGTACGGGCGTAATTCTTTTCCCTGCTTGAAATTACTAGGTCGGCTCAGCTTGGAGTTACAGCGGAATGTCGTGGTGTAATTTTGTGGCTTGGGAAAATCCGTAACGACTGAATTCATAGCTTCACATTGCGGAAGTAGGTTAGGCAGGACAACATGCTGTGCCCGCCCATAAATGATTATCTGTTCAATACCGCACCAGGTTAACCAGTTAGAAAGTACAGGGAGTGTGTGCACGGTTATATAAGCCTGGACTTGCGAACATGTTTCACAAAAGTGGCTTAATTTTTAAAAAAAGTTAATTGTGCCAGTTTGCGGGTTCTCGTCACTGCGCGCCGGCAACTGACATGGCGGAAACTTAAGAGGGTCAGGTAAGTGTGTACTCTATTTTTATTTTTGTGGGGACGACTGTCCCAGTTATTATGGCTGGAGAGTGTGTTGTGTGTGCATGTATAGAATATTCCTGTAACGTTTCATACAGATCGTATTTCTTAAAGACAGTACAGTGATCTTATTTCCTTTATCATCTGTCAGAGAATCGGCCAATACGTTGTAGCTCCCCGACTTCTACGTTACGTCATCTTGACCAAAAGAGGCGCTGACGTAATCTGACAGGCGGTCAATCTAGCATCTGCTAGCATCTGGTAGGACAAGAACAATGGTTCGAGCGGGACTTGAAGTTGCACAACTTCCTTGTAATGTGACATCAAAACAGAAAGTAGAATGATTTGCCTCGGTCGTAAGGCAGGGGAAAATAAAATTGCCTCGGTCGTAAGGCAGGGGAAAATAGAATTGCCTCGGTCGTAAAGGCCGTTCTACACGTGACAAGCGGCAAATTGCCGCCCTTCGACTTTCCCCCCACAAGTTTGTCTGCCGCAACGCCGCTGCTTCTACGCGCGGAAACCTCCGCACCACAAGTCGGCTGATTGACCTTTCGTGTGACCCTTTCAACCCCATATTTGGAAGGGGCCTCGCGCGATTTCGCCCGGCCATGGTCGCGAGTGAATCCGAGTCAGACTCAGCGGAAAATGTGAAAGAAAGTTCGGAGGAGGAATTAGCTGTTGCAGCAGCTGCAGTTATTTTGCTGCTAAACAGGAAGAAACAGCGGATCTGGGCGAGAGAGTGGATCTTGCAGTGAGATTCGCTTGGCGCAATACGGAGGTCTTTGACGCCATTTTGTTTAATTTGGCCGCGTGACCACTACGCGGCGTGCGATTGGCCGTCCTGGCGGGGCTCCCTGGGTGCCTCGCGCGCACTTGCCAGGCGCAAACCGAGAAAATAGAAAGCCGTTCTATCCGAAACTTGCCGCGGCAAGCCGTCGGCCGCAAGACTGAACAGCTTGCTTGTACATTTGCCGTCGACTTGCGGGGGCCGCAAACCCGCTTTTGCCGGGCAAACTTGCCACGTGTAGAACGGCCCTAAGGCAGGGGAAAATAGAATTGCCTCGGCCGTAAGGCAGGGGAAAATAAAATTGCCTCGGTCGTAAGGCAGGGGAAAATAAAATTGCCTCGGCCGTAAGGCAGGGGAAAGTAGAATTGCCTCGGTCGTAAGGCAGGGGAAAATAAAATTGCCTCGGTCGTAAGGCAGGGGAAAATATGATTGCCTCGGTCGTCAGGCAGGGGAAAATAGGATTGCCTCGGTCGTAAGGCAGGGGAAAACAGGATTGCCTCGGTCGTAAGGCAGGGGAAAACAGAATTGCCTCGGTCGTAAGGCAGGTGGAAACAGAATTGCCTCGGTCGTCATGGCAGGGGGAAACAGGATGAATCTTTATGATTTTTCTGCTGACAGATCGTTCATAGCTGTTCTCATGGTGTCTGCACAGTGATAGCATTTCAATTAGTTGCTGGCACTGAGCCAACACAAGATCAACAGGAGGAAAACCGAGCTGATGAAGATCAACACCACTGCCAACACACCAGTCACAGTCGGTGGAGAGCCCATCAGGGAGGTAGAGTCCTTTGTCTACCTGGGGAGTGTGGTTGATGGACAGGGAGGCACAGACCGAGACGTCACAGCCAGAATCGGCAAGGCAAGAGCAGCAATGGTCATGCTGAAGAACATCTGGGCATCCAAAGTTGTCAGCATAAGAACCAAACTTCGCATCTTCAACTCCAGTGTGAAGTCAGTTCTGCTCTACGGATGTGAAACATGGAGGACAACAAAGACGATGCAGCAGAAGATCCAGACATTTCTCAACACCTGTCTGAGGCGCATCTTCAACATCCGATGGCCAGAGAAGATCCGAAGAGCTGTGGGAGCGAGCAGGGCAGGAACCAGCGACCAAGCAGATCCTGCGGAGGAAGTGGGGCTGGATTGGACACACCCTCAGGAAGCCAGCGTCCAGCACCACACGCCAAGCCCTGACATGGAACCCACAGGGGAAAAGGAAGAGAGGCCGGCCTCGCAACAGCTGGAGGCGGGACACTGAGGCAGAGTTATATAAGCAGGGGACCAACTGGACTGGAGTGGCAAGACTAGCCCAGAACAGAGTGCGATGGCGAAGGGTTGTCGATGGCCTATGCTCCACGTGGAGCCAGGGGCCTAAGTAAGTAAGTAAGTACTGAGCCAACAGAAGTTTACTCACTAATACAATGAGCGAGAGCGTTGTACCAGCGGTCGTAGAATTTGATTTTGAATCTGGGTATAATGTGAATGCTCAACCGCTCGCGCAAAGTATAAACAACATTTAGAACTCTAGTCAGCCTCAAGATAAAGTGTTTCGCGTGTACAGTCGCACTCACAAGCGAAACCATTCCAAAACATAGACTGGCTTAGTAAACATGGGAATAGCGCGTTTAAAATCTAAATAGCAGGAAAATAAACTGGTGTTCTGGTCAGTAAAATATGACTCATATACCGAGACTGACAGTGTCAGTTTGAAGGCAGGCGGAATGATAGGACAAGAACACTGGTTCGAGCGGAACTTGATAGGTGAATCTTTTGGCATCGCCCGGACGACAGTGGCATCCGTTCTCAAGAACAAATTAAAGTACAAGCAGCTGTTTTTCCAGAATGAAACTGATGTTTCCAAGAAGCGAATTTTTGCTGGCAATTTGATGGCGATGGGGGGGGGGGGATGATTGCGGTGTCATGAACTAAAATCGCTAGATCGATAAATCTGTGCCGCTCTTGTTTCATTGACAATATTTAGATCTAGAAATACAATATTTAGATCTAGAAATAGAACCCGGTTCCTCCTGAGATACTTCCCTTCTCAACGCAAAGGAATGACTCTCCACCTCCACCCCCTTCCCCCGTCCCGTCCCCCTCCCCTCTTCTTTCTCCATTTAGATCTAGCCGTACCACTCCCCGTCTTTGTCTTTCTGTCCTGGGTGGTGCCATGTCTATTGCACCTCGTTATCTCCCCTGGCTCATTAACAGTGCCGCAATAAACACTACCACCTGTACTCCAGTGACGCGACGGCCTATCTGTGACCCCCCCCCCCCCCTCTCCGCCCACTCCATCACTATTCCCGCTCGGAGCAGTTCCCAGTCTTAGACTCGTTGAAGCCCCTTCTCTCTCCCCCCCCCCCCCCCTCCGGATATATAACGTCACCCGCGCGTAAAAGTGACGTTATAACCGATAGCCGGATATAGCGTCACCACATATAACGTCGCTCAAAAACATTCCCCGATGGGTGACGTAATATCCGGAGTCGACTGTATCTATCAACAACCCATGTTTGATGACAACAACAAATTAATGTAGTCTTTCAGAAATGGTTTCACGTGTTGACATGATACAGTTTTGTCTCAAATGATGAAAGGAATACTATACTCTGATGTCGGCCAGAGATTCATTTACGAAAAAAAAAAAAAAAAAACCCTTGAAAAAAAAAAATCACTCGTTACGAGTTTATGTTAGTACCAACTAACAAATGTGGTCTTTCGGAAATGGTTTCATGATACAGTTTGACAAGTTTTGATGTCCTTTCATCATTGGACTTGGATAAACCAAGGGTTTGGGGAAGGGGAGGAGGGGGTATTTGTGCGGATTTTTCCAGTATTTCATGACATTAGCCGTCAACCAAAACAACTGCTGGTCACTTCTTGAGTACGTCAGTGGACCACGCCCTCACCGCCCCATCCTCTTCCCTCTCCCCCAAAACTAAAATTCAAAAACAAGATCACAGATTTCACGCCTTCGGCAAACAAACCAGGGCGGGGTGGGTGTTTGGGGGGTTTAACGTCCTTTTCCACCACATAGGGGTGATATCAAAGACGGGGCAACGATGAAAGAGCCAGCACAAATATTTGGCCCCAACCGGAATGCGAACTCACGACCCGAGCATTAGAAATCCAACGCTCTACCATTCGGCCACCCCGGCTCCCCGGCGAACAAACCAGCCCCGTGTATGCACAAGGATAGTGTACCTCATGTGTTCACGTTTTCAGACTGGAGGAAAAGAGTACGCTCGGAAATAAAGAGGCAATAGGAAAACAAAAAATACTTTATTGCCTGTATACGTTGCGTTTAATCAAATCTTATTTGATCTCAAACGGTCCGCATAATAAATAAATAATTAATGATTGAACGAATGTTATACTTTTTCCAGACCAAGTACAACACGTGGCTTTAAGTGACAGTGATCATCGTCGAAACTATTGAAGCGGAGTTATACGGGGAGCCGGGGTGGCCGAATGGTAGAGCGTTGGACGTCTAATGCTCGGGTCGTGAGTTCGTATCCCGGCTGGGGCCAAATAATTCTTTGTGCTGGCTTTTTCATAGTTGCCCCGTCTTTGATATCACCCGTATGTGGTGGAAAAGGACGTTAAATCCCCAAACACCACCCACCCCTTCCTACTCCACCCACCCGCCGAGTTATACGTAACACCCTCGTGTCCAGTTTGAATACACCTCGTATGGGTGTTGACGCGCCCTGTAGCGTGTTCGGACGGCTCTACAAGCGTGCGGCACGTGCAAACTCAACAGGTTTGGGCGGGGTTTGGCCTCGTGACTCAGTGAGCTTTCCAGTACGAGCGTATCGAGAAGGTGAACATTTTGCAGTTCAGGCTTCAAAATGGACTTGGTCTATAATTGAAACTACCGTTGCAGCGGATTACCTCACGATATAAATTTACAATAGTTCACTTCAGTCTACAGAAAACTTTGGTGTAGTATTTAGCAGGACATGGTGGAGTGCATTGTTGATCTTGATCCTGGATGTCACCTCGACGAAAATCCCGAATGACTGGTTTTCACCACACCTAGCCTATCGCTTGACCGAAAGGATTTCGGTCCTGACTGCTCAGTGGCCAGGTAGGAAGCTTCATTATTTTGATAGCCGTTGTTGCTGTGTGCCGCACAGTGTCGGGTAGGAGTGTGGTAGTGGGACTTCCATTAAAGATCCTTTCTCTTTTTGTAGTTGTGTAAAATTGTGGCTTCTTCTACCCCCCCCCCCCCCAATTTTTTTTTTGAGGTGCGTCGATCATTGTTTAGAAAGCCGCCTCCGCTTGTTGTTCTTCTTCTTCCGCCTAAGAACTGGGATGGAAGAGCTATGATGAGGTAACAAGTGTCAAAATGTAAGAAACTATGGACATCAGTCCGAGTGGCGGGTGGGGGTGGGGGGGGGGGGGGGGTAGGGGAATCCGACTTCAAAGGGTGACGAGGTTTGACTGCAGGTTGTTTTGACTGCAGCCAAGTCTCTCCCAGAACTACTGACTCGAGTGACGGAGCCGAAGTGGTGCTTGATGGTGTCTGTGATATTAGCTAACTTCCCCCCCCCCCCCACACACACACAAATTTGTTGGTGAGTTTATTCCCTTCATGCCGAACGCTTGTCCAACCAAAGTGCTCAGTAGCAATGACTACATGTACAGGTATAAAGTTTCATACCTTCTCATATATTCACATTTTTTCATGTTTACCTTTATGTCTATGTAGGGGGAAGATGCCTGTGTGTGAATGGATACCTTACCTGCCAGATAATGACAGTGAACAACGACTTCAAGTAGAGAAGCTCCAGCAGAAACTGCCCCCACCCGCTATAGTGCGTCTACAACCCCACTAGAGGCTGTACCATCATCAACCCCTAGAGACCAACCTCAGGTCGCAAATCCATAGTCGTCTGAGACTGGAGGAACCTGCTCCACCGGATGACAAGCACAACAAAACTCTGCCGCGGCGACAAGATGGGTGAACTTCACAGACAGAAGGCTGAGTACACTCTATGTTGTTTTATTTTGTTTTGTTTTATTTATTTATTTATTTTTATTTTTTGCTGCCACAACTCTTTGCCGGCTTCAGTGGTATCCCTTCCTGTTAGTGGGTGGAATCCACGGAGGGCTCGGAAGCTGGGGCAATTTTTATTATGCATGATGATGGAGATGAGGATGGTGGTAAGATGATGCTATAGAGGTTCGTTTGGTTTTTGACTGCGGGACAGGGTCGCATTCCACGTTTCCTGCCATAAATATCCCGGCATTAACCAGGCCCGGGAACTACGGCACCTGCGGTGCCGGCCGTGTAATCATCCACATCATAGGACGTGTCATACCAAGGGAAGCACCCCCAAAGTCGCACCCGTGAAGTGGCTGAAACTCGGCTGTGTGGCAACAGCCTCCCCACTGGGCCCATAGCACACCCGCTCTGGGTAGGAGCCGACCTAAGTAGGAAAAATCCCGCTTGCCTCGGCTGGTACTCGAACCCGGGTCTCCCGGTCCATGGTCCGAAGTGCTAACCACTATACTACGGGGGCTGGTTTGTTTTGTAATGAAAACCGTAATGTGTATATGGCACGGCGGTGGTCGCTGACAGTAAGTTTGTTTTAGCTGCTTTGGTCATTCAGTAGTGTCTGTCTTCCCAATAACAACAGAGAAAAGTCTTCACCAGTTGTCACCTTTGGTCGTGACGTGCACCTGCTGTGGTTGTGCACCATGTTTTAAAAAGTACAATCCATATATCATTGATTTCAGTTCCTGTTTCTTGTTTAAAATCTGGTTTCCTTGTTGAACCTGGCTTCACTTGCTACTTCTTTTTTGAATTTGTTTTTCCAGTTCCTGTTTTCTCTGTTTAATTGGGTTTCAATTCCTGAATTGAATTCAATTTTTGAGTCTGGTTTTAGTTGGTATCTCTTTGGTGAATTTGGTTCCTGCTTGTCTTTCTTTGTTGAATCCCTCTTCAGTTCATATTTCTTTGTTGAATCTGGTTTCATTTCTTACTTCTTTATCTGATTTCAGTTCACATTTTGGTGTTGAATCCTTTTCCTTTTTAAGTTTGGTTTCCAGACTCATTCGGCATGTTAATGTCTGATGTTTAATGTGTAGTCCAAGTGGAATTGAGGCCAGGAGGAAGCCGCAGTTACTCAAGAACATTTGGTTTAACTTTGCTTGGTAAGGAAGTGGTTATGTGCTCACATTATGTCACCTCTTACCACAGCCACATGCAGCTGCTTAAAGGTTTTATTGGAGGGTGGAGGGTGTTGAGTGAAACTGTACTCTGTGCACCAAGACATCAGTTCTGTTCAAGATGCTGTCTCTTCGCCAGGAAAAGGCCATACGCGCTCCCCACTACCACCACCGTCTCTCAGCAAACTCCCCAGTGTCGTACGTCACTGGGACTGTTCCAAAGTAGGTTTGGCGTACACGGGCCCTGTCGGGTCGATCCTCGGCCACTGCTTCTTTCCACGCCTCTGGTCTGCTCTGCTCTTCTCTGTTGTGTAACGACCGCGGCTTTGCTCGTGCAACTTGCGTCTCGGTCTCCTTACCACTTCAGTACTTCCTTGGCGCAGGCCATTCGTTATGTTTGTCCATCAGATGTGGGAGCAACTTGTCGTCTTCTTTACTATCCTATCTCCTTGTGCAGGAGAAGCCTGAACTTGTCAGGTCCACTGTTCACTTCCGGCAGTCTCTTGGGGTGCTATATTGCTTCTCAGGCCATCAGGCCTAGGCAGCTGTAGGGGGTTCCTTCCTTCTGGCTCTGTACACGGGGCGGTCCTTTGCAGAAATGGTGGTGCATTATGTGCAGTGCTGCAAGTGTCTCAAACGTTTACTCTGTAGCACCATACTGTGGAATATCCCTCAACCTGTTAATCACCATACGAATCAAGAGAAGAAGAATGTTGGGCAGATTTTAACAGTCTTGGTGAATTTTTTTTCTGAAAGCATTTACGTAAGAAGAAATATACACAAATTAAGACGTTGGACAACAGTTAGACCTGTACTTGTTCTTAGAACTGCTTTACTTGTACTTGCCCGATTACCGTCACCCCACCCCTTCCCAAACAACACCATGCACGACTTGTGTCCATCCTATCCCTCAATCACTCCCCCCCCCCCCCCCCCCCAAGCCCACCCGGCAACTGTCTTCAATGCGCATTGCAACTGTCAGCCTGTTGACCCGCTTGCCACACACATCGGTCAGGAGACGTCCCTCGCATGGTCTGCTTCAAGAGTCCTGATGTCAACTGAGTCTCAGCACCAAGTGGTCCAGATTAGTCTCGTCACAGGAACAGAAAAATGTCACCAGGTGTCACCAAAAGAAGTATCTTTGTATATGGGACTTGTGTACGATAGAGCATGTGAGATTTTCTTAACCTCTGGTTTACAAACAGGACTAAAATTTTGCTTTTCATGACCTGTGAATGTCAGTGTCAATTTATGTAAGATTTGTGTGTGTGTGTGTGTGTGTGTGTGTGTGTGTGTGTGTGTGTGTGTGTGTGTGTGTGTGTGTGTGTGTGTGTGTGTGTGTGTGTGTTGTATATATACATGTGATTGCTGTGAAGCATTATGACGAGCAGAGAGGTTACGATGGAGCTGTGTGTTTATATATAATGTACATGTGAATGCTGCAGCGCTTTTTTGTCAGGACAAAGAAATAATGGTTACGATATATATGTCATTAGCTGTGCGTGTATAATTATGTACATTTGAATGCTGCAACGCATTGCGTCGGGGCAGAGCAAGAATGTTTGCGTTGGCTTATACACCACTAGCTGTGTTCAACGCATTTTGTCAAGGCAGAGAAGAAATGGTTAAGACACACACTACTAGCTGTGTGTTTATACTTGCACATGTATGCGAATGCTGCAACGCATTACGTCCGGGCAGAGAAGTAATGGTTTGATACACACGTATTTTACAAGTATGCTTACTGAACAAATCACACACACACACACACACACACACACACACACACACACACACACACACACACACACACACACACACTTGCGCGCACGCACGTCTCTGAAAATGCTATGATTACTACCATGAAATAAATTATATAGTATTACGCTCTGTGGACTGCGATCCGAATAAGCTACACAAGATTACCCCTGCCACCTTGTATCCCGCCGACCCCCCTACACCCCTCTCCCAACCCCCTCCACTCCCCTCCCCGCTCCCCTCCGCTTCCTTTCTCTCCCTCTTCCCTCCCGGGTGGGGCCAAATATTTGTGCTGGCTTTTTCATCGTTGCCCCGTCTTTGATATCACCCTATGTGGTGGAAAAGGACGTTAAACACCCGAACAACCACCCACCCACCCACCCCTTCTTCCCTCCAATGCCCAACACTCCTTCCCTCTGCCCCTCGCTCCGCTACCCCGTCGGTGCACCTTTCCTTATTAGTTTAAATGAACTTCTGCAAGACAACATCACTTGTGATAATTAATGAACGCGACCCTCCCACCACCACCACCACCACTACTCCCCGCTCACCCACCCCCTTTTTGAAACCTCAAAATTTAAAGGAATTGTCCGTTTCATTGAAATCATTTTTTCGTGGGTATTGTGTGGTTTGACCCAGGTAAGTATAACCTCGACATAGATAAATGATAATTGCCGTGTAGATGGCTGGACGCATTTGGAGCTTGTTTGCTTCTGAAAAGAAATCTCGGAACAATCTGAATGATGTTTCAAATTTTGCAGAAAAAAAAAACTGGGCCGAAATATGGAATGACCACTGACAAAGGCACGTGCACACTGTTCACACCAGGTGTTTTATTTATTTATTTATTTATTTATTTTCTTCGCAGTTTTTTTTATTTGGGGGCGAGTTTCTTTTTTCCCCCCTAATTGATCAGCTTATCATGCTGATGGTCTCACACACACAAATGACGTAGGCAGGATGACCAGTAGGTGGTGACGTGGAGGGCACCACTGAAACACCAGCGGAGTAACTCGGCAGCAGTGCGGGGTTTTCTTCGGATGGTAGTCTCCTGACCAATGAAACTGGCGTCATGTTGATGTGTTGAAGACCTGTGCACGTGCATATATATATACATGTGATACACACCTGGTGCGCAGCTTTATGTATTTATTTATTTATTCATTTATTTGTTTATTTATTGATTGATTTATATATTTTCGTTTATCAATTTTCATATCTTTTTACATTTATTTGCGGTTAGTTATTGATTGATTATTTATTTATTTCCGTCTTTTCTTGTTTATTTAGATATGCATTTTGTTCATTTTCATTTATTTATTTATTCATTTTTGTTTATTTATTTATTTATTTATTTTCGTTTATTTATTTATTCATTATTTATTTATTTATTTATGAGCTGCGAATGTTAGTGGTCTGTAGTGTTTGGCGGGATGGCAAGTAGTGGGGGACCTTGTGAAGGAAGGCGCCACTCAAAAACCACCGGAGCAACTCGGCGGCTTGGTTTGGTTAGTCTCCCGACCAGTGAACATCCAGTGAGATGATCAAGGCCCTAGAAAAGCTTCTGCAGGCCGAGACTGTGTTAAAACGTGTGAAGCAGATCTTTCGAGAACGAGCAAGTTCCAAAGCGACTGCGTTGATGTTTTACCAGACTGAAGTTTTCCAAACCGTTACAGGTCGATTTTTATCCAAACATTTTAAAATAATCCGCTCGCGAAATGGCCAAACCACACAAGTAAATCCGATTTGTCCTTGTCGTGAGGGGAGCCTGGATAGTCGAATGGTAGAGCGTTGGACTTACAATGCTCGGGTCGTGAGTTCGAATCCTGGCTCGGGCCAAATATTTGTGCTGACCTTTTTCTCGTTGCCCCCGTCTTTGATATCACCCATACATGGTGGAAAAGGACGTGAAACGCCAAAACACTCACCCTGTTCTTGTCGTGAAATTCTCGTGTGTCAAAAACGTACCCTTTTTGTCAATGTCCACTGATAGCCATGTAGACGCTGAGTGGATGATGCTTTCGTATAACAGATAGTTTGAGAGGACGTCAAAATTTAATTACTAAACAAAGAATAGAATTAGCTCGTGCAGTTGGCAAAATACTCTTGTGTCGCACACGTATTTCCCGTCTATGTCCACAGCCATTTTGCAGCTCAGTAGACGTTAGACATTTCAAATGTAACCCCTACTAAATGTTTGTGGGATGTTACAAGTGCAGTTGTGTTGGAGAATGTTGGAGAATGAACAAAGAATATTAAAAGGCCACAGTGTACTGTTTCAAGCTGAATCTTTTACTGAATGTGGACAGACTGTTTCTTTGCTTAAGGAAGAATTGTCGGTTAGAGGGTTCAGATGGCAGTGTATTCACTTATCATGTATTGAGTCCACAGATGGCCACTATGGAGCTGAGTGGACTTTTTATCTGAGACAAACAGTCGTTTCAGACAAGAATGGCAAGACAAAAAAAGAAAAGAGAAGAAAAAAAAAAAGAGAAAAGGAGAAACAAAGGGGAAAAAGAAATGAATAAAAAAAGGGAAAAATTGAAAAAGAGAAAAAAAAGAAACAGAAGAAAACAAAACAAAAACAAAAAAACAAAAAACAAAAAAAGAGAGAAAAAAAAAGAGAGAGAAAAAAAAGAGAGAAAAAAAAAGAGAAAAGATATTTTGAAAAAAAATGAAAAAGAGTGATGAAAGGTGAATGATTTGTGTTACTTTGAATCCATTCTTAGGTTTGTCACATTTCTCTGATTTTGATTCCACTGTCTGATCAGAATTACTGACATGTAGGTGTATGCTTTGTGTGTACAGTTATGTAATTCAGACATCGAATAGTCCATGTATAGTTAAAACAAAATGTCAGCAGATGCAGTCGTGTGTATGGCTTCACCTGCAGAGGCCCAAGAGTTGTGCATGCTCGAGTATGTTATAATTATGTGTGGTTTTAAAAAATGGCATACTGGTCATTTCTCAGTGACATATCGGGGACGTCACGTCCGGCAGACGAACATGGCGGAATTTTTGTGAGCTCTCGACTCTCGCTACATATTTTCGCCCTACCATCTTGCCAAAATGCCTGTTCAAGGATTACCTTCTACAGTAGAGGCAATACTCAACGCTCTGCTTCAGGACTCGTCACTCACATCCTACAAAATAGACGCTAAAGGTGAAAACACAGTGGTGGTGTTACCTCTTACTGGTGCTCGACCCAACGATGACAACAACAATGTGGTAGTAAACACCGGTACGTTCAGACGCAAACCCCCATCACAAGTCAAGAGAGACATTAAGAGGGCGGCTGACAGACGACAAAGAATGGCAAGTGAGTGTGTTAAAACTGACACTGTTCCTGCACCAGTGGGTTTATTCGAAAACACACCACAAACACATAGTGTGTCTCACGACAGCACGTGCAGTCCACCACCGGGCCGTCAACACACACCGGACACAGTACAGTGTGCAGCACGTGAATCACGTACCGAAGAGACTGAAGGCCTACACACAGCGGTACCTGTCAAGTGTAACCTGACGACAATAGACCTTAGTGACCAGCAAAATGACTCTTTGCAACAGACAGACAATGTTTGTAATTTGAATGACGACGGTCTATCTGACGGTGATTTTGACACACATTATGACAAGGATGAAGCAAAGGAGCATGTGGCAGGTTTGACCGACACGACTCTGCAAAAACAGCTTCGTGACAGTCGGAGAAAAAGCGTTTCTCGAAGATTGTCCTGGACAGTCGCCATGGTCAAGAGTTCCTGTTGTGTGCTAGTGATGACATCGTTGTTATGTATGACTGTCAGAGAGATTGTTGTCATTGGTTTGTAATCCAGAACCATTCAAAAATGTCTGACATGGAGAATGATGTTATGTGTGGTATCACACGTTGGGCATCTGCCAGTCGCGCAAAGTACAAGGATGTAATGTCTGACATGGAGAATGATGTTATGTGTGGTATCACACGTTGGGCATCTGCCAGTCGCGCAAAGTACAAGGATGTAATGTCTGACATGGAGAATGATGTTATGTGTGGTATCACACGTTGGGCATCTGCCAGTCGCGCAAAGTACAAGGATGTAATGTCTGACATGGAGAATGATGTTATGTGTGGTATCACACGTTGGGCATCTGCCAGTCGCGCAAAGTACAAGGATGTAATGTCTGACATGGAGAATGATGTTATGTGTGGTATCACACGTTGGGCATCTGCCAGTCGCGCAAAGTACAAGGATGTAATGTCTGACATGGAGAATGATGTTATGTGTGGTATCACACGTTGGGCATCTGCCAGTCGCGCAAAGTACAAGGATGTAATGTCTGACATGGAGAATGATGTTATGTGTGGTATCACACGTTGGGCATCTGCCAGTCGCGCAAAGTACAAGGATGTAATGTCTGACATGGAGAATGATGTTATGTGTGGTATCACACGTTGGGCATCTGCCAGTCGCGCAAAGTACAAGGATGTAATGTCTGACATGGAGAATGATGTTATGTGTGGTATCACACGTTGGGCATCTGCCAGTCGCGCAAAGTACAAGGATGTAATGTCTGACATGGAGAATGATGTTATGTGTGGTATCACACGTTGGGCATCTGCCAGTCGCGCAAAGTACAAGGATGTAATGTCTGACATGGAGAATGATGTTATGTGTGGTATCACACGCTGGGCATCTGTCAGTCGCGCAAAGTACAAGGAACAAATGCAGCTAGCGGAGCAAGAACTCGGCCATGTGTGTGCATTGATTAATTTCTTCCTCGGATGAATTGAGCCAGAAACCCTCTTGCTGATTTTAGAAAAAAACAAAACAAAAACAAACAGTCGCAGTAGCAGTACATTTAGTGCTGCACAAAGCACGTTCAATCAAACAGGTAGTCACTAATAAGCACTGATGGTAAACAAAACATCTGCAGCATTGGTTTAACTCCACTTTGTTGAGAATGGTTCCGGTACAGGGCTATGGGGAACGAGAACTTTCATTAGATGGCTTGGGCTGTTGCGCTGAGAAGCAGAGTATCCCATGTGTACAGGCTTGGAGTGACGGGTACTGACACTAGTCACCGATTTCTGCACTTGCTCTCGTTTCTGCCTCCATCGGTTCGTTCACCTTAATCTTGCATTCTGCAAGTCTGGTACTGGAGGGAGGTCAGTTCCGTTCTGTTCAGTTCAGGGTGGCTTCTCTGCGCTTGGAAAAGCCCATATGCGCCATTGCGGTGCACCCCATTTCTGACCAGTTTCTCCAATGTTTGTTTAGTGTTTGGGTCTGTTTTTCTTCCAACTATATTCCAGGGATATTGTCACCAGGGGCAACTGAGGAATTTCCATTTCTACTTTTCTAGCAGCCTGTCCCATACGAGCTGGTTCCCTTGTAATTTTTCTTGTAATACCGACCCCCGTAGTGTAGTGGTTAGCACTTCGGACTATGGACCGGGAGACCCGGGTTCGAGTCCCAACCGAGGCAAGCGGAATTTTCCTACCCAAGTCGGCTCCTACCCAGAGCGGGTTTGCTATGGGCCCAATGGGGAGGCTGTTGCCACACAGCCGAGCTTCACCCACTTCACGGGTGCGACTTTGGGGGTGCTTCCCTAGCCCTTGGTATGACACGTCTTATGGCGTGGATGATTAAACGGCCGGCTCCGCAGGTGCCGTAGTTCCCTGGCCTGGTTAATGCCGGGATATTTATGACAGGAAGCGTGGAATGCGGCCCTGACCCGCAGTCCCAAACCACACGGACCTCCATAGCATCATCATACCATCATCCTCATCTCCATCATCATGCATAGTAAAAAATTGCCCCAACTTCCGAGCCCTCCGTGGATTCCACCCATTACCAGGGAGGAATACCACTGGAGCCGGCAAAGAGTTGGGGCAGCAAAAAAAAAAAAAAAAAAAAAATTCTTGTAATTCACTCTTTCAGTCATGGCTGTGCTGCCAATGATAAGGAGTGGGCTACGTTATTTGTATTTCATCTGTGTTGCCCTCTCAGTTACATGTGCACCACATGTGCCAATGGTTATGAATAGCTAATGTTTGATACATGTATTATGTGAATTAGTGTGTGGCACTTATTTGCATTTACATGTTTACAATAATTACTGTCATTTGGTGGTTTGATACAGCAATTCTCAATGATATGCCATTTAAACTGCAGTCTCCTTAATGCATGTCTTCACTGAGCATACATACACATGTACTAATGTTTGATATTATTTGAGTATGTTTCAGATGCAGATTTGCCACATGCTGCTGATGAAGACGATCTGATTTGCTTGCCGTATATCCTTTTACCCGGTGTGCATAATTTCATTAAAAACATAATTCATACAGCAAATAGAAAACTCTGTATTGTGTTCAACAGGATTTTTCTTAAAAATAAGAATTTTGTTTGCTTTATTCATTGGGATGTGTAAACACCATTATAATGTGAAATATTGTATAATGATAAATCCTCCAATCAATTTGCCTCTTACTCCGACATTTAGTGTAATTGTGTGTAGACTTGTGGTGTGTTGTATGGAAGCTGCATGTATTCATGTACTAATGTGTGATATCATTTGAGTATGTTTCAGATGCGAGACTGGCAGATTTGCCACATGCTGCTGATGAAGACGATCTGATTTGCTTGCCGTATATCCTTTTACCCGGTGTGCATAATTTCATTAAAAACATAGTTCATCCAGCAAATGGAAAACTCGGGTGGATTTTTTTTTTTGTGCTTTAGTCATTGGGATGTGTAAGCACCATTATAATGTGAAATAATTATTTTATAACGATAAATGGGGAGCCGGGGTGGCCGAATGGTAGAGCGTTGGGCTTCCAATGCTCGGGTCGTGAGTTCGTATCCCGGCTGGGGCCGAATATTTGTGCCGGCTTTTTTCTCGTTGCCCCGTCTTTGAAATCACCCGTATGTGGTGGAAAAGGACGTTAAACCCCCAAACACCCACCCACCCTTATAATGATAAATCCTCCAATAACATTGCCTCTTTCTCTGACATGTATTGTAATTGTGTGTAGTCTTGTGGTGTGGTTGTATGAGAGCTGCATGTATTCATGTGATAACGTGTGACATCATTTGAGTATGTTTCAGATGCGAGACGGGCAGATGCATCACATGCTGCTGATGAAGACGATCTGATTTGCTTGCGGTATATATCTTTTTACCCGGGGTGCATAATTTCAGTAAAAACATAATTTATCCAGCAAATGGAAAACTCGTGTGGATTTTTTTTTTTTAAATATGGATTTTGTCTGCTTTAATCATTGGGATGTGTAAGCACCATTATAATGTGAAATAATCATATTATAATGATAAATCCTCCAATCAGTTTGCCTCTTTCTCTGATATTTATTGTAATTGTGTGTAGTCTTGTAGTGTGTTGTATGAAAGCTACATGTATTCATGTACCATTTTCTTTTTCAGCCGACTTGCTGAGGGAGGTCGTGCCTAATGGTTCCCCCAAGAACAGTTCAGAACTTGGCTATATACATGTGTATCCTTTCTCTCATAACAGTATTTAAGTATGGTCATATATACTGGTAATGTTCCCTATTTTTGTGACTATGAAACATGCATCACAGCTGAATTTTTTTTTTAATTCATAATGAATGTACTGCTCATACTTCTGATCAGTTCTGATATTAGTCTAAGTGAAATGCGAGTATTGCTCTTCCTTTCTTTATTTTGTGCTGTGGTCTCGTAGTTTAAAACTGATTAAGCATACCTTTAAGACATTTCTCAACACCTGTCTGAGGCGCATCTTCAACATCCGATGGCCAGAGAAGATCCGGAATGAAGAGCTGTGGGAGCGAGCGGGGCAGGAACCAGTGGCCAAGCAGATCCTGCGGAGGAAGTGGGGCTGGATTGGACACACCCTCAGGAAGCCAGCATCCAGCACCACACGCCAAGCCCTGACATGGAACCCGCAGGGGAAAAGGAAGAGAGGCCGGCCTCGCAACAGCTGGAGGCGGGACACTGAGGCAGAGCTATGTAAGCAGGGGACCAACTGGACTGGAGTGGCAAGACTAGCCCAGAACAGAGTGCGATGGCGAAGGGTTGTCGATGGCCTATGCTCCACGTGGAGCCAAGGGCCTAAGTAAGTAAGTAAGCATACCTAGGCACATGCATGTACTCTTTCCCCAGCCATGTATAGCGACTGCCATCGTGATTTGCTGCATCCACGAACAGCCTTCACCGTTTTGCGCGCTTGCTGCTGATGAAGAGAGTCCAGTGTGCTCGCCATATCCTTTTACCCATTGATTATATAATTCTATTCGTCCAACAAACCTAAAAAGCATGGACTATTGTATACTGATTTAGACTAGCTAACAGTTAGACCCCATACAATACAATGTTATCAGCTGAAGCTACTGAGCAGGATGACAGGTGAGGTGTATAATTTAGTTTTGACTTGAAAATGTCTACAGAGAGGGTACGTGGCAATTGTTTGTTTGGTGAAAATGACATACACACTCCGAGAAGGGGGGGCGGGGGTGGGGGGGGGGTGGGCGTTTTCTTGTTCTCCTTGAAATGGAGATGTCTTCTTGACGTGCACTCCTTTAAGCGCACGGTTACACGGCTGCCAGTCTGCATGTTGCCGTACTCGGCTGCCTGCTGGCGGGCAAGTGTTCCGCGGCACACGCAGCCTGCGGCGTTGCAAGGTTTGGGCAGTGACTGGTCAGTTGGCTGTACGGGGCTGCCAGTGGCTAGCTGGCTGCCAGGAAAAATAGAACGGCTTTCTATTCCCGCGCCAGCACCGGCAAGGGGGATTTGCCAGCTGGCAGCCAGCGATTTAATTAGGGTTGCCAGCGTTGCCAGCCCTGCAAGTACCAATCCTGGCAACGTGTAGCAGCGGCCCTAAGGTATAGTGGGTGGGGAAAGCTTTTCTTTTTTTTTCTTTTTACACCTTGAACAGAGGTGGGCGTGTTCTTGAGTTGTGCACTCCTTCAAATGGAGTTCCCTTTTTGTGTAGGTGGGAGGCTCTACTGGCATTTGCACGCTTTGAATTGGGTATTTTCTTGATATTTGCAGGGGGGGGGGGGGGGGGGTGGGGGGGGGGGCTGCAGTTTAATTGATATAAGGATATGTTCATTCAACTGAAGTGGGCGTTTTCTTGGCCTCAGTTATGCACCCCTTCAAATGCAGATAGCGCTTTCTTGACATCTTTACACTTTGAAATAGATTTCCTGAACAAGCATCCTCAGACGATCTCAGTGCTAGAGGCTGACGTCAAAAGTTTAGTTCATGGAATTGACGTCATCTCTCTCTCTCTCTCTCTCTCTCTCTCTCTGTATGACGACCTGCCTGAGGCTGACGTCAAATGTTTAGTTCACGGAACTGACGTCTCTCTCTCTCTCTCTCTCTCTCTGGGGAGCCAGGGTGGCCGAATGGTATAGCGTTGGGCCGAGAGTTCGAATCCCGGCCAATGGGGCCAAATATTTGTGCTGGCCTTTTTCTCGTTGCCCCGTCTTTGATATCACCCTTATGTGGTGGAAAAGGACGTTAAACTCCTAAACACCTACCCACCCTCTCTCTCTCCCTCTCTCTCCCCCTTCTTCCCCCACCCGGCCCCACCCCCAGTCACGTGGCTAATCGGTCGAGGTCGAAGAGGATCTAGTGCCATTGGTAGAACTTGGAGAGGGGAGAACCGGCAACAATAACAAAAAAACAGACAAAATAAAATGAAGTTTGGAGAAACAACTTTGTAGGACGGGGCCGTTCCTCCTTGTTAGAATTATGATGGCCGTTTTCTTGACTTCAGTATGCACTCCTTAAAATTGAGCGCTCCTTGAAATAATGATCGACGTTTTATGGATATCAACTATGCGCACCTTGAAAGGGAGATGGGCGTTTTCAGATATGGTAGACACTCCCTAAAATGGAGATGGGCGTTTTCTCGACATACGTTATGCACTTCTTAAAATGGAGCGCTTTTTAGATTAATGATGGACGTTTTCTTGACATGATTTATGCACTCCTTCAATTGGAGACGGTCGTTTTCACATAAGGTACACACTCTGAATGGAGATGGGCGTTTTCTTGACACACGTTATGCACTCCTTAAAATGGAGCGCTTTTTAAAATGATGGGCGTTTTCTTGGCATGACTTATGCACTCCTTAAAATGGAGCAGTTTTTGAAGTGATGTGCGTTTTCTTGACTTGAGTTACGCACTCCTTGAAGTGCAGATGGGTTTTTTTCTTGGCATGACTTATGCACTCCTTTAATGGAGATGGGCGTTTTCTTGACACACGTTATGCACTCCATAAAATGGAGCGCTTTTTGAAGTGATGGGCGTGTTTTTGACATCAGTTGTACACTCCTTGAAATGCAGATGGGCGTTTTCTTGACATACGTTATGCACTCCTTAAAATGGAGCGCTCCTTGAAATAACGATGGTCGTTTTCTTGACATCAATTATGCGCATCTTGAAATGGAGATGGGCGTTTTCACATATGGTATACGTTCCGTGAAATGCACATGGGCGTTTTCTCGACATACATTATGCACTCCTTAAAATGGAGCGCTTTTTAGAATGATGATAGACGTTTTCTTGATATGATTTATGCACTCCTTCAAATGGAGACGGACGTTTTCACATAAGGTTCACACTCTGAATGGAGATGGGCGTTTTCTTGACACACGTTATGCCCTCCTTAAAATGGAGCGGTTTTTAAAATGATGGGCGTTTTCTTGACACGAGTTATGCACTCCTTAAAATGGAGCAGTTTTTGAAGTGATGTGCGTTTTCTTGACTTGAGTTACGCACTCTTTGAAGTGGAGATGGGTGTTTTCGTGACATACGTTATACACTCCTTAAAATGGAGCGCTCCATGAAATAATGATGGACGTTTTCTTGTTATCAACTATGCGCACCTTGAAATGGAGATGGGCGTTTTCAGATATGGTACACACTCCCTGAAATGGAGATGGGCATTTTCTCGACATACATTATGCACTCCTTAGAATGCAGCGCTTTTTAGAATGATGATGGACGTTTTCTTGAAATGAGTTACGCACTCCTTCTAATGGAGACGGACGTTTTCACATAAGGTTCACACTCTGAATGGAGATGGGCGTTTTCTTGACACACGTTATGCCCTGCTTAAAATAAAGCGCTTTTTAAAATGATGGACGTTTTCTTGACATGAGTTATGCACTCCTTAAAATGGAGCAGTTTTTGAAGTGATGTGCGTTTTCTTGACTTGAGTTATGCACTCCTTTAATGGAGATGGGCGTTTTCTTGACACACGTTATGCACTCCTTAAAATGGAGTGCTTTTTAAAATGATGGTCGTTTTCTTGACATGAGTTATACACTCCTTGAAATGGGGGTGGGCGTTTTCTTGACATACGTTATGCACTCCTTAAAATGGAGCGCTCCTTGAAATAACGATGGTTGTTTTCTTGATATCAATTATGCGCATCTTGAAATGGAGATGGGCGTTTTCACATATGGTATACGCTCCGTGAAATGGACATGGGCGTTTTCTTGACACACGTTATGCACTCCTTAAAATGGAGCGCTTTTTAAAATGATGGGCGTTTTCTTGACATGAGTTATGCACTCCTTTAATGGAGATGGGCGTTTTCTTGACACACGTTATGCACTCCTTAAAATGAAGCGCTTTTTGAAGTGATGGGCGCACTCCTTGAAATGGAGATGGGCGTTTTCTTGACATACGTTATGCACTCCTTAAAATGGAGCGCTCCTTGAAATAATGATGGACGTTTTCTTCTTAACAACTATGCGCACCTTGAAAGACAAAATTTTAAAATGATGGGCATTTTCTTGACATGAATTATGAACTCCTATTATGGAGATGGGCGTTTTCTTGACGTTTTCTTGACATGATTTGTGCACTCCTTCAAATTGAGACGGACGTTTTCACATAAGGTACGCACTCTGAATGGACATGGGCGTTTTCTTGACACACGTTATGCACAGCTTAAAATGGAGCGTTTTTTGAAGTGATGGGCGTTTTCTTGACATGAGTTATGCACTCCTTTAATGGAGATGAGTTAAAATGGAGCGCTTTTGAAAATGATGGGTGTTTTCTTGACATGAGTTATCCACTCCTTTAATGGAGATGGGCGTTTTCGTGACATACGTTATGCACTCCTAAAAATGGAGTGCTCCTTGAAGTAATGATCTTGTTATCAACTATGCGCACCTTGAAAGAGAGATGGGCGTTTTCAGATAAGGTATACGCTCCTTGAAATGGAGATGGGCATTTTCTCGACATACATTATGCACTTCTTAAAATGGAGCGCTTTTTACAATGATGATGGACGTGTTCTTGACATGATTTATGCACTCATTCAAATGGAGACGGACGTTTTCACATAAGGTACACACTCTGAATGGACATGGGCGTTTTCTTGACACATGTTATGCACTCCTTAAGATGGAGCGCTTTTTGAAGTGATGGGCGTTTTGTTGACATGAGTTATGCACTCCTTTAATTTAGATGGGCGTTTTCTTGACACACGTTAAGCACTCCTTAAAATGGAGTGCTTTTTAAAATGATGGTCGTTTTCTTGACATGAGTTATACACTCCTTGAAATGGGGGTGGGCGTTTTCTTGACATACGATATGCACTCCTTAAAATGGAGCGCTCCTTGAAATAACGATGGTTGTTTTCTTGATACATGTATCCATTATGCGCATCTTGAAATGGAGATGGGCGTTTTCACATATGGTATACGCTCCGTGAAATGGACATGGGCGTTTTCTTGACACACGTTATGCACTCCTTAAAATGGAGCGCTTCTTAAAATGATGGGCGTTTTCTTGACATGAGTTATGCACTCCTTTAATGGAGATGGGCGTTTTCTTGACACACGTTATGCACTCCTTAAAATGAAGCGCTTTTTGAAGTGATGGGCGCACTCCTTGAAATGGAGATGGGCGTTTTCTTGACATACGTTATGCACTCCTTAAAATGGAGCGCTCTTTGAAATAATGATGGACGTTTTCTTCTTATCAACTATGCGCACCTTGAAAGACAGATGGGCGTTTTCAGATATGGTACACACTCCCTGAAATGGAATGGGCATTTTCTCGACATACTTTGTACACTCCTTATAATAGATCGGGTTTTTTTTTAATAGAATGATTACGGACGTTTTCTTGTGATGATTTATGCACTCCTTCAATTCGAGACGGACGTTTTCTTCACACACGTTAGACACTCCTTAAAATGGAGCGCTTTTTAATATGATGGGCGTTTTCTTGACTTGAGTTATGCACTCCTTTAATGGAGATGGGCATTTTCTTGACGAACGTTATGCACTCCTTAAAATGGAGCGTTTTTTGAAGTGATGGGCGTTTTCTTGACTTGAGTTACGCACTCCTTGAAGTTGAGATGGGCGTTTTCTTGATTATGCACACCTTAAAATGGAGCGCTCCATGAAATAATGATGAACATTTTCTTGTTATCAACTAGATGGGCGTTTTCAGATATGGTACACACTCCCTGAAATGGAAATGGGCATTTTCTTGACATACATGATGCACTCCTTAGAATGGAACGCTTTTTAGGATGAGGACGGACGTTTTCTTGAAATGAGTTACGCACTCCTTCAAATGGAGATGGACGTTGTTACACAAGGTACACACTCTGAATGGAGATGGGCGAGTTTCTTGACGCACGTTAGGAACTCCTTAAGATGGAGCGCTTTTTAAAATGATGGGCATTTTCTTGACATGAATTATGAACTCCTATAATGGAGATGGGCGTTTTCTTGACGTTTTCTTGACATGATTTGTGCACTCCTTCAAATGGAGACGGACGTTTTCACATAAGGTACGCACTCTGAATGGACATGGGCGTTTTCTTGACACACGTTATGCACAGCTTAAAATGGAGCGTTTTTTGAAGTGATGGGCGTTTTCTTGACATGAGTTATGCACTCCTTTAATGGAGATGAGTTAAAATGGAGCGCTTTTGAAAATGATGGGTGTTTTCTTGACATGAGTTATCCACTCCTTTAATGGAGATGGGCGTTTTCGTGACATACGTTATGCACTCCTAAAAATGGAGTGCTCCTTGAAGTAATGATCTTGTTATCAACTATGCGCACCTTGAAAGAGAGATGGGCGTTTTCAGATAAGGTATACGCTCCTCGAAATGGAGATGGGCATTTTCTCGACATACATTATGCACTTCTTAAAATGGAGCGCTTTTTACAATGATGATGGACGTTTTCTTGACATGATTTATGCACTCATTCAAATGGAGACGGACGTTTTCACATAAGGTACACACTCTGAATGGACATGGGCGTTTTCTTGACACATGCTATGCACTCCTTAAGATGGAGCGCTTTTTGAAGTGATGGGCGTTTTGTTGACATGAGTTATGCACTCCTTTAATTTAGATGGGCGTTTTTTTGACACACGTTAAGCACTCATTAAAATGGAGCGCTTTTGAAGTGATGGGCGTTTTCTTGACTTGAGTTACGCACTCCTTGAAGTAGAGATGGGCGTTTCTTGACATACGTCATGCACCAGATGGAGACGGAAGTTTTCACGTAAGGTACACACCCTCAATGGAGATGGGTGTTTTCATGACACACGTTATGCACTCCTTAAAATGGAGTGCTTTTTAAAATGATGGATGATTTCTTGACATGAGTTATGCCCTCCTTAAATGGAGATGGGCGTTTTCTTGACACACGTTATGCACTCCTTAAAATGGAGCGCTTTTGAAGTGATGGGCGTTTTCTTGACTTGAGTTACGCACTCCTTGAAGTAGAGATGGGCGTTTTCTTGACATACGCCATGCACTCCTTAAAATGGAGGGCTCCTTGAAATAGTGATGGATGTTTTCTTGTTATCAACTATTTGCGCACCTTGAAAGAGAGATGGGCATTTTCAGATATGATACACACTCCTTGAAATGGAGATGGGCATTTTCTCGACATACACTCCTTAAAAAGGAGTGCTTTTTAGAATGATGATGGACGTTTTCTTGACATGAGTTATGCACTCCTCCAGATGGAGACGGACGTTTTCACGTAAGGTACACACTCTCAATGGAGATGGGTGTTTTCATGACACACGTTATGCACTCCTTAAAATGGAGCGCTTTTTAAAATAATGGATGTTTTTTGACATGAGTTATGCCCTCCTTAAATGGAGATGGGCGTTTTCTTGACACACGTTATGCACTCCTTAAAATGGAGCGCTTTTGGAGAGATGGGCGTTTTCTTGACTTGAGTTACGCACTCCTTGAAGTGCAGATGAGCGTTTTCTTGATATACGTCATGCACTACTTAAAATGGAGGGCTCCTTGAAATAATGATGGATGTTTTTTTCGTTATCAACTGTGCGCGCCTTGAAAGAGAGATGGGCGTTTTCAGATATGGTACACACTCCCTGATATGGAAATGGGCATTTTCTCGACATACATTATGCACTCCTTAAAATGGAGCGCTTTTTAGAATGATGTTTGGCGTTTTCTTGACATGATGTATGCGTTTTCAGATATGGTACACACTCTATGAAATAGAGGTGGGCATTTTCTCGACGTACGTTATGCACTCCTTAAAATGGAGCGGTTTTTTTTTAAGAATGATGATGGACGTTTTCTTGACATGATTTATGCACTCCTCCAAATGGAGACGGACGTTTTCACATAAGCTACACACTCTGAATGGAGATGGGCGTTTTCTTGACACACTTTATGCACTCTTTAAAATGGAGCGCTTTTTAAAATGATGGACGTCTTCTTGACATGAGTTATGCACTCTCTTATTGGAGATGGGCGTTTTCGTGACACACGTTATGCACTCCTTAAAATGGAGCGCTTTTTGAAGTGATGGGCGTTTTCTTGACTTGAGTTATGCACTCCTTAAATGGATATGGGCGTTTTCTTGACACACGTTATGCACTCCTTAAAATGGAGCGCTTTTTAAAATGATGGACGTCTTCTTGACATGAGTTATGCACTCTCTTATTGGAGATGGGCGTTTTCGTGTCACACGTTATGCACTCCTTAAAATGGAGCGCTTTTTGAAGTGATGGGCGTTTTCTTGACTTGAGTTATGCACTCCTTAAATGGATATGGGCGTTTTCTTGACACACGTTATGCACTGCTTAAAATGGAGCTCCTTCAAATAATGATGGATGTTTTCTTGTTATGGATGTTTTCTTGTTTTCTGGACATGGTTTATGCACTCCTCCAAATGGAGCGCTTTTTAAAATGATGGGAGTGTTCTTGACATGAGTTATGCACTCCTTTAATGGAAATGGGCGTTTTCTTGACACACGTTATGCACTCCTTAAAATGGAGCGCTTTTTGAAGTGATGGGCGTTTTCTTGACTTGAGTTACGCACTCCCTGATGTGGAGATAGGCATTTTCTCGACATACATTATGCACTCCTTAAAATGGAGCGCTATTTAGAATGATGGATGTTTTCTTGACATGATTTATGCACTCCTTCAAATGGAGACGGACGTTTTCACATAAGGTACACGCTCTCAATGGAGATGGGCGTCTTCTTGACATGAGTTATGCACTCCCTTAATGGAGATGGGCGTTTTCTTGACACACGTTATGCACTCCTTAAAATGGAGCGCTTTTTGAAGTGATGGGCGTTTTCTTGACTTGAGTTATGCACTCCTTAAATGGAGATGGGCGTTTTCTTGACACACGTTATGCACTCCTTAAAATGGAGCGCTTTTGAAGTGATGGGCGTTTTCTTGACTTGAGTTACGCACTCCTTGAAGTGGAGATGGGCGTTTTCTTGACATACGTTATGCACTCCTTAAAATGGAGGGCTCCTTGAAATAATGATGGATGTTTTCTTGTTATCAACTATGCGCGCCTTGAAAGAGATGGGCGTTTTCAGATATGGTACACACTCCCTGATATCGAAATGCGTATTTTCTGGACATACATTATGCGCTCCTTAAAATGAAGCGCTTTTTAGAATGATGTTGGACGTTTTCATGACATGATTTATGCGTTTTCAGATATGGTACACACTCTGAAATAGAGGTGGGCATTTCCTCGACATACGTTGTGCACTCCTTAAAATGGAGCGTTTTTTAAGAATGATGATGGACGTTTTGTTGACATGATTTATGCACTCCTCCAAATGGAGACGGACGTTTTCACATAAGGTACACACTCTGAATGGAGATGGGCGTTTTCTTGACACACGTTATGCACTCCTTAAAATGGAGCGCTTTTTAAAATGATGGGCGTCTTCTTGACATGAGTTATGCACTCCCTTAATGGAGATGGGCGTTTTCTTGACACACGTTATGCACTCCTTAAAATGGAGCGTTTTTTAGAATGATGATGGACGTTTTCTTGACATGATTTATGCACTCCTCCAGATGGAGACGGACGTTTTCACCTAAGGTACACGCTCTCAATGGAGATGGGTGTTTTCGTGACACACGTTACACACTCCTTAAAAGGGAGTGCTTTTTAAAATGATGGGCGTCTTCTTGACATGAGTTATGCACTCTCTTAATGGAGATGGGCGTTTTCTTGACACACGTTATGCACTCCTTAAAATGGAGCGTTTTTTAGAATGATGATGGACGTTTTCTTGACATGATTTATGCACTCTTCCAGATGGAGACGGACGTTTTCACATAAGGTACACGCTCTCAATGGAGATGGGTGTTTTCGTGACACACGTTACACACTCCTTAAAAGGGAGTGCTTTTTAAAATGATGGGCGTCTTTTTGACATGAGTTATGCACTCCCTTAATGGAGTTGGGCGTTTTCTTGACACACGTTATGCACTCCTTAAAATGGAGCGCTTTTTGAAGTGATGGGCGTTTTCTTGACTTGAGTTATGCACTCCTTAAATGGAGATGGGCGTTTTCTTGACACACGTTATGCACTCCTTAAAATGGAGCTCCTTAAAATAATGATGGAAGTTTTCTTGTTATGGATGTTTTTTTTGTTTTCTTGACATGGTTTATGCACTCCTCCAAATGGAGCGCTTTTTAAAATGATGGGCGTGTTCTTGACATGAGTAATGCACTCCTTTAATGGAGATGGTCGTTTTCTTGACACACGTTATGCTCTCCTTAAAATGGAGCGCTTTTTGAAGTGATGGGCGTTTTTTTGACTTGAGTTATGCACTCCTTAAATGGAGATGGGCGTTTTCTTGACATACGTCATGCACTCCTTTTCCCATAAGGTACACGCTCTCAATGGAGATGGGTGTTTTCATGACACACGTTACGCACTCCTTAAAATGGAGTGCTTTTTAAAATGATGGGCGTCTTCTTGACATGAGTTATGCACTCCCTTAATGGAGATGGGCGTTTTCTTGACACACGTTATGCACTCCTTAAAATTGAGAGCTTTGAAGTGATGGGCGTTTTCTTGACTTGAGTTATGCACTCCTTAAATGGAGATGGGCGTTTTCTTGGCATACGTCATGCACTCCTTAAAATGGAGGGCTCTTTGAAATAATGATGGATGTTTTCTTGTTATCAACTATGCGCGCCTTGAAAGAGATGGGCGTTTTCAGATATGGTACACACTCCCTGATATGGAAATGAGCATTTTCTCGACATACATTATGCGCTCCTTAAAATGGAGCGCTTTTTAGAATGATGTTGGATGTTTTCTTGACATGATTTATGCGTTTTCAGATATGGTACACACTCTGAAATAGAAGTGGGCATTTTCTCGACATACGTTGTGCACTCCTTAAAATGGAGCGTTTTTTAAGAATGATGATGGACGTTTTGTTGACATGGTTTATGCATTCCTCCAAGTGGATACGGACGTTTTCACATAAGGTACACACTCTGAATGGAGATGGGCGTTTTCTTGACACACTTTATACACTCCTTAAAATGGAGCGCTTTTTAAAATGATCGGCGTGTTCTTGACATGAGTTATGAGTTATGCACTCCCTTAATGGAGATGGGCGTTTACTTGACACACGTTATGCACTCCTTAAAATGGAGCGTTTTTTAGAATGATGATGGACGTTTTCTTGACATGATTTATGCACTCCTCCAGATGGAGACGGACGTTTTCACATAAGGTACACTCTCACAATGGAGATGGGTGTTTTCATGACACACGTTACGCACTCCTTAAAATGGAGTGCTTTTTAAAATGATGGGCGTCTTCTTGACATGAGTTATGCACTCCCTTAATGGAGATGGGCGTTTTCTTGACTTGAGTTATGCACTCCTTAAAATGGAGCGCTTTTTGAAGTGATGGGCGTTTTCTTGACTTGAGTTATGCACTCCTTAAATGGAGATGGGCGTTTTCTTGACACACGTTATGCACTCCTTAAAATGGAGCTCCTTGAAATAATGATGGATGTTTTCTTGTTATGGATGTTTTTTTGTTTTCTTGACATGGTTTATGCACTCCTCCAAATGGAGCGCTTTTTAAAATGATGGGCGTGTTCTTGACATGAGTTATGCACTCCTTTAATGGAGATGGGCGTTTTCTTGACACACGTTATGCACTTTTTAAAATGGAGCGCTTTTTGAAGTGATGGGCGTTTTCTTGATTTGAGTAATGCACTCCTTAAATGGAGACGGGCGTTTTCTTGACATACGTCATGCACTCCTTAAAATGGAGGGCTCCTTGAAATAATGATGGATGTTTTCTTGTTATCAACTATGCGCGCCTTGAAAGAGATGGGCGTTTTCAGATATGGTACACACTCCCTGATATGGAAATGAGCATTTTCTCGACATACATTATGCGCTCCTTAAAATGGAGCGCTTTTTAGAATGATGTTGGATGTTTTCTTGACATGATTTATGCGTTTTCAGATATGGTACACACTCTGAAATAGAAGTGGGCATTTTCTCGACATACGTTGTGCACTCCTTAAAATGGAGCGTTTTTTAAGAATGATGATGGACGTTTTGTTGACATGGTTTATGCACTCCTCCAAGTGGAGACGGACGTTTTCACATAAGGTACACGCTCTGAATGGAGATGGGCGTTTTCTTGACACACTTTATGCACTCCTTAAAATGGAGCGCTTTTTAAAATGATCGGCGTGTTCTTGACATGAGTTATGCACTCCTTTAATAGAGATGGGCGTTTTTTCTACACACGTTATGCACTCCATAAAATGGAGCGCTTTTCGAAGTGATGGGCGTTTTCTTGACTTGAGTTACGCACTCCCTGATATGGAGATATGGCATTTTCTCGACATACATTATGCTTAAAATGGAGCGCTTTTTAGAACGATGGATGTTTTCTTGACATGATTTATGCACCCCTTAAAATGGAGACGGACGTTTTCACATAACACAGTCTGAATGTAGATGCCCGTTTTCCTGACACACTTTATGCACTCCTTAAAATGGAGCGTGTTTTAAAATGATGGGCGTGTTTTTGACATAAGTTATGGAGTCCTTTAATGAAGATGGGCGTTTTCTTGACACACGTTATGCACTCCTTAAAATGTAGCGCTTTTTAAAATAATGGACGTCTTCTTGACATGAGTTATGGAGTCCTTTAATGAAGATGGGCGTTTTCTTGACACACGTTATGCACTCCTTAAAATGGAGCGCTCTTTGAAATAACGATGGTCGTTTTCTTGATATCACTTATGCGCATTTTGAAATGGAGATGAGCATTTTCTCCACATACATTGTGAACTCTTTAAAATGGAGCGCTTTTGAAGTGATGGGTGTTTTTCTGACTAGACTTACGCACTCCTTGAAGTGGAGATGGGCATTTTCCTGACATGTTATGCACTTCTTAAAATGGAGTGCTCCTTGAAATAATGATAGACGTTTTCTTGTGATCAGCTATGCGCACCTTGAAAGAGATGGGCGTTTTTAGATATGGTACACACTCCCTGAATTGGAGATGGGCATTTTCTCGACATGCATTATGCACTCCTTAAAATGGAGAGCTTTTTAGAATGATGATGGACTTTTTCTTGACATGATTTATGGACTCCTCCGGATGGAGACGGACGTTTTCACATAAGGTACACACTCTGAATGGAGATGGGTGTTTTCATGACACACGTTATGCACTCCTTAAAATGGAGTGCTTTTTAAAATGATGGTTGTTTTCTTGACATGAGTTATGCACTCCTTAAATTGAGATGGGCGTTTTCTTGACACACGTTATGCACTCCTTAAAATGGAGCGCTTTTGAAGTGATAGGCATTTTCTTGACATACGCCATGCACCCCTTACAATGGTGGGCTCTTTGAAATAATGATTGATGTTTTCTTGTTATCAACTATGCGCGCCTTGAAAGAGAGATTGGTGTTTTCAGATATGGTACACACTCCCTGATATGGAAATGGGCATTTTCTCCTTAAAATGGAGCGCTTTTTAGAATGATGATGAACATGACATGATTTATGCGTTTTCAGATAGGGTACACACTCCCTGAAATGGAGGTGGGCATTTTCTCGACATACGTTGTGCACTCCTTAACATGGAGCGTTTTTTAAGAATGATGATGGACGTTTTCTTGACATGATTTATGCACTCTTCCAAATGGAGACGGACGTTTTCACATAAGCTACACACTCTAATTGGAGATGCGCGTTTTCTTGACACACTTTATGCACTCCTTAAAATGGAGCGCTTTTTAAAATGATGGACGTCTTCTTGACATGAGTTATGCACTCCCTTAATGGAGATGGGCGTTTTCTTGACACACGTTATGCACTCCTTAAAATGGAGCGCTTTTTGAAGTGATGGGCGTTTTCTTGACTTGAGTTACGCACTCCCTGATATGGAGACAGACGTTTTCACATAAGGTACAAAGTCTGAATGGAGATGGGTGTTTTCTTAACACACGTTATGCACTCCTTAAAATGGAACGCTCCTTGAAATAACGATTGTCGTTTTCTTGATATCACTTATGCGCATCTTGAAATGGAGATGGGCATTTTCTCGACATACGTTGTGAACTCTTGAGCGCTCCATGAAATAATGATGAACATTTTCTTGTTATGAGCTATGGGCATCTTGAAAGAGAGATGGGCGTTTTCAGATATGGTACACACTCCCTGAAATGGAGATGGGCATTTTCTCGACATACATTATGCACTCCTTAAAATGGAGCGCTTTTTAGAATGATGATGGACGTTTTCTTGACATGTTAAGCACTCCTTAAAATGGAGAGCTTTTTGAAGTGATGGGCGTTTTTTCAACATCAGTTATACACTCCTTGAAATGGAGGTGGGCGTTTTCTTGACATACGTTATGCACTCCTTAAAATGGAGCGCTCCTTGAAATAACGATGGTCATTTCCAATTACGTGCATCTTGAAATGGAGATGGGCATTTTTTCGACATACGTTGTGCACTCCTTAAAAAAGAGCGCTTTTTGAAATGATGATGGACGTTTTCTTGACATGAGTTATGCACTCTTTGAAATGGAGATGGGCGTTTTCACATAAGGTATACACTGTCTGAAATGGAGATGGGCTTTTTCTTGACACACGTTATGCACTCCTTTAAATGGAGCGCTTTTTGAAGTGATGGCCGTTTTCTTGACTTGAGTTTCGCACTCCTTGAAGGAGAGATGGGCGATTCCTTGGCATACTTTATGCACTTAAAATGGAGCGCTCCTTGAAATAATGATGGACGGCTGGTTTTTTTTTTTTTTTGCTATCAGTTATGCGCACCTTGAAATGAAGATAGGCGTTTTCACATATGGTACACATACCCTGAAATAAAGATGGGCATTTTCTCGACATATATTATGCACTCCTTAGAATGGGGCGCTTTTTAGAATGTTGATGGACGTTTTACTTGAAATGTGTTACGCACTCTTTCAAATGGAGATAGACGTTGTCACATAAGGTACACACTCTGAATGGAGATGGGCAAGTTTCTTGACACACGTTAGGCACTCCTTAAGATGGAGCGCTTTTTAAAATGATGGGCGTTTTCTTGACACGAATTATGCACTCCTTTAATGGAGATGGGCGTTTTCTTGACGTTTTCTTGACATGATTTGTGCACTCCTTCAAATAGAGACGGACGTTTTCACATAAGGTACACACTCTGAATGGACATGGGCGTTTTCTTGACACACGTAATGCACTCCTCAAAAAAATGGAGCGTTTTTTGAAGTGATGGGCGTTTTTTTGACATGAGTTATGCACTCCTTTAATGGAGATGGGCGTTTTTTTTTGACACACGTTATGCACTCCTTAAAATGGAGCGCTTTCTGAAATGATGGGCGCTTTGACTTGAGTTACACACTCGGCTCCATGAAGTGAAAATGGGCGTTTTCGTGATATACGTTATGCACTCTTTAAAATGGAGTGCTCCTTGAAATAATGATGGATGTTTTCTTGTTATCAACTATGCGCACCTTGAAAGAGAGATGGGCGTTTTCAGATATGGTATACGCTTCTTGAAATGGAGATGGGCATTTTCTCGACATACATTATGCACTCCTTAAAATGGAGCGCTTTTTAGAATGATGATGGACGTGTTCTTGACATGATTTATGCACTCATTCAAATGGAGACGGACGTTTTCACATAAGGTTCACACTCTGAATGGACATGGGCGTTTTCTTATAATGTTATGCACTCCTTAAGATGGAGCGCTTTTTGAAATGGTGGGCGTTTTCTTGACTTGAGTAATGCACTCCTTAAATGGGGATGGGCGTTTTCTTGACACACGTTATGCACTCCTTAAAATGGAGAGCTTTTTGAAGTGATGGGCGTTTTCTTGAATTGAGTTACGCACTCCTTGAAGTGGAGATGGGCGTTTTCTTGACATACGCCATGCACTCCTTAAAATGGAGGGCTCCTTGAAATAGTGATGGATGTTTTCTTGTTATCAACAATGCGCGCCTTTTAAGAGAGATGGGCGTTTTCAGATATGGTATACACTCCCTGATATGGGAATGGGCATTTTCTCGACATACATTATGCACTCCTTAAAATGGAGCGCTTTTTAGAATGATGATGGACGTTTTCTTGACATGATTTATGCGTTTTCAGATATGGTACACACTCCCTGATATGGAAATGGGCATTTTCTCGACATACGTTGTGCACTCCTTAAAATGGAGCGTTTTTTAATAATGATGATGGACGTTTTCTTGACATGATTTATGCACTCCTCCAAATGGAGACGGACGTTTTCACATAAGGTACACACTCTGAATGGAGATGGGCGTTTTCTTGACACACTTTATGCACTCCTTAAAATGGAGCGCTTTTTAAAATGATGGGCGTCTTTTAGACATGAGTTATGCACTCCCTTAATGGAGATGGGCGTTTTCTTGACACACGTTATGCACTCTTTATAATGAAGCGCTCTTTGAAGTGATGGGCGTTGTCTTCACTTGAGTTACGCACTCCCTGATATGGAGATAGGCATTTTCTCGACATACATTATGCACTGCTTAACATGGAGCGCTTTTTAGAATGATGGATGTTTTCTGACATGATTTATGCACTCCTTCAAATGGAGACGGACGTTTTCACATAAGGTACACACTCTGAATGGAGATGGGCGTTTTCTTGACACACGTTATGCACTCCTTAAAATGAAGCGCTTTTTGAAGTGATGGCCGTTGTCTTGACTTGAGTTTCGCACTCCTTGAAGGAGAGATGGGCGATTTCTTGGCATACGTTATGCACTCCTTAAAATGGAGCGCTCTTTGAAATAATGATGGACGTTTTCTTGTTATCAACTATGCGCATCTTGAAAGAGAGATGGGCGTTTTCAGATATGGTACACACTCTCTGAAATGGAGATGGGCATTTCTCGACATACATTATGCACTCCTTAGAATGGGGCGCTTTTTAGAATGTTGATGGACGTTTTACTTGAAATGAGTTACGCACTCCTTCAAATGGAGATGGACGTTGTCACATACGGTACACACTCTGAATGGAGATGGGCGAGTTTCTTGACACACGTTAGGCACTCCTTAAGATGGAGCGCTTTTTAAAATGATGGGCGTTTTCTTGACACGAATTATGCACTCCTTTAATGGAGATGGGCGTTTTCTTGACGTTTTCTTGACATGATTTGTGCACTCCTTCAAATGGAGACGGACGTTTTCACATAAGGTACACACCCTGAATGGACATGGGCGTTTTCTTGACACACGTTATGCACTCCTTAAAATGGAGCGTTGTTTGAGGTGATGGGCGTTTTCTTGACATGAGGTATGCAATCCTTAAACATCCGCTCACTACTTGCCCCTCTCCCCCTCCCCTCCCCCTGCATTCCGTCAGGACGCTCCCGCCCCGACCCCCATCACCTGGCCCTCGGTTCTCATGGTGCCGCTGGCACCGTGGCCACGTGAGGAGAGGTCGCGACGGCGCGCGCTGACCATTTCTCTCTCTCTCCTACACACTCCCCCCCCCCCCCCCCCGCACACACACACACACACACACACACACACACACACACACACACACACACACACACACACACACACACACACACTATCCTCGCTGGCGCAGTCACACTGAAGCAACACTGTCCTTGTCGGTTGGGCGAAATACCGGAGGCGTTTATTCCCGTGACTCATGAACAAGCTGTAATCTATTTCTTCATTTCACATTCAGTTCAAACAATTTGTTGTTTTCCTACTCTAACACATCAGACGAACATAATCATTATACACACATAACACACCTGGAAATCCTCCGACAACAAGAACAGTATTACATCATGCTACACGATTTTTATGGAAGTAATGAAAACAGCATTAATCTCATAACTGAACATACAACAGATCAATTACGTCATCGATTCAAAACGCCGGTGGCCACCAGCATAAACATAGTAAAAAAATCAATGGACAAGTACAATGCAAAGACAAAAAGCCGTTAAGTAAAAGCCTGTGTAGCAGCCAGCTACCTAATTAATTTTTACGGCGGTTGAAGGGGATGGATGGTGGGTAACTTTCTCAAAGCGTGTTGCTACTACGCTGCGCTCAAGCCAACTGAACTGAGTACCACAGCACTAACTCACATTGCTGTCTCCTCCCAACCCTCACCCTGCCTTGCCACCCACAGTCCAGTCCTGCCATCCCTTATCTTGGTCTTCCGCTGACACCCCTCCCATGTTCTGCTTAGTTTCCTCTCTGGCACTGACCATCCCGCCACATTCCTCACCCCCACCCCCACGACCCTACTGCACTGCACCCCCATCCCGCTCTCTGCTACCATTCTCTTCGTTTAAACTATGTTTATCACCTAAACATCACTTAAACCTCCGCTCACTACTTGCCCCTCCCCCCCCCCCCCCTGCATTCCGTCAGGACGCTCCCGCCCCGACCCCCATCACCTGGCCCTCGGTTCTCATGGTGCCGCTGGCACCGTGGCCACGTGAGGAGAGGTCGCGACGGCGCGCGCTGACCATTTCTCTCTCTCCCCCCCCCCCCCCCCGCACACACACACACACACACACACACGCACACACACACACTATCCTCGCTGGCGCGTTCACACTGAAGCAACACTGTCCTTGTCGGTTGGGCGAAATACCGGAGGCGTTTATTCCCGTGACTCATTAACAAGCTGTAATCTATTTCCTCATTTCACATTCAGTTCAAACAATTTGTTGTTTTCCTACCCAAACCTCACGGGAAACGTCAGTGTTCCGCCCAATCGACAGGAGTGTGTCGGTCATTCAGGCCGTCGGTAGTTTATGAATGTACATCCCCCTATAAAAGTCAAGGACAGTCTGTGTGATTTGGTCGAGGTAGGTTAGGTAAGCAGCGCTCTTCCAGTCCCCTAAACTCTTCACCACTTCTCCAGGGACGCCACACGCCAGTGCCCAGGTCGCACCCCCCCCCCCCCCCCCCTCCGCAAGCTGTGACTCGAAAAGTTCCCTTCGACACCGGAGGTCAACTCCCGCAATCGTTTGTTGTAGTCTGATCCCCGCATGGGGAAGGCCTGTGATTTAGGCGGCACCGGCCCGACTGCCCTGAACATCGCTATCACTGCTGTTACTGGGCACAACGGGTGATGCAACATTACCGGCAGTGTCACCGTCAGGGTTCGTTCTTTCCGTTGAATTGTTTTTGTCCACCTTACGAGAATGTCGATACTGCGGCCATCTCTCACCACAAAGTCCTCGCGCGTGAGCTGTTTGTCTGGATCGAAAGCCGCACTGTCCTGGAAGAGATTGGATCTCCGAAGCAGTCCAAAAAACATCACTAAGGTCGCAGCCCAGAAAACAGTCCGGGGGCCTGGCCAGGTTTAACTTTTTCTTCAGCTGCAGCAGTAATTGGGGTGTCATAGGCGCTTTCCGGTTGGGTGCGCATCCTTTCACTTTCTCAATACCCCGAAGTGTGCTCTTCACTAACCACGATTCGTCGAAGGGGTGCGGTTTCCCACATTCTAAATGCAGGAGACGGACGATGTTCAGGTACTGCGCCACAGAAGTTGGCTGGAGTTTTCTCGCCAAAAAGGCAGCGTATTGCGCTATTGTTGTTTCGGAGACCGGCACCGGTTGAATGTTCATCGCCTCACAAAACTGAAGGTACGATCGCAAGTGGGTCTGATAGGTTTTCTTAGTGTTCTCCGCGAATGCCCTGGACCGGTAGTCAGCGACCTCTCTCAGCAGTTGCTCCCGCAGACTCGGCTCGTCACCTGGACAGCAGAAATGCAACAGCTGCTTTTGACATATGATACGGCAGGTGGATGTCAGGCGGGCGGCCCCTGTGCCAGTTTGTCAATAACTGCTCTAAGGTGCCCAGTTTTCCCTCATGCAAACGGGAGATAGTATCAGCAACCACATTCACACTTCCAGACACGTGCACTGCAGATACATCACAGTTCCGGCGCACACACTCCCATGCCATTTTCCTAAGTAGACAGTTAATGTAGGGGTTTCTCGACCGCCCCTTGTTGATGATGGATTTCGTCACCGTACTGTCCGTATGCACAATCACACTTTTTCCGCACCAGCGAGGTGCCCATCTGCTTACCGCCTGAACCACTGCACACACCTCCTTGTAATTAATATGCAGGTCCTCCGCCGCTGGCATGTCAGAGGAAAATAAGGTGTAACACCAATCGCCTTGCCAAAAGGAACCCGCTGCCAGATTGCACGTGTCTACATGAACGTGTTCCTTAGACTGCACATTAAAATAGACGGTACCGTTGAACACAAACATAAAGATAACCACCACTGTAAGTCCGCATGAAACTCTCGTGAGAGTCGCGCTTTATGCCGCTGCTGCTGAAGGGGTCGGATTGTGTCGAGGATCCGCCGAAGAAAAAACTTGCCTCCTCTGATGGCCTGACACGCCCAGTTGAGAGACCCTGCCAAAGACTGCAAGCCTTGCTTGGTTGCACGTTTCTTGCCTTGGAACTGCCGCAGGCGCTGCTGTAGTTGCCGTAATTTGTCCCTCCCCAGGGACAAGGTGCTGTTGCGGGTGCAAATCTCGATGCCGAGAAATGTGAGAGTTTGGGTAGGCCCCACCACTTTAGGCCAGCTAATATGGAAACCTAGTTGACGTAATAAGCTAATAAGCGTCATCATCATGTCTGTACATTCTGCTTTGGATTTTGCCGCCAAGAAGAAATCATCAATGTAAGCCACTATGCCTGTCACCCCACGCCTCACCATGCACCTGCGCACTGCCTGAGAAATTCTATGGAAATGTGAAGGCCCTACATTGCTTCCTAAAGGCAGTCGACTGTCAAACAAGTAAGTGGGCTCGCTATCTCCCTGAAAAGTCCATTTCAAGCCAGTGACCGGATAATTGTCGGGGTGTATACAAACCGACCGATAGGCCGACTTAAGGTCAACCTTTGCGCACCAGTACCCTGGTTTCGCTAGCCGGCACGCGTCGGCTAGTGTTTGGAATTTTACGGTCTCTGGCACCGAGTAGTCGTTCATGGCCCGTCCGACCGGCTTGCTGCCGTCATGTATTAACCTGATACTGTTATCATCCTTTGGAATAGCTGCTAGCGCGCTAACTACCGTTGGTTTCTGCGATGCTATTAAGTAGTGGCCCTTGCCAATTTGATCTAACAGTTCTTTTTCTACTGCGATTCTGTGTGTCAGCGCCGACTTGTGATTATTTTGCTCTACTGACACTAACGTCTGGCCTTGATCTATAATACGAAACCCATGCTCTATTCCGTCTAGCAGGAATTCTTTGTCTCTGTCGTTGTGCAGTTCGGTTTTCCACACCGAGAGTTTTGCACTGATGGATGCTGCCTCTCTCCCTATCAAGGAACAGTTAAATGGGTCCAATGGTTTGTATGGGCTATGAAGATAATGGGTGGGGCCTACCTTAGCTCCGCTGCAGGTAACCGGCTGCTGTGTGTCCTATGCTGACGTGGGTCTCCCACCTGCTGCTGTAGCGCCTGCGTGGTCGCGAGCTGGGTGATCCTTGCCACATGTCGCGCACACGTGGTCAAGCTTGCACCGGCCGCCGTAGGTGCAGAAGCCATTATTGAACTGGAGGCAGATTTCCCTCCCTGAAGGACCGATGGGCCGCTGTCGTTGTTGCTGCTGGACAAGTTTCCGGGGCGCTCCTGAACCGGACATCGATGACGCCATACGATCTCGCAACACCACCGTCGCTAGGTGCGGGGCGTCAGTGCCCCACTCAAATCCTGCGGCTGCTTGGCGTTGGCGATACTCGTCGTCAAATATGAGTACCGACTGCCATGTGAACCTGGTCGCCAGTTCCCCCACCATCTGTGTGTACTGGAGGTAGGCTTGGGGAGTGAAGCCCGGAGGTTGACGCTCCATCAGCACCATCATTATGCGGCTATTGGCAACAATCCAATTTGCCGGTGACACTTTGTCCAGTTTGGGCTTCGCATTAAGTTTAATCGTCACACTCCCTCCCAAGTTCACCTCCTCCTCCGCCGCAACGGTGGACTGGGAGACAAAATCTACAATGCGTAGCGGTGCGGACCCACCTTTTGCGTTACCGCTACCACCTGTCCCGACGAAAAGTGTGTCCCGCAGTAAGTCTGCCAGGCCTCCACCCTGGCTGCTGGCGACACAGTCTTGCAGGCCATCCTGGAGTGTGCGCGTCCCGCTCTGGGCTCCGTGTACCTGGCCGTCGTCCGCTCGGTCCAACATGACATCTTGTCGCCTTTCAGTGGCGACTGGCCTAAGGGACGAGGCTAGTGGCCCACCCCCGTTTTCTGCTTGGAATTGGCAGACGACCGAGCGAAGGACCGCTCTGTCGCCCCCCTTCAAGTCCAGAGACCGCAAGTCTGTCTCGGTCATAGCCATCACCGCCGCCTCCGTCCCGAACTTTTCTTGGATGAGAACCGCTTGCACGTCCCCATCAAGGCCCCGCAGTAGGTCTACCTCTAACTCGTTTCCTCGCTTGTTCCGTTTCCCTTTGGGAGGCATATTTCCTTCACTTTCTCAAAGCGTGTTGCTGCTGCGCTGCGCTCAAGCCAACTGAACTGAGTACCACAGCACTAATTCACATTGCTGTCTCCTCCCAACCCTCACCCTGCCTTGCCACCCACAGTCCAGTCCTGCCATCCCTTATCTTGGTCTTCCGCTGACACCCCTCCCATGTTCTGCTTAGTTTCCTCTCTGGCACTGACCATCCCGCTACATTCCTCACCCCCACCCCCACGACCCTACTGCACTGCACCCCATCCCGCTCTCTGCTACCATTCTCTTCGTTTAAACTATGTTTATCACCTAAACATCACTTAAAATGGAGCGCTTTTTAGAATGATGATGGACGTGTTCTTGACATGGTTTATGCACTCATTCAAATGGAGACGGACGTTTTCACATAAGGTACACACTCTGAATGGACATGGGCGTTTTCTTGACACATGTTATGCACTCCTTAAGATGGAGCGCTTTTTGAAATGGTGGGCGTTTTGTTGACATGAGTTATGCACTCCTTAAATGGAGATGGGCGTTTTCTGGACACACGTTATGCACTCCTTAAAATGGAGAGCTTTTTGAAGTGATGGGCGTTTTCTTGACTTGAGATACGCACTCCTTGAAATGGAGATGGGCGATTTCTTGACATACTTTATGCACTTCTTAAAATGGAGCGCTCATTGAAATAATGATGGACGTTTTTTTTGCTATCAGTTATGCGCACCTTGAAATGGAGATGGGCGTTTTCACATATGGTACACACTCTGAATGGAGATGGGCATTTTCATAATACATATTATGCACTCCTTAAGATGGAGCGCTTTTTGAATGATAAGCGTTTTCTTGACATGAGTTATGCACTTTTTTTAAATGGAGTTGGGTGTTTTCTTGACATGAGTCACGCACTCCTTAGAATTGAGAGCTATTTGAAATGGAGATGGGCATTTTCTGGACATACGTTGTGCACTCCTTAAAATGGAGCGCTTTTTAGAATGATGATGGACGTTTTCTTGACTTCAGTTATGCGCATCTTGAAATGGAGATGGGCATTTCTCGACATACGTTGTGCACTTTTTGAAATGGAGCGCTCCTTCAAATAATGATGGACGTTTTCCTGTTATCAACTATGCGCACATTGAAAGAGAGATGGGCGTTTTCACATATGGTACATACTCCCTGAAATGGAGATGGGCATTTTCTCGACATACGTTGTGCACTCCTTAAAATGGAGCGCTTTTTAGAACGATGATGGACGTGTCCGTGACTTGAGTTATGCACTCCTTTAAGTGGATATGGACGTTTTCTCATAAGTACACACTCTGAATGAGGTGGGCGTTTCTTGACACACGGTATGCACTTCTTAAAATGGAGCGCTTTTTAGAATGATGATGGACGTGTTCTTGACATGATTTATGCACTCATTCAAATGGAGACGGACGTTTTCACATAAGGTACACACTCTGAATGGACATGGGCGTTTTCTTATTATGTTATGCACTCCTTAAGATGGAGCGCTTTTTGAAATGGTGGGCGTTTTCTTGACTTGAGTTATGCACTCCTTAAATGGAGATGGGCGTTTTCTTGACACACGTTATGCACTCCTTAAAATGGAGAGCTTTTTAAAGTGATGGGCGTTTTCTTGAATTGAGTTTACGCACTCCTTGAAGTGGGAGATGGGCGTTTTCTTGACATACGCCATGCACTCCTTAAAATGGAGGGCTCCTTGAAATAGTGATGGATGTTTTCTTGTTATCAACAATGCGCGCCTTGAAAGAGAGATGGGCGTTTTCAGATATGGTATACACTCCCTGATATGGGGATGGGCATTTTCTCGACATACATATTGCACTCCTTAAAATGGAGCGCTTTTTAGAATGATGATTGGACGTTTTCTTGACATGATTTATGCGTTTTCAGATATGGTACACACTCCCTGATATGGAAATGGGCATTTTCTCGACATACGTTGTGCACTCCTTAAAATGGAGCGTTTTTAATAATGATGATGGACGTTTTCTTGACATGATTTATGCACTCCTCCAAATGGAGACGGACGTTTTCACATAAGGTACACACTCTGAATGGAGATGGGCGTTTTCTTGACACACCTTATGCACTCCTTAAAATGGAGCGCTTTTAAAATGATGGGCGTCTTCTTGACATGAGTTTATGCACTCCCTGATATGGAGATAGGCATTTTCTCGACATACATTATGTGTATCACAAGTGTCTCTCTATCCAGTTTTAGAGTAGTTGTATATTGTCCGCTTGTAGTTACTATTAAGTCTTGTATGTTGTTTTAACGTCGTTGTACAGAAACGGAAACGGTAATGACTGCGAAGTGGTTACAAGTTAAGCAAATTAAAGCGACATAAAAGGGACAGAAACCACTTAACTTTGACAAAGGACGGCACAGGTCGACGTTTCGGCTTTCGCCTTCTTCAGGACATAAACAAATGGGACATAACTTCAACAAACAAACAAAAGGTAACTCTGCGGACGTACTGACATACATACATACACACGGCGCGGGGAAAAAAAAACAAAAACAACCAAAAAAAAACCGGTGGGCGAGAAAAGGACCAGAAAAAATAGTAAAAATATCACAACACCCATCCTTTGGTGACAAAAGACCATGTACTGTGTGTGGAAAAAAAATGTTGGGCAGAAAAGAACAAAAAAGAATAGTGAAAATTAGCAATCACAACACCCATCCTTTGGTGACACAGGACCATGGATTGTGTGTGAAAAAAGTTCAGAGGGTTATGTTACGGCCCCATATTTGCGTCGTTGTACAGCAGATAAGCTTTTTGAGACTTGAAAGTGGAGCTTGTCTTATCGACGTAAAATGATATCTTAGGCTAGGCGGCTACAGCCCCTCTCAATCGTGTCGATTACGATGGCAGCTGTACTGCACAATTTTTTTTTTTTTATGCACAAAATACGACTGTGGTTACTGCTGTGCGTCGTTGAATCAACACGAATTCCCAAAGTGTACGATAACACATTTGTATCTTGTCTTATAGTCCATGCAATGACTGTGGTGGGAAATTCAGGTCGATTTTGATAGCAGTTGTACTACGCAATTGTATCTATATATGCAAACAACACGATTGTACAGTCGCAAACAATAGAAACTTGATAGTTTTGAGTTTTTTGTGTGCACTGTTTGCAAGAAAATAGCCCAAAGTTCACAAGTTCGCAAGAAAATAGCCCAAAAGGCAAATAGTTCACAAAGTAAGTCACGAGATACTCTGGAAGCGCATGGTATGTGAAACGTTCCTAATTAATCAAGTCACCGTGATACCCGATTTCCATAAAGTTGTTTTACAACATTCACGATTTCCGGCTGAACTTAAAGTGAACGGTAATTACCCTGGATATGGCCTTGCAAGGGTAACTGAATTGTCAGTCTAACACGACATAAGACGTTTTACACACACACACACACACACCACACACACACACACACACACACACACAACACACACACACACACACGCACGGTCAGGCCCCCGTTCGATTTTTGGAAGGGGGGACCGAATATCTTTGGGCCCTCCATGCTTTTGATAAGAGGAGAGGGGGCCCACCAGTGGTGCCCCCCCCCCCCCCCCCCCCCCCCCCCCCCCGCCCGCTGTGATAGCTTACAGTCAGAAGGAACAATTGTTGCAGAAGTAGCCTAACTTACTGTTGTGCGCGATTGTACAACACTGACACATGTAAGAAAATCCCCCCCCCCTTCTTCACCCCGGCCGTATGGCTCACCCGATTTAGTGGGCCCCCCATGGTCTATGTAAAAAGACCTGTCAAAAATGAGCGCTTGGATCGATAGACTGGATTTTGGAAGAGAAAATAAATGCTCGTGGTATAAACAGCTTACATGATTAGTTCTCGGTGGTTTACGCGAAAGACTAACCCGGAGGCTCGTAGCTACTCAACAATCGAACCATCTCGGGGTTAGTCTTTCGCCGTAAACCACTCGAACGAATCATGTAAGCTCTATTTACATAGCCCGCATAGCACTGGTCCGCTTTATCTTACGTCACATTTCTGATGACGTCTTTCTAAAGAACTTTGTATTTCGAACGAGGCGTCCTGTACACGGAGCCTCTGAGTTCTGGTATTCGCAAGATGGCCGCGATAGCGACACTCGCAAGCAGCGGTGGCAGCGTGCGGCGGTGGATCTATCTTCTTTAGGTCTGTGATTACACCCTGTGTATTGGCACGGACTATCTTCTGTACACTTAGACCATCTGTGCCCGTGTGCGTGTGCACACATTGCCTTGGGTGTACTGCGCAGTTAGACAGACAGAACCCATTGTTCTTAGTCCGCAAGGTCAGCTAAGCGTCATACAGTCAGGTGCGCTTTATCTGTAGCTTGCTGCAACACGTTTTGTGGCAGCTATCGAAGGTAAGAATTTTTAGTTTTTCGTCCAACATTCTGTTTTATTCTGATCATGTGTGCGTACATGTCTGTCTCTCTGTCTCTTTCTGTTTCTCTGTCTCTCTCTGTCTCTCTGCCTCTGTGTGTGTGTGTGTGTGTGTGTGTGTTCCGCGTGTTCCGCAGGTTTTGTCCAAATTTCCAAACTTCAGAACGCTTGTTTTTGTTGTTGTTTTTTTTTAAGTGCGCGGTTTATATGCAGCGCACAGTAACTGAGGTCATACCAGTTTATCTTACACATCATGCACATATGGGACATGCAGGAAAAGAAAATGGAAATCAATAAGTCTGCTGATATTGGGACAAAACTGGTCGATCATAATATTCTTATCTTTCATGTCGTGAACCCCAGTCTGAAAATTGACAGCTTCAGTAATCATGGAAAGTGTTCGTTGGGTTGTAATTGTCGGAACGCCAAATCAGCTATACCAAAGGCATCGAACTCACACACACACTCAAACTTTGCACGAAGATATACACTGATAACACATACATACATGCATGGACGCACACACACACACACACACACACACACACACACACACACACACACACACACACACACACACACACACACACACATACATACATACATTTTTTCATAATCTAGAAATACCAAAGGCATCAAACTCACATACACTCAAACTTTGCATGATGAAAGACATTGATAACACATACATACATGCATGGATGCCTACACACATACACACATAGATACATACAAGAGGAAAAGCGAACACATATTTTGGACAAAATATCTCGATTTTCCACCTGTAAACGTGGCTTAGTTTTCCCACACTGACTCAGAGATTGTGTAGGGGGAGGAGATAAGAAACAGAAGAGAAACAGAGAGAGAAACGAACGAACGAACGAACTTTATTTTTCAACGGAAAAGATTTAGCCATACAATGGTTAGTTTTCAATCTGCCGTTGCTACAAAAAAAAAAAAACTACTGGCAAAAGCAAAGAAAAACGTACAACATTGATTAACAAAAAAACAGTAATGCGAAACCAGAAACAAAATGCAAAGCTCACACACACACACACACACACACACACACACACACACACACACACACACACACACAATCTATAATAGCAGGTACTTGGACCGCATAGAGTTATGATACACTGAAGCCGTTAAAGAGATCGTATTATCAGTATATAATCGGACAGTTAAGAGAGGGAGCGTTAAAATGGATGTTTCGTGGGTGAGACGTATATTTACATAATGCAGGGAGTGACTTCACTATCATCTATCTTAAGATGGGTTAATATACTTCGAGAGTTCATTCTCCACCAGATGGGAATACAACTTTCTTCTGAACCCAGAACGTGATGGTATGAGTTTTAGGAGTGGGGGTAGAGAATTCCAGGCTAATGGGCCGGAAAAGGCAAAACTTGTTTTAAATAAGTCTACCCTAGGGAGTGGAAGCGGGAGACAACTGTTCCTCGAGCCTCCTGACCGTTGTTGAGTTAGTTTAATGGATGACTTCAAGTATGATGGAGCATTACCATAAATAACGCTATGTACTAAGAGACATTTATTTAGGGTATGTTGACCACGTAAAGACAGTAGTCCAAGTTGATGAAAACGCTGGTCAGTTGGGAGGGTGGTATGTGGATCAGTTTGATGGCTCTTCTATGTAATGAATTTAGTTTGGATAAGTGGACCTGGCTGCAGCTGTCCCAAACATTAGAGACATAATCGATATGGGGTTTGACGTGAGCAAAGAAGAAAAGTTTACGATGGTCAGAATCAATATAATGTTTAAGTTTTGATAGTAGGTAGAGGTTTTTGGCTACTGTCCTACATACGTGGTCAACATGTGGTTTCCATTTTAGTTGATCATCTACCACTACGCCTAAGAGCCGATGTTCCGAGACTTGCTTGATTTCAGTGTTACCTACGGAGAGTTTTAGTGGTGGTGGAGATAGTTGGTGTTTCTGTCGGGTTGTAATGAGCATGCTGTTAGTTTTGTGAGGATTTACGTGCATATGGTTAGAAAGACACCAAGATAAAACGTCATCTATGCCGTGCTGCAGATCGTCAGTTACACGGGATGCTTCTTTGTCTGATGCAGAGAGAGAGAGAGAGAGAGAGAGAGAGAGAGAGAGAGAGAGAGAGAGAGAGAAAGAGAGCAAAACAAATACATAGTACGCAGTGTTTTCTTTCAACCGAATGACGGTGAATGCTGTACGGTCGGGTTGTCTACGTGCTGTCTTATCAGTCCAAATTAGTACGTGTACCTCGACAATGAAATATCATCTTCTCTCATGCGATAAACATACGTAATTATATCTACACTGACATAGAATAGAGTGGGACATAACGAAGGGCCCATTACATCTGACAGCTGGTTTGTGAGTTAGTGTAAATGCATTAATGTGTTTCCCTCAGTTGCAGACGACCAGGCGTAATCTTAGCCCGTCTTTCTCTTGAGTAATACATCGGACGGTACGTGCGAAAATGCGGCAATCTTCAGGCTGATCAACTGCCCCTCAGAAAATCTCATGATTGTCGGATCAATCACCGTCAGACAATCTTCATGTTTGTTGATAGAGGTGAAAGGGAACTGTGAACACCATCAGACAGTCTTCATGTTTGTTGATAGTGATCATGGGGATCTTTAAACACCGCAAACAGACAATCTTCATGTTTGTTGATAGAGGTCAGAGGATGGAACTTGATCACCATCAGACAATCTTCATGTTTGTTGACAGTGATCAGTGGACGGAACTGTAAACACCGCCAAACAGACAATCTTCATGTTTGTTGATAGTGATCAGTGATGGAACTGTGAACACCATCAGACAATCTTCATGTTTGTTGATAGTGATCAGTGGACGGAACTGTAAACACCACCAAACAGACAATCTTTATGTTTGTTGATAGTGATCAGTGGACGGAACTGTAAACACCGCCAAACAGACAATCTTCATGTTTGTTGATAGTGACAGTGGACGGAACTGTAAACACCGGCAAACAGACAATCTTCATGTTTGTTGACAGTGATCAGTGGACGGAACTGTAAACACCGCCAAACAGACAATCTTCATGTTTGTTGATAGTGATCAGTGGACGGAACTGTAAACACCGGCAAACAGACAATCTTCATGTTTGTTGATAGTGATCAGTGGATGGAACTGTGAACATCATCAATCTTCATGTTTGTTGATAGTGATCAGTGGATGAAACACCATCAAATAGACAATCTTCACGTTTATTGATAGTGATCAGTGAATGGAACTGTAAATCCATTAATCTTCAGGTTAGTAAAACAGTGATTAATGGACAGAACTGCGAAAGATGTCAAGCATGTCGATGTCTGAGGATGAGCTGGCCACTCGCCTCCTCAACTGCCCACCAGCCGACCATGTCATTTTCAAACACTCCGATGCAGAATACAAAGAGAACATGCTGTACTTCGCAAAGGACATAGTGAGCTTATGGAACACGCCAGAACGGGAGGACGCTTACATCGTGTTGGGGGCGTTGCCTTCCAACACACCCCCTCGCACTCCAGTCGGACTGCAGCGTTCCACAAGCGACGGATTTTACCAGACGCATTTCCCTAGTTACCTCTTCCAGATGAAGCCGAAGTTCAAGTACAAAGAGGTGTTATACAACAACAGACGAATTGGAATAGTCACCATAGAGAGTAGCCGAGGCTGTGGGGCTCCTTGCGTTGTCGTTAGTAATGAGATGGCCCCAGAGTTTCAGAAAGGTCAAGTATGGGCGAGGAAAGAAGGCAGAAACAGTCCCATCGCAGCTTCTGATTTCTTTGTCGTGCGCATCCATATCTGGTGCAGCCGGTCAGCGGACGGGGCAGGGTATAGGCAGGCAGGTGCATGTGACGACTTGTCTGCAGTTCTTGAAGGCGGCGTTCTGTCTGAAGAGTCGCGATTATGTCTGGCAGCCGACCCATATTCTGAGACAGCAGGAGCGAAAGTACTGAAAGCCCTCGGCAATTTTGGCAGTAGAGGGCATTTCGTGCTTCTTTGTGGCACGATGGAAATAAGAGGCTGCGAGAACATCGAGGCTTTGGCGTACCCTCCCTGGATAGCCGTGTATGACTTTGACTTCAAAGGCAGAGATTCCGGACTTCTTAACATCCTGGAGGATAAAATCGAGCAGCGGCGACATCTGAGCGTGGCCACGTGGATGGACTCTCCACGAGGAATCACCGAAAATGGGACCCAGTGGTGGAGTCTGCAGGGTCGAAGGGATGTTCCTGAGAGCAGAACACCAGACACATCTCACAGTGACTGGTTTTATCTTGTACACGATCAACTGGAGAGAATGTGCTTTGAGCTAGAAAGGTTTACCGTGGATTACACAGCATTGACCTTTCTCGTCCTCTGGCCAAGCTCCGTGCTGGAAGCGAGATGCATGTACAGGTTTCTCCGGAAGGTGGGTGAGCACGTTCGTCTCAAAATCGTGCTCTGCTTCGCGAATCAAGAATCACAAAACTATCTGCTGACCGAAGCTGCCAGAATGATCCGCTGGGAATTTGATGAAGACAGCCTGCAAGTCTTCAACGTCACCTTAAACGACCTCTGCTCAGAAATCGAACGCCTTGAAAGACGAAAAGGACCTGCTGAAAAATTCCAATACCAACTTCCGTCACATGAGCAGAAACCGGTCACTATAAGTGAGGCAGACGCTGCAGACCTGAAGGTTGACCTGGACGTCCTGTACTTAAAGAGTCCCTACACAAAGCAAGACAAATCGGATTTGAAAACTTTGGCTGATAACTTTTTCCGCGGAGGCACCATTGACTGGTGCGCTTTCTACAGCATGGGCCTGCACGAAGTGGACGTGAAGCGAGACATCCAGAAAGAGCTTGAGGACTACATCCGAGATCGTATTGAATCCTGCAGTCCTGGAATGCTGACTCTTTACCACAATCCCGGATCAGGGGGATCCACGTTGGCGCGGCGTGTACTGTGGACGCTTCATGAGTTCGCGCCGTGCGTGCAGGTCAAACAAAGAACGGGGTCATCAACAGAAGAGGTGGCCAACAAGCTGCGGTTTCTGTGTGATCAGACACAGCAGGCAATCGTTGCCCTCATGGATGCCGATGACGAGCCGAAGATCAAGCAGCTGTCCCAGTACCTGCAGCGCAGCTTCGTCATCATTTTGCAGGTGAAGCGGTATCCGTATCCGATCCACACACCGGGTCACTGCAGTTCATTGGAAGGGACATTCTATCTGCCTGGCGTTGTCAGTAAACAAGAGTCAATCAAACTCGTACATAAACTGAAACAGAAGTGCAATGGAGACAGCACAAAGGAGCAAGTTCTAGAGACCCTGAACGCCGAAGTGGAGGAGGGCAATAGACACCAGATGTTTGAATACGGCATGGCTGTCTACGCTCACGAATTCCAAGGCGTGAAAACCTACGTGAGAGGCTACTTACAACTCGACGAAAATCCGGTGGATCTGCAGTCGTGGCAAAGATGCCTAGGATACCTCGCCCTCGTGTACTACTATGTACAGATACCGCTTCCTCTGCAGTTCTTTGCTGGCATCAAGCTTGCCAAACCAGATGACCGCGTTCTCACTCTAGATAACTTTTCAGAGCAGTTCAAAGTGTTTGTCGTGCGTGATTTGAACGAAGGCCGCAATCACGTATTCCGCATCTGCCATTATCTCATCGCCAAGGAGATTCTTGAACAGATCCTCAACAGAAGCTACATCAGAACACAAGGTATCAGCGACAAACTGAGCGCCGTGGCTAAGCGGCAGCTGAAAAGCTTTTGCCTGGATTTCATTTCTCTTGCTGCGAAACGGAACGTGACGACTTCTCTTGCCGCTCAAACTGCCACTTTCACCATGGCAAAGACTTTCATATTTCGCGACTTCTTGGAAGTGAGAGACCTGGACGCGATGGAGAGACCAACAAAGAAGAAGTTCTCTCAAATAATGCTTGACCTAGACCCTGAGGCACCGTACGAAGGCCGACTGGAAGTGATGCATAAACTGTGCAGCACATTCCCACAGGATCCCAGCTTCAGAGCCCACCTAGGTCGTTGCTACTCGATTTGCCAACCCGCGCAAGAGTCAGAGGCAGAGAAGCACTTTAACGAAGCGCTCAAACTTTGTCAGAGAGAAAGCAGGAGGTCTGGACTCCACGAACTGAACGACAGATCCAAGCTGACTCTCTTGCACGTCTACCATATGTACGGGATGGTTTTCCAGCGGCGCCTGGCTGCGATCACAGGCTGGGACCAAGACAGCAGAGTTCAGTGTTTGGCGTCTGGTGACCAGTTTCACAAAAAGCTCGAGGACGTCCTCCTCAATGCTGACCGCGCATGCCAGAATTTTTCTTTGGCCAGACACTACACACCGCCTGACGAAGAGGACAATTACACATACATGAACGAGATCCACGCTCGTCTTCAAGCTTGTGGCTTCGTCAACAGATTCTATCCTGGAGGCAACCAAGCGTTCCTTTCTCACAAGACTGACGACGCCACCGTCAAATCCATGCAAGCGTTCATCCAGAAGAGTCTAACTGAGATCGAAGACCTGATCATGGAGTGCTACTATGTGGTTCTCGTGCACGATGGAAGCCCTTTGGAAAAGTACGTCGTCTGGTTCAATTCGGCGTTCAAGGATTGCGCGATGAAACTGAGGTCCATGGCAAGCGGCAGTGACATAGAGTCGCTCAGACTTCAGGTTGCGGCCAAGAAGCTCCAACTGCGCCAAGACAGCAGCGTTGTTGCTGTTGGAGCTGACATGCCTCCAGAAGAAATAGAGAGCCTTGTCGGCGACCTCGAAAAGATATTTCGTCTAGTGCAGCACCATGGAAGAGGTGACGACCTTGCGAGGCGAAAACTGGAGCTCGACTTCAAGGATTGGATCCTGGCAGTAAGGCATCCATGTCTGAAAAAGGTGTCTGTCTGTCTCTCTCTCTCTCTCTCTCTCTCTCTCTCTCTGTCTGTGTGTGTGTGTGTGTGTGTGTGTGTGTGTGTGTGTGTGTGTGTGTGTGTGTGTGTGTGTGTTGTACTGTTGTGTTCTGTTTTGTTCTGTTCACAGTTCCTATCTAAGCTAAATATGTGCAGGTCTACATGCTCTACGCTGTCTTGGAGAAAGTGAGGCAATGGCATGACAACGCAGAGAGTCTGAACTCCACATTCTATCTATTTGTCATCAACAGCCTCATAGGATTTGGCACCGACTCACACCACGGTACGCTTACAAACACAAAGTGTATGATTTGTAGTCTCACAGATCGCCCTCAACCTGTTTGGTGATGACTAGCATCGTAGCACTCAGACACCTGCACGGTGACAGCACCTCACATTCTGGCTCTGAGCCAGCAGGAGGCTTTACGTGACGCGAATCAGTATCAAGTCACTGCTACGTGTACTAGCGTTGCAACACTGTCAGTTCTGAATAGGAGAACTTGAATTTTGGTCATTACTCACAGCCTGTAGGCGGCACTGACGCTGTCTCGCTTCAAAAGCTCTACTTATCACTCAGGGCCCGTATGTAGTAGTCGGGGAGCCGGGGTGGTCGAAGGGTAGAGCGTTGGACTTCTAATGCTCGGGTCGTGAGTTCGATCCCGGCTGGGGCCAAATATTTGTGCTGGCTTTTTCATCGTTGCCTCGTCTTTGATATCACCCTATGTGGTGGAAAAGGACGTTAAACCCCCAAACACCCACCCCACCCACCCCTATGTAGTAGTCGAGGTTAGGACTTTTAGCCCCGGGTTAGAGTCTAACCTCGAACTAAACTAGCTCTAGGGTTAAATTTACTGGTTTTTTTTTTGTTTTTTTTTTTAAATCAGCAAGCGGGCCCATTCCAGCAAGGTGCCTGAGCCGTTATAGAAGGATTTTTTTCTTCCTTTCGTCGCTTCCTTTTTTTTTTTTTTTTTTGTTTAATTCTGCTTTTGGGTTTCTTTTGTCCTAGTCTGGGTTAGGCCCGTAGCCGTGGGTTAAATTAACCTCGACTTTTATATATGGGCCCTGATTTCTTTTTTTGCGCACAGGCGCACAGACAAGCGACACTGTTACAAACATAAGGTGGCTTCTGAGAAACTTAGCAAATATGGAAATGGCGCGTTTTACCCTTTCAGACCATATCAAGTGGTGGGGGAGGGTTGCTTGGGTTTGATTGAGGGTGGGGAGGGGGGGGGGGTAGATCCTTACTGGCTCTGCAGTTCTAGAAAGCACTACAGAAGGTATACCACAAAAGCAGACCACTTTCCTAAAACGTGTAGATGAGCCTCTCAGATATTCAAGTCCTCCTCTGTGTGGATCTGACGTCGTTGTTTGGTTTGAGTTGTATATATGTATAGGTAACCGCCGGGTCTTTTACCACTCAGTTATACACCCTGTGTGCACCCAAGAGCATGAAAAGGGATTATTTTTCTGAAACAAGGAGCTAAGAACTACCTCATGGTGTGTGTGTGTGTGTGTGTGTGTGTGTGTGTGTGTGTGTGTGTGTGTGTGTGTGTGTGTGTGTGTGTGACAGCCAACCCCGAATGTCTGGACGCGGCCAGGTATCTTCTGCAGGAGCGGATGCAAAAGCTGAGCAAGAGAAACGCCCGCTTGAAATGGCCCAAAGAATGGCTGGGTAGAGAAGACGCACAGGGCATTCGACGGCTGGTGTCAAGCAACTCAGTGGCAACTGATGCAAAAGAAAGGAAAGTCCACAGTAAGACACGTCTCACTTCTTGTTGCTGGTAAAGCCGCCTTTTAACCGAGCACTGTGGAGTGCCATAGTGAATGAGTGAACCAGTCAACGGGCGTCCTTGGTGTGCGCGGTCATTATCAAATTCCTAACAAGTTTTTTTTTTGTTTTTTTTTTCAAATTAATAACTTATCAAGCCCAGCACTCGAACTGTCATCGTCAATTTTTTTTTCTAGCCGGGTAGCAGCGAAGCTGTCTGAATCGCTAGAGCTATCTGCTTATAGTCATCTCTGCAGCGAAAACCTCCCGCAGTGCCCGGTTAGCCTAGCTGTCAGTGGTCGGAGCTCCACAGCAAAGATAATACGTTTTTTCCTTCTTTAATACCATAGGTGGATTTGTACCCACGATGTACGGCGCGCAAGTTTTTAGGTGACGTATGGCGAAGGTTAAGCAACGGTAACCTCGGTTGACTGGGTGACATGGGGTTTGAGTTCAGTTCATTAGTGCGTGGCCTTGTTGTTATCATTGTTGTTTGTCTTTTCGTTCGCTGGTTATCGTTGTTAAGGACGGTGGTGGTGATGGTGACGCCGGTTAATTGTTTGTTTGTTGAAACAAAGTTTTTAATTTTTTTCTCCAGGTGGGCCTTCAGGTGAAAAGCTGGCCGTCTGCAAAGGAACAATCTGCTCTCCCAACACGAGGCCTCTGGCAGGTCACATTGACCTTGACCTTGGGGAGGACGTGACGCTGAAAGACCCTGTGAAGGTGTTCTTCGTGCCCAAACTGGCAAAACAGTACAATGGGTCGAACCTGGAGGGTACCAAGTACGCCGGCAAGAGGGTTCAGTTTCACTTAGCCTTCACCCTGGCCAACGGATACGAGGCTTATACGGTATTATTTATTTATTTATTTATTTATTTATAATTATCATCTGATTGGATCTGGATTTTTTTATTACATACATACATACATACATACATACATACATACATACATACATACATATACGTACAGACATACTTGCTTACATGCTTAAAATGCATACTACATGCTGGAACACGATACAACTGTAGTCGACAGGCATACATGCAGGATTATGTTTTCATGCATGTTATCGCACACATGTATATTTATAAATATAATTATTGGACAGAATGTCAGCGAGCTTGTCCTTGAATTTACATAGGTCTAGATAGGAAAAGGTAGGCAGGAGTTGTAGCTTTGCAATACATGTATGAGAAACGTTAAGCATACAGGATCCCTTCTACTAGTCACTCAAGCATATTCACATAACACATCCATTTGTTCACGAAATTAATGTCAGTAATCCAAAGTTATGCACGCTATATACTTTTTTACATCATATCGTTCCTTTAGCTTTTGCCTAAACAGTACAACGTCAGGTTGTCTTTTCGGTGGATTTATTTATCTACCTACTTTATTTATTCATTTATAGTATGTTTATCCATTGGTAATCTGACTGCTAGGAAATTGGCGTTTCTTTTTCAACCATGGATGGCGTTTGATTGTTTTCTGTTCCGCGGTTCCTCCCGTATGACTGAAATGGGATATATCTACAATTGACATTGTGTGGGCGTGTGTGCACGAAGGCGAGACAGGCACCGAAAATTTGACTCGATTTGACAAGGAAAAATCAGCAAATGTTTGTCTCTCAGGGATTCGAAGCTACGCTTATGATCACCCGGCCATATCTCCTGTATCAATGATAAGTGCCCTTGTCTGATTTAGGGCGTATTAGATATTGCGTGGCTTCACGCACATATCTCTCATTTTGGAGAGAGAGAGAGAGAGAGAGCGAGCAATTTAACGCTTTCTACACTGACGCTATCATCACATGTGTGACGTCCCAACCTTCTTCAGACCATTCGTTTTTTTCCGCATAAACCGCACGAAAAACGTACACAACGGTAACAGTTTCTAAGGGAGATCACTCCACGAAAATCTGGTAACGGCTAACAGCAGGTCACAGAATGCAACTTTTTGCTGCTCTCTGGCTCCGACAAATGTGAGGCGGCACAGGTCCTTAAAAAAAATTTGCAAACCGAAACCCACAATGGTTTCCAGAGGCAACACATGTCCGCAAGCTGCGTGCCAAAACTGAAGCCTGGAAACCGTAATTTTCATACTCTGCCGGTGTGGCGTCCTTCCCCACCCCGTAAACAAACCAGTGCACTCATTTATCCATGCTCTGGCACACGCCCACCGATATGGCCAAAAACAGGTGACCCCTTAAGTCAGCATTCCCATTTTTCCTGCACAACAGACATCCCTCTTTTCACCAAAACCCTAGATGTGGGGTCAAATGCTCCTTTAGCAACTCAAAAAAAAAAAAAAAAAAAAAAGGGAAAGGGAGAAAATTCATTTTAATAGTGAGGGTCCTCATACTCCCTGGCCTGCCTCATTTGAATTATGTTCTGTGACCAGCAGTGGAACCACAGAACGAAGATTTCGCACACTACTGACTGTCAAGGCCTTGTCAAACGTAGAGTGCCTGCGAGGCACCCGCTTGTGTATTGCGCGGGGGTTGCGGTCATACGTTGCAACACGCTGCCTTGGCTGCCGGCCCGGCGCTCCAGTACACACAGCATGGTCAGCGGCGACTTGCTGGCGTGGCGAGGAAACAATAGGACCGTGCCCTATTCACTGGCGTCACGGCGGCGTCTGCGGGGAGTGCCCGCTACAAGCGGATTTAATTGGCTCTGAGGGCATTTCGCTGAGGGCATTTCGCTGATGGCATTTCGCTGGCAGGCCTGCAGAATGGCAACGTGTGAAGAAGACCCTGTTACGACAACAGTATAACCGCTGCGCTGCACTTGTAACAACTGGGGAGCCGGGGTGGCCGAATGGTACAGTGTTGGACTTCCAATGCTCGGGTCGTGAGTTCGAATCCCGGTTTGGGCCAAATATTGTGCTGGCTTTTTCATCGTTGCCCCGTCTGTGATATCACCCGTATGTGGTGGAAAAGGACGTTAAACCCCCGAACACCCACCCACCCCGTGTAAGAACTGTAGTGACAGCGCGAGTGAACTCTTGTTACGGCTATTGTCGTAGGTCGGATGACTTGAAGACTCATCTTCCGAAATGTCTAGGCTTAGTGATTTACAAATCTTTTTGAGGATATTTTGATAGGCTGTCCTATAATATGGACACAATATGGCACAGTTGTAGTCTCACCGAGGCTGTCTTTGGGTCTACAGTTTTTGGAGAAGAGCCTAAATAGCTCGCCTCTTCTTCTCAGACTCCCTACATGGTCCAACCCTTGTCGTGGGGTAGTGGCTTGTGTACCTCAATGACCCAGAGAACTATGCCAGCAGGAGCACATGCTCCTGGCAGGGTCACCCAAGCTGGACAGGTCGAAGGGTAGAGGTCAGACGAATGTGGACCACCTCTCCAAGAGGCTAAACGGGTTTGCGTAGGGTTAACAGCCCTACCTGTAAAAAACACTATGTTACTGAAGCATCGACAGCAACAAACCGAGACATTCACCTGGGCGAGGAAGGGTCTCCATCCCGGAGACCTATGACGCATTGCAGTGAAAGCCGAAAGGAAGCTGCAAGGCCGACCCCCCTTCTAACACCCAGGACAACAACGAGAGTAGCCACATGGAACATCAGGACAATGTATGAAGTAGGAAGGACCATACAAGTAGCAAGAGAGATGAAGAACTACAAGATAGGAGTACTGGGACTGAGTGAGACAAGGTGGCTACAGACAGGACAGCTGAGATTTTCATCGGGAGAGCAATTGCTGTACTCTGGACACACAGAGGATGGAGCCCCCCACACTGAGGGCGTGGCCCTGATGCTGGCACCGGAGGCACAGCGGGCACTCATCGGCTGGGAACCTGTCAACTCCCGCATCATCACAGCCAAATTCATCACCAAGAAAAAAGACATCAAGCTGAACATCATCCAGTGCTACGCTCCCACCAATGATGCGGAAGAGGAGAAAAAAGATGACTTCTACCAACAACTGCAGACAGTGATAGATAGAGGAGGAGCCAAGGACATGACCATACTGATGGGAGACTTCAACGCCAAGATTGGATCAGACAACACAGGCTATGAGGACACCATGGGAACACACGGACTGGGACAGATGAACGAAAATGGCGAGCGCTTTGCAGACTTTTGTGCCCTGAACCAGCTAGTGATAGGAGGCAGCATCTTCCCACACAAGCGCATCCACAAGGCCACATGGAGATCGCCGGACCATGTCACGGAGAACCAGATTGATCACATCTGCATCAGCCGGAAGTTCAGGAGATCGTGGCGGGATGTGCGCGTGATGAGGGGTGCCGATGTATCATCAGACCACCACCTTCTTGCAACAACATTGAGACTTCGGCTTAAGAGGCACACCAACGCCAACAGCACACGGACCAGGTACAACGTTGGACTTCTCAGGAACACAGACACACAAGCAGCATTCCGGATCAGCCTTTCCAACAGGTTCCAGCCACTGCAAGACCTGATAGAAGACAGTGAAATGGACATCGAGACACAATGGGAACACAGCAAGAAACTCTGGCACGACACATGCGAAGAGGTCCTTGGCAAAAGAAAGACCCAACATAAGGAATGGATCTCTGCTGATACCATCCAGAAGCTGGAAGTTAGGAAAGAGAAGAAAGCTGCACTGAACACGAGCCGAACAAGAAGAGCTAAGGCAAAGGCACAAGAGGAATACACAGCAGCTGACAGAGAAGTGAAGAGGAGCACCAGGAAGGACAAGAGGGACTACATCGACAACCTGGCCAGTCAAGCAGAGGAAGCAGCCCGACAAGGGAATCTAAAAGACCTGTACCAGGTGACCAAGAAGCTCGCGGGCAAATTTCAGCAGACAGACAAACCAGTGAAGGACAAGAACGGGCACCCACTGACAACAACTGAGGAACAGCTGAAGCGATGGGCAGAACACTTCAGGGAGCTGTTAAATCGCCCCATCCCTGAAACGCCACCAGACATCCCACCAGCTGAGACAGAACTACCCATCAACTGCGACAAGCCCTCTAAGGCGGAGATCAGGAAAGCCATCATGACACTGAGAAATGGGAAAGCTGCAGGGCCGGACGAGATACCAGCAGAAGCCATTAAAGCAGACACAGAGACAGCCGTCAACATGCTGCACAGCCTGTTCAGCAAGATCTGGGAGAAGGAAGAGGTGCCAGCCCAGTGGAAAGAAGGGATCGTCATCAAGCTGCCAAAGAAAGGGGACCTCAGGGACTGCAGCAACTACCGAGGGATCATGCTCCTGTCAGTGCCAGGCAAGGTTCTCAACAAAATTCTACTGGAGAGGATGAGAGAGGCAGTCGACCCCATGCTCCGAGACCAGCAGGCAGGCTTTCGCAGGAACAGGTCCTGCGCTGACCAGATTGCCAGCCTACGCATCATTGTTGAGCAGTCACTGGAGTGGAACTCCCCCCTCTACATCAACTTCATAGACTATGAGAAGGCCTTCGACAGTGTAGACAGAGAGGCGCTGTGGAAGCTGCTAAGGCACTATGGAGTTCCCGGGAAGATCATCTCCCTGATCCAGTGCACCTACCAAGACATGAGCTGCAGGATTGCCCATGCCGGCCAGTTGTCAGAAAGCTTCGAGGTGAAGACCGGAGTCCGCCAGGGATGCCTGTTGTCCCCGTTTCTCTTCCTCCTGGTCATCGACTGGATCATGAAGACCACTACAGCAGGCAGGAAAAACGGGATACAGTGGACACTCTGGACGCAGCTGGATGACCTCGACTTCGCGGACGACCTGGCGCTCCTGTCTCACAGCCACAGCCAGATGCAGGACAAGACTACGTGCCTGGAAGCCACATCAGCCGGAACAGGGCTCAAGATCAACAGGAAGAAAACCGAGCTGATGAAGATCAACACCACTGCCAACACACCAGTCACAGTCGGTGGAGAGCCCATCAGGGAGGTGGAGTCTTTTGTCTACCTGGGGAGTGTGGTTGATGGACAGGGAGGCACAGACCGAGACGTCACAGCCAGAATCGGCAAGGCAAGGGCAGCAATGGTCATGCTGAAGAACGTCTGGGCATCCAAAGTTGTCAGCATAAGAACCAAACTTCGCATCTTCAACTCCAACGTGAAGTCAGTTCTGCTCTACGGATGCGAAACATGGAGGACAACGAAGACGATGCAGCAGAAGATCCAGACATTTCTCAACACCTGTCTGAGGCGCATCTTCAACATCCGATGGCCAGAGAAGATCCGGAATGAAGAGCTGTGGGAGCGAGCGGGGCAGGAACCAGTGGCCAAGCAGATTCTGCGGAGGAAGTGGGGCTGGATTGGACACACCCTCAGGAAGCCAGCATCCAGCACCACACGCCAAGCCCTGACATGGAACCCGCAGGGGAAAAGGAAGAGAGGCCGGCCTCGCAACAGCTGGAGGCGGGACACTGAGGCAGAGCTATGTAAGCAGGGGACCAACTGGACTGGAGTGGCAAGACTAGCCCAGAACAGAGTGCGATGGCGAAGGGTTGTCGATGGCCTATGCTCCACGTGGAGCCAAGGGCCTAAGTGAAGTTCTTCTCAGACTGACTGACACTACTAAACACAAGCGTTGTTTCTCATTGCATTTTCCTTCTCTTTTTTCTATTATTTTAGTTCCAGCATCTGGCATCAAGCATAAGGGTGGGTGGGTTAAACGTCCTTTTCCACCACATAGGGTGATATCAAAGACGGGGCAACGATGAAAAAGCCAGCACAAATATTTGGCCCCAGCCGGGATAAGAACTCACGACCCGAGCATCAGAAATCCAACGCTCTACCATTAGGCCACCCCGGCTCTCCGGCATCAAGCATAAACTGCTTCATGGAGCATTTAGACTGTGATTTGATCGTGGACATTGCTTTGGGTTGGATTATGTCAGTGTTTACCTAATCCCTCTATTAAGAAATCGGCAGTTTCTATAAGTTTTGAATGTCGGGTGTTTCAGATTAAACTTCTCAAGAAATACAAGTGTAGCAAATGCCCGCGCATGATGGAGATGACGTCACACCAGGGCCGAACTGTGTGCAGCTCATGTAAAGTGCCGACCACTACAAGAAAGGGTGCACCCAGCGCATCACAGTGAGCTGAGAATTGCAACGTCGGTCTTTCAACTCACTGTTGTCTCCGTATCTTCAAGAAGCCATTGCTACCGTCACAATGCTTTTGAATAAGGAGAAATCTGTTTTGGAACAGTTTCGCTTGTGAATACGCCTATCCGCCCGAAATAGACTTAGTTTTGGCGATTAGTACAGGTCTGAATGATGAACGTGCAAACGAGGAAAACTCAACCGTCCGTATGGCCTCGGTCACAACCGGCCGCACGATTTTTTTATGCTTGCGATCTCCACGAAATGTCTGCGGCCTGCGGCTTCTACGATCTGAAAAAAAAATTAAGGTTGCAAATCGTGCGTACGATATACGTGCGATGGCGTACGTTCCCCGCAAGTCTCGCACGGGTAACGTCTTGTGATTTCAGTTGGTCAAAAATCGTACGACGGCCGTACGGATCGTACGTTGTCCTCGCAGTTATCGTACGGAGGTCGTACGCCTTCGTACGACGTTCGTGCGATGTTGACGATGTTTGCACGGGCTATACGGATGTCGTGCGTGCGCCGTACGGCTATCGTAAGTGCTCTGTACGCGTGGTGTGCGTCGGTCGTTCGACGGCCATGGCCGACGCGCGTTTTTCATGCATATAGGGACCAGCCTACACATATACATGTAGTTTGTTTATGGAAAGAAGACATCAGAGGATTTGGATATTATTAACAGAGAGTTTGACAAACCTATGGACACGTACACAACTTGACAGACACTGACACAGCACTGCAACACTTCTACATTGCACACCAACATCCCCCGGGCCCGCACCTGGTCTTGCGTCAGCCTTGCGGAGCACTCACGGAGCACGTGCGTGCATCGTGGGAAAATCGTACTACCGACTTGCGGTCTGTGATCACGTGCGGCCATCGTGCGGTCCTCGTGGGAAGCACGCAAGACAACCGTGCGTCACTTGTGCGTTCATCGTGCGGCCGCCGTGCGGCCATCTTGACCTATTTTTCTCGCCCGGAGAGGTCAAAGTCGTACGATGCACTTGCGGCAATCGTGTGTTGGCCGTACAGTGGCCGTGCGGCCAACGCAAGTGTGTAAAAAATCGCAGGTGATCGTAGAGTTTGTTGATCATGTCGAAAACCGGCCGCAGCGCTCTGCGGCCTCCTTGCGACCTGGAAATTTCGCAGGACGCCCGTGCGCCGTTCGCAAGATTTGCCACGATTTTTGGCCGTAGACCCGCCGTAGGAGCCCGTACGGCCGGTTGTGACCGTAGCTTATCCGACGTCTGAAATGTTTGTGGGTTGTCCAGTTCGACACTGTCCCCGTTTACATTAGCTTAAAATACCGCCCTCAGAGCGCTCTCAGAAATCATTTGTAGAAAAGAGTTTGGTTTGTCTTTTGTCTTTTTGTGTGTGGAAGTTTTGAACTGTTAACCAGAGTGCGACAGTATCTTCTTTGTTGCTTTCGTCTACACGGACCGGTGCTTCTGATTCAAAGATTTTTTACTCATTTCTCCCCATTAGGGGTATGGAGGAATGTCAAGAAATGCATCATACCTGATTCGTGTAACATACTGAAACATACAAAACTACAAAAATCACGGAAGAAGTCACAAGAAAACAAAAAAGCACATAGCCTGATAAAAAGACAATAGCTCATGTGTGCACGGCACGGAACATGCCAACATAGTTACATGCATGTAAACGATACTACACTGTGATTTTGTTTGTTTCCTGAGGAAGGCGAAAGCCGAAACGTTGACCCGTGCCGTCCTTTTTGAAAGTTAAGTGATTTCTGTCTCTTTTATGTCGCTTTTATTTGTTTAACTTGTAACCACTTCGCTGTCATTACCGTTTCTACACTGTGAGGATTTTAATATTTCTAATGAACTTAGCCAGGCTCAACAAAGTTTTCTGAGATAGCTTTAGTGGCATGAACCTACAAATACATACGGTCATAGTTTGTTTTCTAATGATTACATGCACTTGTCACATGACAGGGACGCAACTCCTCTAATGTTCTCGAGGTTTTCTTTTGTTTTGTTTTGTTTGCTTGTTTGTTGTTTTTCATAGAGTGTCTGATTCTCTGCCCCTGACTTGAAGGATTATTTTGATGTGTATCGGTAGAGCTAGTCGCCAATGGAGACTGGTTTCTCATACAAATTTGCTCCGTGTCCACAGCAAAACGCTTTTAAAAGCTAACTGCAGTCAACTGAAGGACTAGTTCTGATACAGCCATCAGCTACCTGTCTTATTGTGTATGGTTTACTGATGACAGAACTATGCCCTTGGGAGGTTGTAGCGTCAAATTCGTATGTTTGCTTTATTAGGTCAATATCGCAATAATGTGTACCGCATTTTATTTTACATGCTTTGCTATACGTATAACTAACATTACTACTACTAATTTATTCATAGAATACTGGTGAAATACTGATAAAACATACCAATGTTCTTGTTGATAATATATAATATAATATGGTTATATGTATTGTTTTTCTTGTCGAGGGTAACTTTCCGAATGTGGGACACTGACATTTTTTATTCATTGTTCTAATGTTTACAAGTCCAATTAGGTCTTGTATCCTTTCTTTTGGCTGACATAGTAATGTATGTATCGTCCCTATGACTTGACATTGCTGAATTCATGAAAGAGGCAGTTGCTTTGCCTAAATTATACAGCAGGCAACACGCACGTTGCTTAAGATGTGACTTGATTTTGAAAAGTTCCATGAGTTAGGCAACTGAATTCATGAAATAAGACTATCTATTTCATGATTTAGACAAAACTGCCTTGTAAGCGGATGAGGCGTCAAAAGAGACAAATCTGACGTCACCACCACCCAACCACACCTCTAGCCCACCCTGTCCCAGTTACCTCTACATTTTTTATTTTTTCTTTTTTTCTTGATGAAAATAAGTCTGTGAACTCTGATCAGTGTCCTGATTACAAATGGCTGCCTCTTCCGTGATACAACCAGCTGTTCGAAATCATTTAGTTTTTATCATGCATTGTACAGACTAAATTGATTGTTCCACCATCACTGTCATCATCATGTCGCGTAAGGATGTATTATGATTAATGTGCATGTGATGCGCATGTCATGTGTATGTAATGAGTCGTATATTATACGGTATACATCAAACGCCATATTATGTATGTTGTATGTTTTGTACTCTGTAACTGTCTAAGATAACACAAAGAAATCAACTGAATAATTCTTTATTGACCCTTGACTTTTTTTTTTTTGAGCAGTGTATGTAGAATCGGGTGGAGAGGTGTTTAAATCACTCCCCTTGATATCCGACTCTGAAGTCCAGTCCCTGACAAAGAATTACTGCATAATGTTTAAGCGAACGGTTTAGCTGCACTGAAAATACCCTTAGAAGACCAGGAGGGTAGGTGGATGTTTAAGACTGTAACGTCCTTTTCCACCACGTGAGGGTTATATGAAAGACGGAGCGACGAGAAAAAGGGCAGCACAAATATTTGGCCCCTGCCGGGGTTCAAATTCACGACCCGAGCATTGAGAGCACAGACCTAAAAAAAAAAAAAAGATATGTGATGGTGTTGAGTGGAGTATGCAGGCAGGGAGACAAAACACAGCGGTCGCTATGACATGAGTTTATTTACAACAGGAAAACAACAGCAAATGGCAGAGCGGGGAGCGACAACCCGTGGAGTGACTCGCGGCAGGGCTGGCTGGCGACTCTCCAGTGAGGCGTAGCTCGCGGCTACTTATGCGCCCAGCGCGGGCCGCAAGGAACGCACTGCCCCAAGTGCAGCGAAAAGCAGAGCGCGTGGGCCAGCCGCAGCGAGTTTTGTGTTTCTTAACACATGGAAAACGAGTCACAGCGGGCGTTATACAACAGCTAGAAACTTCAAACAAACTGCATTCAAAAGAGCGTGAAAAGTACTTTAAAATGGCATAAGTTTGGAACATTATCAACGTACAAAGAATTTCCTATCGCCGATTTAAGAGCGTAAAGACAGGGACCACGCATTCGAAAAAAAGGGTGAAAATGGCAAAATACACCCGTTAAACTACAAAACAGCGCTAAAAACAAAACATGATGAGAAAATACAAACTCTTCTGAAACTACTATAGTTTACATGATAACTTTAGGTTAAGTGACTGCGGAGATATTTAGCACTAAATGGACACAAACAAACACAACTAACTGACACGTGGCTATCGTGGATCCGCAACGCTGCACGCGTGCAGTAGCCTACAGGCGAACAAAGCCGGCCGCACACAGCTGGCCGGAGAACCTAGGGTAGTGGGCGAGAGGATCCAAACCACTCGGCAGATAGACCCACCGCCGCACGCTGCCACCGTTGCTTGCGAGTGTCGCTATCGCGGCCATCTTGCGAATACCAGAACTCAGAGGCTCTGTGTACAGGACGCCTCGTTCGAAATACAAAGTTGTTTAGAAAGACGTCTTTAGAAATGTGACGTAAGATAAAGCGGACCAATGCTATGCGCGCTATGTAAACGGCTGATAGCGTCTGGCACCCAGGTACTCGCAACATGGCGCGCGGCGGCGTCACACTTCCAGCACCGCAGGGGGTCTATCTTTTTTTTTTTTTTTTTTTTAGGTCTGTGATTGAGAGTCCAGCGCTCTACCATTCGGCTATCCCGGCTCCCCTCTTAGAAGACCAGCAAAACCGTCAGTTTGAGTAAAAACAACAAAACATGAGCCTAGCATGTTGAGTGGTGGTATTTGGGGACACTTTGGTCCAAAAGGGCTGAACTGGTAAGAGTTAAGGGATTTACGTCCTTTTCCATCGCACACGGGTGATATCGAAGACAGGACATCCAGGAACAAGTCAGCATAAAGTTTTGGCTCCCAGCCGGGATTTGAACTCACGGCCCGAGCACTGAAAGTCCAATGCTCTACCGTTCGACTGTCCCTTCTCCCCATATATTTAGAAGCAGCGGGGGAAGAAGCCGGAGTATCCGGAGAAATGCTCCGGCGATCGGCCAATAGGAACACAACAATAGAGTGACGCATACTGGAGGTGAAAATCACGATGCCTCAACTGGGACTCGAACCAGCTACCTCTCGCTTTGCTGGCGGAAATTGGCACCACTACTCCACAGGCCGCGGCATCAACGACCTCCTCATGATTGCCGCGATACGTGGTTCTCGGAGGGTCATGTACGTGC